>JAVYIG010000998.1:0-402600 GCA_035222895.1 Strongylocentrotus droebachiensis
AGCGGTCAGGTAAAATAACCACCACACACATTTTTGAGATGGGTTCCTGGTCTCCTCACATCTCAACATGTTTTACTGTCATGCTTATCTTCCAACTGACATACAAAGAATGAGAAAGGGCACAAATTATGGTCCATCTCTACCAAAACTCAACCTTCTCTTTGAGATATCATCTTGTGAGTGACTCACTCATATGACACAGTATGTCTCTAATAGCTCCTGAGCCATTTCAGGGTTACCACTGCCCCTGTAGATGAGAGAAAGGTTGAAGGCTATCTGAGGTTGAAGGTCGAATCCTGTGAGTGACTCCCTCATATGACACAGTATGTCTCTAATAGCTCCTGGGCCATTTCAGGGTTACCACTGCCCCTGTAGATGAGGGAGAGGTTGAAGGTCAAATCCTGTGAGTGACTCCCTCATATGACACAGTATGTCTCTAATAGCTCCTGGGCCATTTCAGGGTTTCCACTGCCCCTGTAGATGAGGGAGAGGTTGAAGGCTATCTGAGGTTGAAGGTCGAATCCTGCGACTCTCTCGCTCAGATGACACAGTATGTCTCTAATAGCTCCTGAGCCATTTCAGGGTTACCACTGCCCCTGTAGATAAGGAGAGGTTGAAGGCTATCTGAGGTTGAAGGTCAAATCCTGTGACTCACTCACTCATTTGACACAGTATGTCTCTAATAGCTCCTGGGCCATTTCAGGGTTACCACTGCCCCTGTAGATGAGAGAAAAGGTGAAGGCTATCTGAGGTTGAAGGTCAAATCCTGTGAGTGACTCCCTCATATGACACAGTATGTCTCTAATAGCTCCTGAGCCATTTCAGGGTTTCCACTGCCCCTGTAGATGAGATAAAGGTTGAAGGCTATCTGAGGTTGAAGGTCAAATCCTGTGACTCACTCACTCATATGACACAGTATGTCTCTAATAGCTCCTGGGCCATTTCAGGGTTTCCACTGCCCCTGTAGATAAGGGAAAGGTTGAAGGCTATCTGAGGTTGAAGGTCAAATCCTGTGAGTGACTCCCTCATATGACACAGTATGTCTCTAATAGCTCCTGAGCCATTTCAGGGTTACCACTGCCCCTGTAGATGAGAGAAAGGTTGAATGCTATCTGAGGTTGAAGGTCAAATCCTGTGAGTGACTCCCTCATATGACACAGTATGTCTTTAATAGCTCCTGAGCCATTTCAGGGTTACCACTGCCCCTGTAGATAAGGGAAAGGTTGAAGGCTATCTGAGGTTGAAGGTCAAATCCTGTGAGTGACTCCCTCATATGACACAGTATGTCTCTAATAGCTCCTGAGCCATTTCAGGGTTACCACTGCTCCCTGTAGATAAGGGAAAGGTTGAAGGCTATCTGAGGTTGAAGGTCAAATCCTGTGAGTGACTCCCTCATATGACACAGTATGTCTCTAATAGCTCCTGAGCCATTTCAGGGGTTACCACTGCCCCTGTAGATGAGAGAAAGGTTGAAGGCTATCTGAGGTTGAAGGTCAAATCCTGTGAGTGACTCCCTCATATGACACAGTATGTCTCTAATAGCTCCTGAGCCATTTCAGGGTTACCACTGCCCCTGTAGATGAGAGAAAGGTTGAAGGCTATCTGAGGTTGAGGTCAAATCTATCATCATGAGGAATGATGGACGGTAGACCAAGAGCCTTGTGATAGTAGTGGACTGCTAGGTGATCAATAGCTGCAAGAAAATACACAACAGAGATAAAAGAATAGAGGGGGTGTTTCACAAAGATTCCCAAGTCCAACTTAACTCTAAGCTGGACTTAAAAATTATGGAGAGTCATTTGTAATCTTCAAATAAAATATATTCAAAAGCGAAAATTCAAGTTTTTAAAACTTTTTATAAATTCAACATCGTGAACATGAAATCTCCTTGATAATAGGAAATATGAATGATTTGAATCAACATTTTATGCCTTTTAAAATAACTTTTACAAAATATTTTCATAGATGCCCAACTGCTTTCCATAGTTGCTAAGTCCAACTTAAAGATAAGTTCAACTTAGGATCTTTGTGAAAAAGCCCCAGAAATAATAATCAGAAATAATAAATAAGAATCACTGTAGAGAAATGTAAGGACTCTCATCCTGAACAGCAAAAAGTAAAAAAAGAAAAAGATTTTTTTCTTCTTGTACAGTTAAAAGGCTACTGTTTTCTGCTATGGTGTATCTTAATGGCAGTCAGTCAAATTGACCATTATTTAAAAGCAGTTGCACTGCCGACTAATTTCTATCATACCATGTGATGTTATCAACCCTAACAACTACATCATTAGTACAAGTAAAGTATAAGTCAATTTGGTTTGATTAAGCAGACCCTTTTAATCTAATTAATTTCATCTAAAGAGTCACTTGTTTGTTTTGTTGGCTGTTGAGCTAATAATGTTTATATTTTAAAAGAAGGAATGTACTTACAAACTTGTTGTAATGCTCTTCCAATGTTATAATTTGATTCTTGCGTATCTCCTCTTAGCTTCTGATAGGAGCGAAGACATGAAAACCCCTGTTGGATCAATCACATATTATGATATAGAGATTCACCATCAGACAATAATAACACTATATGTCAATCAAAGTATGTTTACAAAGTGAAACTACAGTACTTGAGATACACAATCAGATATTGAACAAAAATATGCTTTTGCTAAATCCTTGATATAAAACCTCTCAGTGTGGATTTTTTTCCATATATATTACACAATATTAATGCCATTTCTCACTAATGATTACTATTTTCATTCAAATCATGACCATGACCAATAACATCAGTGAGACCAATATGATAAACACCATCATCATCTTCATGATCATCGTCAAATCATCATCAGCCATATCACCATCACTACCATTATCCTTATGATCATGATGATATTGATCAATATAATAATCATTCTTTACCACTAACATCACTCAAGTGTTTCAGTTATCAGTTTTATTTTTCACTTCCAACAGAACACTAATTTTGACAAGAAATCAGACACGATTCAATAGTCCCCCCCCCCCCCCCCCAGTACAGTAAGGGTTAAAGTAGCCTAACCTGTGTAATGATGGAGTCTTTGTTGACAGTGAACCTCTGCGTTGCTAGGGCAAACAAGCTCACACCAACACACAGCAGCAGGAAGGGATTGGAAGGGTCGTGATAATATGCTCTCACATACTCTCCTGCAAATATGAAGACAGAAGTTGTAATTTACCATCACATATTCCCCACAACATTCCAAACAATCAGTGTCTCTTGATATCATCCTGGGGGCCAGTTTGTCCAAACCGTCATAAGTCTAACTTCTTGGACATCCCATTGAAACGTTTGTCATAGAATTATCACGCACTTCCATGGGATATCCATTAGACTTATGGCAGTGTTTAGAAACTGGTCCCTGAGGCCTAAGCAGATAAACTGAACCTCTGTATCTACTAATTTCACTTATCTATGTCAAAACTATGCCAACTATTCATGATATTTACTTGTAATTCACAAATGGGGTCTACTGTAAATGTACTGATATTTATTTCTATTTACCAGAGTGTAATGGCATCTTAATGACTCTGAAATGATTAAAAGGAGCGCGTCTTTTACGTTGCCTTCACACATAAACAATTAACAGTCAAGTAACATTGTAAAATTAAAAAAACATAGTTACTCACCTATTGCATGTTTATAGCTGCTAGTCTGCAATGCATTATGCCCATTGATAATAGACAGGGCAGTACTATCAGGGTACAACTGCATGTATCAACAAAGAAATAAAACAATGAATTACACAAACGTATCCAGTACATAAAGAGGTTTTTCAAACCGAAAAAAAAATCCCAACAAAAATGCATTAATCTTGCATTAATCTGCTTAAAATCCAGTTTCACAAAAATATTAGAATACCAGAGGAGCAATTCCTATTATGACATGTCTCTTATGAGCAAGTCACAAAACCTAGCCTACAGTAGCAGTTCCATAATCAAAGAAAACATTGTATTAAAGCACTTGTTAAAACTTCAGGTGTTAAGTACTAGAGTTAAACATGACAGGATTTCCCAAACTACTTGTGGATGACTCACCCTTATAGTTAGCCTGAGGCAGAACTTATGATGTCTTGGTCCCATCGTGTTGGTCACGATCAAGCTAAACAGGTTCATTAGATTCGTCTTCTCACCCCACTAATTAAATAAAGAGAAGGTAGACAAATATAGGTATAGGTATTACCAACTTGGCCACTCACATGCTCTGAGCAATTATAAATCACATCCAGTTTGTACATGCCCATTCATCCAAGAAAATAAAAACGTTTCAACTTCTTTGTACAGCGAAACCTGTATATAAAGACCGCTTTATGTACAGGTTCCTTTAGTACAGGTTTCAGTGAGAACCATATTCAAGGGAAACAAGAAATGTGGTCTTTATGTACAGGTTCCTTCAGTACAGGTTTCAATGAGAACCATATTCAAGGGAAACAAGAAATGTGGTCTTTATGTTCAGGTTCCTTTAGTACAGGTTTCAATGAGAACCATATTCAAGGGAAACAAGAAATGTGGTCTTTATGTTCAGGTTCCTTTAGTACAGGTTTCAATGAGAACCATATTCAAGGGAAACAAGAAATGTGGTCTTTATGTTCAGGTTCCTTTAGTACAGGTTTCAATGAGAACCATATTCAAGGAAATCAGAAAATGTGGTCTTTCTATACAGGTGGTGTGTTTGGCTGTATTTCTCTTTGTCATATTGACAGGGGCTTACGATACCTCAGTCACACCGAGACCAACACCAAACTGACAGAAGGCCGACCAACAAATTCATCACCCTGAATGGCTAAGAATGGGTCAGTTTGGAGTTGCATGGTTTATATGTAGAATCAATTTAGGTATTTATTTATTCAAGGAATTAGTGCACTATTAAAAGTAAAGACCAGTAATGGTCATGCGATTGCATTGTGAAAGAAACGTTGTGGAATCGATCAGAAAAGGTTGATCATCTAGCATCTAGCATCTGCAAGGTTCTGGAATCATCAAAATGATAAGAAATTTGGCCCATTCTTCGTAAAGTTACAAGCACTATACACAGAAAGATGTATATGGGACTACCCTATATCTCTCACAGACCATGAGAGAAACAAATTTACCAAATATATGAATTAGTAGGCGGTTTCCCAGCAAATTTGTTATCATCATGTATTAGTCAAAACATATTCTCTCACATGATTGGTAATTGAATTGAATTGAATTGAATTTATTTATTCACCATCATTGAAAACATTGAAACAAAAGATAAAAATGTACAATGATAATGTCAATATAACATAAATGCATGTAATGAGAGCTTCCATTTCATTTTTTGAAATTGGGGCGTTTCCAATACTGGCCTTTACCTTTAATCATAATTTGGTTTGGATCCAGTTTAACTAAAAATAATGTTTCCGTCACAGCTGATGTCCAGAGGGAATGCTCCCCAGGGAGTGGAGAATGTGCATACATTGTGTGCGAGTAAGCTTGAATTTGATGACTGGGGTAATAATATATATGTACTGCGCCTAGAAACAAAGTGTTAGGCGCATTATAATTGTGAGCTATTATTATCATTATTATAATACATTAATTCATTCTGTACATGTTGCCTCTTCACAGTATTAAGATTAATAGCATAATCAGGGTCATATAAGTAGTGAATTAATTATATAATTGTAAAATACATTTTCAAAAAATAGAGGGCCGGTTTCTCAAAACAGTAATACGTTTAAGTTTGTGGACATCCAACTGAAACCTGTGTTACTTCCATAACATGCATTCTATGGTATGTCCAAGAACTAAGTTTTATGATGGTTTTTAGAAACTGGTCCGAGTAGACCAGACTCAGAGTTGAGAATCAACACACTGAAAAATGCATGCCATATACATGTACCTTGTTGACAAACTCCCTGATGTAGAAGAATGCTTCTTCAAAGTTGTTATGAAGATAGGATGCACAAACCAGCATGAATTTCAGTTTCTGTTTATAGATAAAGTGAAGTGAATACAAAAAAACATGCCATGAGTAAATCAGTAATGACAGTTATTGTAGCATAAAAACTAAGGTGAACCTACGTACCTCAAGTATTTTAATCAATGAACGAATCACTCTCAAGGGTTAGATGGCAGAAATCATGTTTGTGAAATATCTTTGATGTTTAAATAATTTCTGGTTGTTAGATCGAGTTAAAGTAAAAACGATCGACATGTACATGAAGGAGATGGTTGATCGTGTGACAGAAAATGATTTGCAAGATCTCTGCCTCGCTGCATTACATCAAGAATGCCGTTGGATATAGGTAAAACACTACCATGTTTACCATGGTTGCTTAATTATATGAAAATGAGAACTATCAAGTGCTTTCCACTGTGACCGAAAGATGCTACCAAGATAAATGACATTTAAGAAGACAAGATTTCAATCAGTTTTCATTAACTATTCCTGTTCTCATTGTACATATTCATACAAACATTGCTGTAAAAATCTAAGCTCACCATTTTTAAATCCATTATAAATGTGGCAAAGAGAAACTTTTCTGTGTATAAATATAATACACATGATATACAAATTTTAAGTTGTTCTAAACTGTCTTCAGAGGGTTAATACATGCATGATGTTGTAGGTACCCTTGGCTTATCTGTTTCTTTCTCAAAGACGTTAGACTTGAGGGTATCTTGGAGGAGTCTGCATGCCTCACCAAACCTCTTCATCTCGCCCAATGACTGACAGCTCTTCTGAATCAAACTAAACCACTCCCCCTTAGTGATCACGTTGTAGTTTGCATAATCTGTAGGAAAACAAATATAAAATTCTTTTTCAATCCCTTTCAAATAATTTGGATTTAAAGAGGAAGAGTGAAACCTGAAAATGGGCAGGCAAAATAGGATTTATAAACTGTTAAAACTTTTGAAGTAAAATCTAAGCATTAGACTTATCAAAGAAATTAACATAAAATGATATGTTGTCATTTTTGAAAAATTAGTGGAACTTTTATATCAATAATCTTAAAGAGATTCATGTGCATGGAAATTTATGTTTGAAAATATGAATAAAACCGATAAATCAAATCTAACTTCTAGAAACAATTTCACTGATTTTCTTACAACAAAGTGGAAATGACTGACGTTTACACTGCTTGAAACAAAAAATAAAGCAAGACAAATAAATAAAACAAAGACAAATGAATAAGCCCCAAATTACAGAGATGAAGGGGACATAATAAATACAACCCTATTCTTCCTTTGCTCATATTTGGGTCTGTCCAGAAAGTTGGGGCACTTTTTGTGACATACCAGAAGTGAGAAACTATGTCTCCTATCAACTGTAACAATGTTTGCTCAAATTGAGTTTTGCATAAAACGCATAGCCAGCTTTCTTCAGAAGTACTCAAGCTTCATGATTAATCAATATTATGGACCCAAAGTTTATGAAATGATATATGAATATGGTGTCCATGTAAGGCTGGTAAAAAGAGAAATGTGTATTAAGCAAAGATTTTGAAGAAAAGCAACTGAAACAATTAACGATTCTGGCATGGCACTAATATATAAATTCATTGCATACAAATCTTGAAAATATAATTTCATCTTCCATGTGTAGTATCTCATACTTACGTTACATGGACACCATCATAGTTTTTGTCCCAACTTTATGGAATGAACCATTTACATGAATGAAGTTTACTAATAAAATTCGAATTCAAATTCAAACCTTCTTGGTCCTTCTGGATGTATTTTGAGAGAAGATTGAGTCCTTTCTCCACAAACTCTTGAAGGTGACCTTGTGTATGCATCAACGTACTCTGCCTGAAGAGAAGCTGAATGTCTTGCTTGGAGAGAGCCTGATCATCATCCTGCTCTACTGGATCTGTACAGACGGCATAATAAAAACTAGGGGTAAACATGTCATCTCCTTTCAATGATACACTATCTTTTCTATACATTCAGTTATAATATATTTGACTTCATCAATATAAATGGCAAAAACCAACATTGCAAGTCATTATCATCTTCTTCATCATCATCATCATTGTCATCTTCATCGTCGTCGTCATTACCATCACCATCCCAAGCATTAGCATCAATCCAATATCAAGTATCCCCAAAATCGTCCTCCTCACCAATGATATACATATCATTGTCATTCAAATCAGTATAATTAGCATTGCTAACATCACACCATCCATATAAACAATACTACCTCAATTCAGATTAAGTCTTGTCATACCATTTAATTTATAACATATAAAGCAAATGATAATAATAACATTCCACTTTTATATAGCGGCCAATACATCGATACTACGATGTCCCTAAGCGCTTTACAGATGTATTACCCAGGTCATCGGATTCAGGCTTACCGCACACAATGTATGCACATTTTCCACTCCCTAGGGAGCATTCCAGCCAGTCGCCATTTTACAAGCGCACACTTGCCCATCCAACCACATGAGCTTTCGCATCCTACCGGGTACCCATTTAACACCTAGGTGGAGAGTAGCAAGTGCAGGTAAATATCTTGCCAAAGGATATCAGTGCCATGTAGGGATTCGAACCCTCGACCTTCGCATCTCCAGTCAAGTGCCTTAAACCACTCGAGCATGACACTCCTGACGCAAGATACTAATTAATCAACCCTCTTGAACACTGCTGTCATCTCTCTACATGGTGCTTACCAAGAGTAAGTGTCTGTAGCGCTGACTCTGCTCTTCCCAGCTGCTGTTCAATGGCTGCTAGGGCTAACCTAGCATCAAGGTGTCTAGGTGCTTGCTTCAGAACCTCACTGTATGCCCTGCTCGATTCAGCTAGCTCTCCTAACGAGTTCAAACACTCTGCATATCGTAACCACACTGCAGGCTGAGGGAGGGAGACAAGTAGAAAGGAGAATGCAAATAGTAAGAACCCATCTCAAAAGGACAGTGCTCAAGACTTTATGAACTTTTTCAAATGGCATGGAAAAGTATTATTGGACATATTACAAGGTAAAGAAGTTATGAGAGCATGTAGAATTAGCATTCATTATCCTTGCCTTCGAAATCCTAAATGATGGCCAATGAAAACTTAGTAATTGTCTTGTTTAGTCTATAGTTAATAAAGACAACTTATGATGTTTATGAAACCCCATCTTCTATCACTTGCACATGGTATTTAAGGGCCTAATTTACTGATTTATCTTCTTTTATTAAATCACCTTATGAGGAATGTATTGCTCAATAACACAATAAACATATTGCACAGATTACATGACTGTACAAAGTAACAAAATAATATAATACATATTTTCAAATTGTTTTATACTTTGTTAACATAATTAAATATTCAGCCTTTTCCTCTGAGACTTTTTTTTTGGTATTGTTTTTACATATTTTCATTTATTATTCTTTTTGTAGATTTGTAAACTTTGTTTTAATAAATGTTTGTTCTCAACTTAAATAATCTCCCAGGGAAGGGATGAGGCTGCTACACAACTGATCAGTATACGATAGGGGTTGGATAGGTTCTCTAGCAAAACAATCATTCATAGTAGGTGTACATCACATGATCTCAGCCTTACCAAATTGTAATTCTTGGCTGCAACAAGAGATGCTAGTATCGGCTTGGCCGCTTCGTAATCATCTGAAATTCAAAATCCACAAAAAGAATACTTCCTTACATCCTTACAAGCAGAAATAAAGTTTGTGGACATCATCATCTTATCATAAAAGGTGCGATATACAAAATGTCTTTGGCCTTCTTTCTCTCTCAAGCCATCAATCTCATACGTGTATGTACCACAAAGAAAATCAATATGAAAACGCTACTTCAAAATTTTTGTAGCTTGGAGAAATAAAAGATTTCACTTACACCATACATTTAAGGTGTATTGCCATTGGGTCTATGCCCAGTTCGCCTACTTCCTAATTGGTCTATACCCAGCCTGTCTACTATCCACATGGTCTAATAATAATTTAATGATAAGCAATAATAATCTTAAAATATAAAATAGTATTTTTTTTTTTTAATAACAAAATTAGACATTATGGATAGGAGATAAAATGGGTAGTAGACTAATTGGAAATTATATAAAAGGGCTATGAGCCCAAAAGTTCATTAGACCAAATGATAAGAAGACTAAATGATTATTACACCATGTGGATAGTAGATGAACTGTTTGTAGAACCAAACAGCAATTTACCACGTTATTAACGGTCAAAACATCATATAAAACGAGATTTCAAATCCCAATACTACTTTTGTCACATCTTCCAAGCCACTTCACTTGCATAAAATTATTCATAAAATTAGTGAAATATTCACAAAATACCCTAGTTTTCTATTACCAATATGACACTACAAACATGACTACTTCACTGATACGAGCCAGGCACTTACTAATCTCTATGTAAGCCTCTGCTACATCCAGATACAAGTCTCCCATCTCCTCCGGATCCTCAGAGAAGAGAGGTTGGGTTACCATGGCTACCGGAGTGAGATGTCTGGAGTGGATGAGGCAGATGGCTAGCTTGACCCTCAGGTCAATAGGAAGACCATCAGGAATGTGGACATTCACAGCTTCCGGTTCTGCTCTGAAGACATAAAAAAGAAGTAACATGAAGCAATAATTACTGGGGGAACAAAAATAACATGGTCTTTAATTTGCTTCGACATCAAACATATGTAGGTCTTTGGGTTGTACATGTATTTCTGAAGCCAAAGGTACTATGAAAACTAGGGCAAATTACTTAAGATAATTAGGCTTCTAATAAACCAGCTAAAGCTTAGCACTGTTTTGTGTAAAGAAGGAGAGTAACATCACCCGCAAGGATGATCCCAACACCTTACCAGACTGGCAAGAACTAAACTTTAACTTACTACAATCGTAGGTATACTATAATATTCAATGTTGGCAGCAGATTATGGACTAAATATCTTTGAACAGGGGCATGAAATCATCTACTAAACTCACAAGAGCCTTAGCTTATTCCCTCTTCTCTCTTTTTCTCTAGTGAAAAACAGACCTGGGCCCAAGTTCATAAACTTTGTATCAATAACTCGTGTTCCAATTCAGTAACAAATTTATTCACAGCCAATCAAATGCAATAACGTCATTAACTTGAAACAAGTTTTTTGAAAGTTGTCTTTGATATCAAGTACAGTCAAACCTGCTTTAGTGACCACCTGTCTACAAAGACCACATTTTGTGTTCCCCTTGAAAATGGTTTCTCATTGAAACATGTACTAAAAGAACCTGTTTATAAAAACCACCTGCCTATAAAGACCACTTTTCTTGTCTCCCTTGGGTGGTCTTTATAGACAGGTTTCACTGTAATGTGAAACAGGGCTAGTCATAAAGTAGTCCTTACCCTGACGGCTCCACTTTGCTGAGCTCTACTCTGACCCCACAGTGATCACACATGACCTGTATCGCACGCTGGTACTGACGACTGGAGATGTACAACTCAGCTATGGTATTCACCTCTGTACAAGGGAAGTAGGAATAAAAATGCTCTATTAGGGGTAAGGGATAAGGTAAGTCTAAATCTAACCATGAAATTAATCAGGATCTTAAGCCTAAACCTAACCCTCACCCCATGGTTAGGAAAAACAATGTGTGTAGGACTGAAGGTGCATAGAAGCAAAGGGATTTTACTATATAAATTTAACATAGAGAGTCATTTTGTGAATTAAGCAAAGACTCACCCATTGACATAAAGCTTTCACACAGAAATTTCTTCCCTGCTGGTTAACTTATCATTTACCATCAGTGCCAATTTGCACTGTCACTCGTTTGCCATACTTGCAGATTGGCACAGAACAAAGGGCATCAAGTATTAAACGAATGGATTGCTATGTGCAACCAAAATGACACATTTCAGCTCTTGATTAGCTCCATGACAACCCTTTTAACACCACTATAGATTAACCTTGCACTGGATACAGTATAGTAATCTCAAACCCTTTGGTAAATATATCCCCTGAATAACACAATATGACACCCGAAGACTATTTCTGTGGCATACAAACAGTTAAATGAATCTTAAAGTTAGGTGAGAGGAAGAGAAGTAATAAGAGATTGTTTTTTACCTTCTGAGCTGATATGCTCTGGAAACCTCTTCACCAATGTCTCCATTGCCTCTATAGCAAGATTCACTTCTCCCAAACTATGGCACCTCTGATTAGAAAAAAAATAAAACATAAGAATTCAATGGTTTGAAAGTTCATATATCACATCCTAAAGTAAAAATTACCTGTAACTGTTTTAATGTCTAGAGTTCAGACACAAATTGGCAGATTGATTTTAAAAGTCATCAATTTTACGACCGCGAGTAGCTGTTTTTTGGCGATTACAGCGTTGGATAGAGACAGATACTGAACTACTGAGGCTCTCACAGAAAACAGTTATGGTATGTCAGTGAAGCTTTCTTGGATATTTCTACTCTTGCAAAACTATTGATGTAGTCCCACACTTAGACATTTTTAACTGGTAGGTATAACATTTAACCCCGACTCTGGGTTTACGCTCAGGCTCTTAGACCCAGGCTGAGTTTTTCCTTTGTTTAACATTACTGAAGTCCTTGTGTCGGTTTTAATTGAATTAGTAAAATATAAGCCAATAAGGTTAAATGTGACAGGTTCAAATTCTAATGGTTTGGGAAATAGTGGTGAAATGGTGACTGGTGAAAGTCATGACAAGGTGACTGACCTGGACGAGTTCCCTAGCCACCTGTATACCATTGTGCCATTCATCTTCAGGAAGGTGCTTGATGATGGTATGATAAGATTCCATGGCCTTCTTGTTCTCTCCTAGTCTGGTGTAAAGAGCAGCGCGGGCATGGAGGGTGGGTATGTGATGGTTGTTGAATTTCAGTACTGCGACAGGGAATAAACACACAGATATTCGTTTTTAAGAGAGCGCTGAAAACTCACCTTTTTGATGAATGCTTCAAGTAATTATTATTTAAACGTACATTGTACATTGTAAAGCGCTTTGAGAGGGCCTTCGGTCCTGAAATGCGCTATAAAAGAACGAAGTATTATTATTATTATTATTAGATACATAGTAATAATATGATTGCAAGGCCCTCAGGGAGAACAGTATGAATACTGATGAGGCTACCCTGGGTAAACAAGACATATTATTATTATTATTATTATTATTATTATTCCCACTGCTTGCATTTTCTTTCGGAAAGTATCCAAACGGTGTGTAGTTAAGCAACTATTTTTTTCCTTCAAATCCAATCTTGAAGTTGCTTCAAACTACCCCAAGTGATAACCTTTTCTATTGACCATGAATTCCCACTGATTAAAACAATCAGATTATTTTTGTTATTATATTTAATCTGCTTATTGTAAGGGCCTTGATCACCATCTGGGTATGTATGGTGTGCATCGTAAATATCAGCATTATTATCATTATCAATATACTGGGGCTCGCTGACTGATGCTAAAATAAACTAACGATCAACAAAGTTGGCAACTCTATCTTGTACTAAGCTACTTGTATCTCAAACTTAGCAACTGGCTTCTTCTTTTTTTTTCTTAGTTCTTTCTTCGATTAATAAAAAATGAGGTTACTCAAAAGATGAGAACAACAATTGGGTTTCAGATTAAGGGTGAACAAAATAATTATTCATACATATTAGGCTACTACATATACGTTGTCTGCAGCCAGAGTTGACTTGAAATGATGAAAATAAATGTCATGGCCATCCTAAAAAATTACCTTTAGTATAGCAATAGACAGCTTTCTCCAGGTCATCCCTCTCTAAACACACGTCAGCAAGCTGCTGCCATTGCTCTGTATCTCTGGGTGAGATATGGGCTGCAATCAGTTGAAACTGAGATAATAAAAGAATGACAAATAATGTGATAAACATGTATATCAAACCACTCTCTCACTTGCTTTTCAACCAATTATCGAAGATTGGATTCTTTCCAAATTCGAGGCTTTGATGCATTGCTTCGATGGTAAATGTATTTTGTACACAAACAAATTTTGAATTGAATTGAACTTTACATTTTGATTTAAGCTATTTAATGTTGCACTCTGTTTAAGTTTGCTCAATTCAATGTGATGTGATAATTGATACAATTAACCAATTAGTCAATATTGGACCAAAATGAATGCCTCATTGCTTTTTAATAAGAGAAAAAGACTTGTTGATGCTCTTCTCATGTACCTGCATAGATTTCTCCATGTCACCCAGGTCTTCATAGATCATACCAAGTAGCTGGAAGGGCTCCACACTCCTCGGTGCTTGACGTATGATCTCCATACACATCTTAGTAGCTTGGTCATGCTCTTTGCGTGCAAAGCAGAGATGAGCCTGACCCATCAAGCCTCGGAGGTTCTTAGGAACCCTGGTACGACGTCGACGGTGCTTGTGGAGCTCCGCGGGAGGGACACGACCCTTGCGTCTGCGTAGTCCACGCATGATCTGGATCTCTACGTTCATAGCATCGAATCCTATATGGTATGAAAGCAGTAATAGATTATGTTTTATTACATTTCAATTTTTTTACCTGACTACTACGAATGCATGTGTATGCTTATTAGTGAGCAACGAGGGGAATGATTGCATTAAATCCTTGCAGAGGGATTTGGTAAGAGGATTAATGCCTTATCAAAGGGCACTACTACATTGACTTGGTTTTAACCCAGGAACTTGCGGTTACAAGACCACTTCTCTACCCCTGAGCCATCATGCCTCCTGGACTTCCTTTATGAAGAAAAAGAAGCGAAATCTTTGGAAAGGCAAAGTCAGATTTGGAAGTCTTTCGATGTAAGCAGTCCTTGGTTGAGGCCCGCCCTACCCTTCCAAATGTGGAAGTTGGATTGTGTATCACATATTTGAGTGTACTCAAGTTTATACAGCTTGATGTGAAAAATATCCAATATTTGTAAAAATTTGTATGGGTACGCACTCAAAGGTGGTTTGATTTATTGGAAATAGATGAGAATGGTTGGTGCCTTTACATGTGGTGCTTGCTCAAAGCTGGAAAAATACAAACACTTCTGAATTTAGAGGTTGTCCTAACTGATATTAAGCATTCACTGCAAACCCATCATCATTCTGTTTCCTAAAACATCTTGGGTTGAGGATAAGAAAACATGAGAACAGTAGAATCTTCATATATTGGAGATCTCAATTGTCACATGACAGCACAAAGAATTTTGTTCCTATTTTTCATCCAGGATACTCAATTAGGAATGCTTAGCTCTGCTCTGCTTGTCTAATTGCATGGAAAACTGTACTAAATTCTGTATAATTATGTTCCCTTCATAAACCCAGTCATCCTTCATTCTTCTAATCTTCCTTACCTGTAATGTCCCGTACGTTTTCCTCTTCATCTCCAGCGCTACTCTCTAACCTGGAGAAGGATGGATCTGGAAAATTACAAGATACAATTATTTCAAACAAAATGCCATTAAGTACATTCAAACTTGCATTAGTAATCATCAGTGGAGATGAGAATACCTATGAAATTGTTTTTGTTTCCGTTGCAAGTGTTCCTCATCAAAACTTTTAGAGGGGAAGTCGACCTTGATATCAAGTTGGTTTAATATGAGCAGGAAAAAAAAGAGGAACAGGTCAGTGAAAAATTGAGCAAAACCAATTGAAAATATGAAAGTCATGAATTTGTTACGATGCGATTAAAAATATTGGCAACTTTGTGATGTATCTTGCGAGGTCTCCTCTCATTTGCTTTGTACTAAAAATATTCAAAAATATTTATATATTTCCTTCAGAATAATAACTCATCCTCTAATAACAATCTTAAAAAAGCATAACTAAAAAGAAAGTGAATACACATTTTCTAGTGAACGTTGTTTTAATTTAACTACCATCAGCAGTGCACCTACAGAGTTTCACAGATACAAGGATCTTAGTTTGGAGAAAATGCTATCAGCGTCTGATGTGGCGGATACGGTATGGAGTACCGTAATTGCATACCATAACAGGTACCCGCATACCGTACAATACAAAACCAATTACAGTTAATTTCATACCAGGATCTGTGCTAGGTCCAGCTTCTTGTGTCTTGCCGTCATCACTTCCTCCTTCATCGTCCTCTTCATCATCATCCTCATCTTCTTCATCTTGCTTCTCTTGTGTTTGAGAGGGTTGAGGTATATCAAAGTTCAGAGTAAACTGACCCTCTGTTTCAAGCATCTGAGAAATAAACAGCATATTAAAGGGGAAGTTGACCCTGATTTTAAGTTTATTTTAATAAAAGCAGAAACGTTTGAGAAACAAATAATTGAAAGTTTGAGCAGGGACGTGAATCACGTGATAGAGAAGGACTGGAATCAAGATGCTCTCCTTTGACCCCATGCTCATGCTCCAGGCCGCCGAAAAATTATGCGCTAATCTGCAACTGTTGACCAGGTGGTGAGATAAAAGAGCGCATGAAATTTCAGGATTGTCTAGAGTAAAGGAGGGGGTTTTCGGCCACTTAAGACAAAATCCTATTTTTTGGACCCTTTACTTCCTATTTATTATCATTTCTTGTTCAAATCATGAAGCAAATATTATTATTATTTAAACAAAAAAAGAATCCCAGAAAAAAATCACGAATTGCCATGACAATATTCATTTCAATTTTCACTGTTTCGGAGTCAGTTATCGGCATAGCGAACCAGTTTTCGGCCGCATGTACAAAGTAATGTAAGTTCTCCGTGGCCGTGCGTGCCGCGCCAGGCGGGGCCGAGCCATGCATGCTCCTCACTGAGACCAACCGGGTCCCGCTCTGCGCTGGGCTGGCCTGGTGACACTTGTCGTTAAGTTCTTAATGAGCGAAATAAATCTACAGACATAGACCTCGGGCTCTATATTTCTTATTATATTGCCATTACCTGTTGCCCCTGAACCCACTTCTCAAAAGGAATTTCTCCCCGAAGATACTGAAGAAGCTGTTCTTTGTCGATTTCTTCTTGGTCCATTTCGTTGGTTATTCTCAATTTCTCAATTAGGGTGTCGCCGAAAACTCCGATCGCAAAAGGAAATTATTTATAAACCAAAAAAAAATGTAAAAATTCGATAGGAAGAAAACTAACAAATTATTTAGGATGAGAATAAGGGGTTCACAGGGGAAGGAGAATAAGAAGGGGGTAGAGGAGAAGAAAAAAAAAGAAGAATGATGATAAATAAGGATTGAAGGATATCAGCTTAGTGTGAAGGTGAAGGGATATTAAATATGAAAATGTGACAATTCAATTTGTCAAAATATGGACTTTGGTCAGCCACTGCATCCAAAGTCAGCGCACGATATGTCTGTCTAATTCAGATTCCAACTTCCGATCACCGCTGTGCCTGTCTTCGGCCAGGCGAGCACCCGGGAACTCCGGCGTGGGATACCTGCTCCGCCTGCTTGTGCTATACATCAGCGCGGAAACGCACGGCGCGCGCGAGCGCTTCCAATTGACTTTGTACATGCGGCCGAAAACTGGTTCGCTATGCCGATAACTGGCTCCAAAACAGTGAAAATTGAAATGAATATTGTCATGGCAATTCGTGATTTTTTTTTTCTGGGATTCTTTTTTTGTTTAAATAATAATAATATTTGCTTCATGATTTGAACAAGAAATGATAATAAATAGGAAGTAAAGAGTCCAACAAATAGGATTTTGTCTTAAGTGGCCGAAAACCGGCTCCTTTACTCTATAGATTGATAAATTAAAGGTAATGATCAAATTGCCATGCTGACTCATGTCTTCCTTGTTACATAATAACTAAATGTGGATACGTGCCTGGTTATATATGAGAATAAAGACCAACTTTTGTGCTTTAAAACGTTGAAAGCCATTATCTAGTTAAAATGTCATCGTTTTCACAGCGAGTCGTCAATTTATGGAATGCGCTTCCAGCTTATGTAATTGATAGCCCATCTGTGAACTCATTCAAATCCAACCTGGAAAAAGCATGGAGAGCTAAATATGACATGTACAACCCTAAAGAAATGTTTCCTTGCTATTGCATTGTCCGGAGCTCCGACGTAGGCGCAATCCCCAGTACATACAGATATTAATCCTGCTGCAGAGGGGCATATAAGTAATTATACTTGAAGCCCAACATCAAGGTAAATCAAGGTAAATCAAGGTAGATAGCTTTAACATTTAAATCGAGACTTGCAAAACAAAATTTATATCCGTTTCGATTTGCCGTTTTGGAGACTCTATCGGCCGCCTCCTTAATGGTCGCTAGCTTCAAAGTTCAAGGAGCTTTATACATACGACATGTACATCGGCAGTAAGTTTTATTATTATATTTATACTGATATTCGAATAACAACATGGGTTAGAACAATAAGTTTCGTTTCATAAATATGTAGAGCTAGATCTATGTAAAATTGTATGTACGTTTGTGACATTTCTACCGTCCTAACGCTACTCTAGAGCTCTGCAAACCCTACAAAGTTGGTCAACAGTCCCAGGTATGAGAAAATATGTTGGGGAAAGTAGTCAATGCTATCTAGAATAAATCTAGCTAGTCTAGCGACTTGTACAGTTGTACTATAGGCCTAGATCTACTTGTAAATTGTAGTTGTATGGTGATGTGACCAAAGTTCAGATGAAAGGCAACTTTATTATCACTCGCGTTCGTCCGGGTTCAGGACGATCGCGTTCCCTCCTTTGTTTAGCGAACGCGACTGTCCTTAACGCGTAAGGTACGGGGGATTAAAACCTTCTCCATTCATCGCGTACCCTCCTTTATTTAGAGACCGCGAGCGTCCCAAATGCGTCCCCGATGAAAGGGGCAAGAGTTGGGGGATTATGTTACATAATATTACATAATTCTTGAAAGGGATAGGGTTTCTATTTGTCGCGCTATAAAGAGGGGCAAGAACTCGTTTAATCACCTTGCCAGGAAAATTCCTTCCTTCCAGCGATCGGAAGGCTTTCCCCATTTTAAATGAAATGTAAATGAAATGAAAATTGTGTGAATCGCAATCAATACAGAGGTCCGTTTGAGGTTGAGAGAGAGAGAGAGAGAGAGAGGGACGTAGACATGCATGTTTTGTTAATTTGAAATATTTACTTTACGAGACTGTTATGTATTTTTTTATGTCATCTATTTTGGACGTTTGGTCTTATGAAAACTGATTTTGAATGTAATGATATACGCCGCGGCCGCCTTGTAGCGACCGGCAGCGCGAGAACAATTTCTAATTTGCATACCCTGTGCCGCCCATTGAACCCTGGGAAGGGTAATAGACATTCTGACATTTTTATCGATCTTTTCGTGGGAACAATGAAAAGGCTCAAATGAAGTAGAAAGTTGGATTGATAACCACATCTTGGAAATGTTGTAATCAACACCCAAGTTCAGACACACCGCGATATTTACGATTGTCAGCCTACGCCTTTGCTCTGAGAGCGCCGACTTTCGGCGGGAATGTCATAATAAATCTGTCATTATTTGTATGTCATTGTTGCGACTGAACGATGGTGAGGAGAATTTTCGTTCTGATACAAAAACAGACCTAACAATTCACCTGTTAGGATTGTTGTTATAGGCATACATACAATTTAATTCGGGTAATACCCCTTGAATCTCTCTCTCTCGATAGTAGTAAAATCATCTGTATCTCAAATCAACACTATTTCCCTTTTTTTATCTGTTATCTTTCTCTCCAGGCCCTCTCTACGACCCTTTTTTATAGCCCTCTCACCTCTCTCTCTCTCTCATCCACACTGTCACCTTTCTAATCTCTCTCTACCTCTACCACCATCTCTCTCTTTCTTTTATAATCAACACTTTCTTTAGCTAGTGCGTCCCATGAGAAAACGAAACGGAGAATTATCGATGTTTTATGATAACTTAATCAAAATTATAATAAATGAATGACACATTATTTGTACAGGAATAAAGAAGTTCCGTTTGTTTCAAGTAAATGCTTGCATTTCCATATTAAACTATGTATGTTGCTACGGCAGGCAGCCAGTGAAAACGAATTCGTTTAATCAAATTATGGAACGGTGCAAGCATTACTTTAAACAAACAGAAATTTGTTATTCCTGGCTCATTTTTCCTGATTGAGCCGAGGTTTAATTTATGAAAGGACAGAAAGTGAACTTTCTAGAAATTCAGATACCGTTCGCCAAATGACTTTTTGATAACCTGTGGTGGTGGTTATTTTACCTGACTGGCTAAGAAAGCATAAATGCTTGTTAGTAAGCAACCAGACGACCGACGGCTTTAGGTCCTCTCCGAGGGACCTGGTAATGAGGATTAATGCCTTACCAAAGAACCCTGTCTTCAAATTATTTTTTAATCGCTCATTCGTGAAATCATGCATTATATGAGTTGCATCAAATGAAAAAAGAGGATCTAAGCTTCACAAATATGTGTCATTTATGAATTATAATTATGACTACGTTATGATAAAACATCGACAATTCTCGGCTTCGTGTTTTCTGAGGCGCACTGTATAGGTCGATTGCTTATCTGAAATGAGGCGTCATGTCAATCAACACCAAAGTTTCAAAACATCGCGTATATTTAACATCGTTACGCGCCTTTGTTCGGAGAGCGCCGACTCGGGACATAGTTTGTGGTCGGAATGTCATAATAAATCTGTCATTCTTGCAATGCCATGTGGCATGAGAACAACATTGTTCAATTATTAGAGCATATATACAGACCATTAACATTGGATATAAGAAATCTTTTTACTTCTCATAAATATACAGAGGATTAAAATAAGAATTTCACCACCTCATCTTTCAACATCCATCATCTCTTGCATCCTCTTTCTTTCCCTCGTTCTCTCCAATTCCCCTCTCACGCGGTCTTTCTCTCTCCCACTCTCCAATGATCTATGACATTCTCTGTTTTGTTTTAGAATAAATATGCACACCCTCCCCAATTTCAATGCAATTCCTAGAAAAAAATATATAATAAAATTCAGTTTTTATTATTAATAATAATTGAAGAAAAAAAGAAAGAAATAAACATTATTTAAAAGAGATGGAATTACAAAATTAGAGGGGGCAGATAAAGTAGGTGAAGGAAAAAATATTGGATTTCAAGAAAAAGAAAACGGGAGACGTATTAAAGATTGAAGGTAATTAATAGAAAATGGGAAAAATAAATACAAAAATGTATAGATTAAAATAAATCAACAAAAGGGAAAAGTAAAAAAATAAATAAATGGGAAAACAAACTGACATCCACATCTTCACTTGTAAGGTACATGCAATGTAAATTCCAAACTTGATTTCTATATTAATTTTGTCCAACACCGATTTTGCTGCTGTACTAAATTTACATAAAACCCAGATTTTTCCATACAATGACAGAATACTGATATTGTCTGTACTTCATTAGAAGCAGCGTAATCCACGCTCGCTCTGTAGAAGCTCATGACAACACGCACTCTAGTAACTTAGATGTTGTGGTCCTGAGACGTAACTCTTTTCGTAAACTACTTTCAAATATTTCCGTGTCGTTTTTGTTTGTATATACTTTGTCAATACTTACAAACTTATAATTGTAAAAATTGGCCAAAACTTATAACGTTTCCCCTATCATCTTCCACTCTAGAATCCTATTTTTTTTTAAAATTTGTTGTGATCTTTTCATATTTTTTCTTTCTTCAAGATTTGTTCTGTGTTTGTAAGGTATTTATGCTATACTTAGCTGTATAGGCAGGGTCTAGTCTTGGGTTTTTATTCTCGTTTGTGAGGCGACTATTAGGCTGAATAATGTCGGAAGGAACGGGTTCGGATTGTCAGGCATACAGACAATTTCAATTCTGGTACAACACCTTTTATCTCCTTCTCTCTCTATACATAATAAATCCGTCTCTATCTCTCACTCGAATCATTACTGCTTCCTTTCTCATTTTTCCTTCTCTCTTTACCCCCCTCTCTTCCCTCTACCACCCTCTCTAATTACGACCTTTTTTACACCCCCTCTCTCTCTCTATGATCTATCTCTCTCTCTCTCTCTCTGTCTTTATATGTATATGATAAATGCATTTCTATATCTCTCGATCAACACTGTCTCCATTCTCATCTTTATTTCTGTGTGTGTGTGTCTACGCCCTCTCTCTCTCTCTCATTCTCTCTCTCATTACGATCTTTTGTACCCTCCCTCTCTCTTTTCATCCATCTCATCCCCGTTCCCCCTCTCTCTCATTACGACCTTTTGTTTTATCACTCTCTATGTCCCCGACCCCCCCCCCCCCATTTATCTCTCTCTAATCCATACTGTCTTCTTTCTAACCTCTCTCCAAATCTCTCTCTATATATAAATAATAAATCCATGTCTATCTTTCTCTCTAATCAACACTGTCGACTTCCTCATCTTTCTTTCGGAGAGCACCGAACCAGGACACTTTAATCATTATAAATGTGAATTTTGATATATTTATGAACTATTTATATAAAAATCAAAGATTATGAATATACAATATTCACAAAATAGTATGAATTCTTCAAAGTTCATAAAAGATTCATGAAATGTCATGCACGAAATATGACAAAAATCATACATCTGGGCAAAGGCGTGGGAAAATGAAGTTTTGGGGATAAAAAGGGAAATTAATGGGATAAAAATATATAAAGTAATTGATTAAAAAAGTGAGGCAATGACGCCTCAAATTTGCTTTGATCTGTTTTGTTTTTGTTTTCTGCATCTATTAAAAGCAAATTATTTTTGGAGTGGACTTATCCTTTATATCATCTTTGTGGAATTATACGGACCGTTCAGGACCTAGAAAATAAACTGATGTTTGAGACCACTGTAGTACAACGTCTTATGTTTTGTGTAAAGACATAAATCAGTTTGCGTTGTGTCATTATGCCATTAATGATATTCATACCTATCCCACAAGACAAGCAAGTAATATACATCTATGAAATCATCGTACGGTGTTGGATCATAAATCTATTAGACACAATGGTTTTTATGTTTAGAATTCTCTACTGACATTCGAAATTTAATGACCGTGCATTTCTTCAAAAGAGCAGTTAAGCACTTTAAAAGATGTAATTACTGTATCACATTCATTCAGGCGCGTACGCAGGGAAGGGGGGGGGGGGGGGTTGCATGTGATACCTCTGCATGCTTCTGTATATTAACAATTGCAAATGTAAACGATCGTAATTAGGTGGTAAATAACGTGATGTAAACTGTTGAACCAATAAATAATTAAAAAAAATATAAACGGAAAGCTGTTCACTGTCGTGTCCAAAAAGTAATAACGAAATCACGACAAGAAAGATAATTAATAGGTCAGTGCGCTTTGCGTCGATGATCGGTCACATCCTTCTTGCTCGTAAAAACATATTTGCAGCCGTCGCGATCACAGCGTCCAAATCCCTTAGAATGAAAAAGGGGCAGATGCTCGCATGGCGGGCAAAACGGTTGCTCACTCGACTCGCAATATGTGTTGAAATGACCTTCCTCCTGGCCAGGGGATGGGGACGGAAAGTTCCTGATTGCCGACATCAGGTCGCTGGAGCAGGTCGGGGGATGGCGCAAGCAGTGAGCGCAGTCGCTACACTTCGAAAAAAGAATCATGCCAATGCGACGGTCCATATGCCTGGCAGCAAAGAGATAATCCTGATTGATATCGGGATTGTCCTTCAACTTCTTCAAAGAACCGCCGAGAACATCCTTAACACGATCATAGTCGCGACCATACGGATTGGGAGGCGCCCCACTCTTCTCGCAACGAACATCAACGCGCCGCTGTGCAAAGCTAACATCGGACCAATATCGATCCTTCAAAAGCGCCATTGCTGCATCGAAAACCATATCGCCCTTCAGCCGACGCTCCTCCTCAGACAGGCCTGTCTGTGAGCATGGAGGTTTATCCTCACCAGGTAGTGTGGATGGCAAGTAACATGATGTGAGCGCGCGGGTACAGGGAGCCCATAAATGCTCCACCGGGTTTAGCGCAGAGTACCCCGGGCAATATGACGTAACAAGCAGCGCGTCTAGGTTTTGGTCACGGAAAAACCTCGCGTAGTAAAACTCATTGACGGAATGATTTACGTTAAAGTCCGGGCCCCCGTCAATAACGAGAACAAGGACCGACTTGCTCGACGGCGCAGGCAGAGGCTCGCTCAGGATCACATGCAAATCGTTCATGTGAGCCGCTATATTCATAATCGAATGCGGACTGCGAATGAAGACGGTCGCTTGAGAGCTCTTGGGCCACACAAAATGCTCTCTACCAAGCTGGTCCTTGGTAGTGCCTGTAGCAGGCTCTAGCTCTAAGTACCCAGACGGAGTCAACAAATACCCGGGTGTAGGGAAATCGTGGTCAAAATATACGGGACGGTCATCAGTAGGGAAAAAACGGTTAATGGCAATTCGGCGATCAACGGCCAAGGTATGGTTGCCAACCTTTACCTTGTTCTTATTATCGGCGCTAAATACGCGGACATATTCACCGAATTGCGACGCGAGTTCCATTGTATATCGCACCCTAGCAGAATAAAAATGGTTGTTGTCGTTGAACTTTCTGGACGAGTTGTCCTTGTGCGGCACGCGCGCATCTATATAACCCTTGTAGCTTTTTGACTCATTAAAGGACTTATTCGGAGCCTGCATCCAGTGAGCAACAGTACGCGTACTCAGCTTAGGATGCGCAAGCGCTAACCCTGGCACGGTTTGCAGCAAATGATCTCGGATGCTATCTAAGGAAGAACCACATGTTCCAATTTCTTCTTGCCGCCTACGGTGGGCCTTGAACCCATTGCTTCGTATAAATTCACGCGCCACATCTACTACGCTCGGAAACTCGTCTTTGACCGCTGGCCTACCAGGGGGTCTTTTCGGGCCGGGTTCTTTGCTACGCCGACAGCGTTTCTTCTCTGGGCTTTCGTTTAACCAGCTGATGTCTACTTTCGGTAATGCTGCCATCTTGAAAGATCAGAAATCGAAATACTGAATATAAAACGCGGAAAAGCAGTGTCTTTAGCGCAGCACCACGTAAGACCAAAAAGCGCTAAATAATTTTGCCGCGTCGGAATTTCCTCGAAATGGAATGCTCAGAAGCGCAATAAATCGAAATACAGAATAGTAAAATAGTGTTTGTAACAAAAAGACGGGACCGCACGTAATATGTCAAGTATTTATGTGCGAAAAATTATATCGCGACTGGAATTGCAAGAACGCTATGAAATTATGTGCGCTAATTAAAATGGGAAGAAAGCAATCCCGATGAAGTCTAGGTATAACAAAATCTAATATCGAGACGAGGCAAATCGAGATCACGTCATGTAATCGAGAGAGCAAAACAAGATATGGAGCACTTTGTCCGGATCCAATTTGTGGGGAAAGGGAATCATATTTGATTAACAAAAGAGTTTCTGGCGTCCACGATGTGATTGGGCGCTTAACCAGCGAATCACGCAGGACTGCACGGATTAGGTGACACGGATGTTTATGAATCATAACTATTTTCGAAGCTTAACAATAGCGTCTGATCAGAGACTATGTTAAAGCGAACGCTATTGTTTATTCTGTTCGTCGACGCGGTACCCTATGATGTTTAACTGGATATTTAACAAGTGCTTAGTTGACATCTCGCTTTCTGTCAGAGTGACGTAGCGAATTACAGATAAGGACGAAATGTTTAAACTTTTGATCCCGAGTCTGAATTCCATCTTCAAAATATTGTGCTTTTCTCATAGAATCTGCAATTAAGAATGTCTCTAAACGATACCCCAAAAATTAGTTTTGTTATCATGGTCGGTTTAATGTACATTGGTGGAAAGTTTGTTTGTTTTGGTGCACGTTTTAAGCAAATTTGATTACGAAGCGATTCACTTGTTTTTCAATTAAGTGTACGCATAAATAAAACTCCTGCGAGAGAATAGTAACAATACTACTGCAAAAGAACCACTGAATCTTTTCTTTTCGCAATGCAAACTGTGCAAATATTGTACTTTCATTGCTTCATTAAAAAGTTTCTTTGGCAAACATCGGAGTACTTTGCAGACGTGTCATATGCACACATTTTCCATTCTCATTTCTCTTATGTATAATCAGAGATAATTCACTAGACCAATATAGAAAGCCGTTTGTATTCACTGTGCGTACGACACCAAATAAAAGTCATACGTATTATTGTCATAATAATTATGAAATTGTGTAAAAACTTCAGTATGTTAATCACTTAATGAGTTACACTTTAAACAGATTTTAGGTTATTATTCTAGTGTTGTTTCTCAGCCGTTGCTTGCTGACATTCACCCTATCCTCTCTTATCACTTCCACTTGTATTTACTTAGTTATTTTGCAAGCTTTGTATATATTATGGTGTCTTTTCCCTTCATCATCCATTCGTTATGATCTCTCTTTCTCTCTCTCTCTCTCTCTCTCTCTCTAATAATATACCTTTTAATATTCCTTTCTCTATACATCTCTCTCTCTCTCTCTCTCTCTTGCTCTCTAATTCGTAGCTGTAAAAATTGTGACGATTGTAGATATTCGAAATAGAAAACCAAGCTGTTGCTTGAAAGTTCCATAGTACACGAAAATTTGAGGTATCATTTATTAGAGTTATTTCTGATTTAGACTCGGCGATCAGCAATAGAATTAATATTGGCATGGATTGCAGTGCGATGTAATACACAGCTTTTGTAGAAAAAAAATAAGGCAACAATAAACTCTCAAATACATTGTATCTGTCAAGTATAATGTCTTTACCCTGTATATATAATTTCGTAACAACATCGCTCACTCTTTTTCCTTTCCCGCACTTCTGCAATCTTGGGCTTTCTCTCTCTCGACTGTCTCTCTATCCTCTCTCTCATTCTCTTTCCAATTCACTCATTTATTTCCTTCTTTCTTTTGCAGTTTTTGTACTTCCCCCCCTTCCACCGTTATCTTTCCTGTTCAGTTTCGCTCTTCCCCTATCTGTCTTTCTCTCTTCCACTCTCTCTCATCTATGCCTTTCCTTTTTCTGTTTCACTTTTCCTTTTATTTCTACCCTTTTCACCATCTCTCGTATCCTTTCTCACTTCCTTCTTTCTCTTTTTGGCGTGTCTCCATTATATTTCTCTCCTTCTATTTCAAGCGCACGGTAGTTTTAGGATGATTATTCCCCACCCGTACTCAAACAGTTTTACCTTTGTAACACGTATTAAAGGCATCGTTTAACAATGTAAAATCTGAGATGCACGGCTCTACGTGTTATCAGTGTCTGTAATATGGTATAATATTGAAGCCCTAAAAAAAAAACGCTTCAAAATGATGAAGAAGTGCCTCAAAAAAGTAAAAATCTTTGAGTGACCGGTTTACGATACTCGTTTTCCCCAATACACTGTATAATATTTATGAAAACCGTTTGGCAAATGCAAAATTTGGTTTCGATTTCCAATCATAAATATCTTAATAATCAGACGGGCGATCGGCTTGTAAAAGTCAAAGGGTTCCTGACTGACCTAAAGGTTTATAATTATCATTGCAGCATGAGCTAAATCAAGGATTTTGTTTCAAAATCTGAGACAAACTTACCGGATCCCTTTAATGGGACTTCAACGGAAAGTTTGAGTGAAAACAGAGCACTATCATCGATACAAATGGGAAAAAACTGTTCTGATCGAATTCTAAATTCTAACAACTGTAAATCATCACAAACAATGTAGTTTCATCAAGATTCGTACTTAATTTTATCGGCATTAATGTTTAGACATGAAAGCACTTTGTTGACACTGGCGTGATCATATTTCCCAAGCCCCATCTTTTTTAGTTGGAGATATCAATTCGGGTAGTTGAAAAGTGATTCAATTATGAATGAGATGTATAAGTCCATGGGCGTAATCCTTACGTAATACCTATTGTTCAGGGGGAGATGAATGAATAGATCATCCCCCCTGAACAATAGGTATCAATGACAGATCTACGCCCATGTATAAGTCAATCAACCCGCAGCGCTTCACTAATGTCATGATCTGGTGTGAAACCGACTATTGGGTGACGCGGATGTTTTTAAAGCAAAACTATTTTCGTAGCTTAACAATAGCGTCTGATCAGAGACTATATGTTAAAGCAACGCTATTGTTTAACGCATGTATTCTGTTCGTCGATGCGGTACCCTGTGATGTTTCACTGGATATTTAACAGGTACTTAGTTGACATCTCGCTTTCTGTCAGATAGAAGAAAAACTCATTGCTTAAAAATATTACAAGACAGTTGTCTTTTGAAATGGAAATAGAGAGGACATCAATATTATTTCATTAAAGTGCATCGTAATTAAATATGTCGCTAAAAAGTGGGGAACCAATAAATGGGTGACAATATCGGCGAATTTATGGGAAAGGATGTCTAAGGTATTGCCGTGCTCTCATTGCCTAGAATGAACGGGTAACATTCTTCATGATTTCACAACAAAATTATTGATGAACGGTATGCTCTTAAATCTATACTCTTTTGCTCAAGACAGCCACTGACATGGTTTACCTACCCCCATTTTCTCCATTTTGTGTAACCGTGCAGAAGTATTCATAATATATATTTTTATAATAAACGCGTATTTCTTTCAAATATTTGTTCCCTGCATGGTTGTTGTTTTTTGATCCATCAGTAACGCATAGAAGTATATGAGGATCACATCTAATTGAACAGATAATCTGACAACACACAATGTTCCAAGTTTACTTTAAGGCGACTTTTCATAATTGAATACGTTTCAGATGCCCAAGGAAAAGAATTATAATTATCCCGAACCTGATATATACTGTACAGGGAAATTACTCTGATTTGACAACGGCATATCAAGATTTAGTTGCCACTATGTTGGTTTATGAATATCTGCATATACACTTACAGTTATTAAATGTTGAAAAGACATCCCTATACTATGTCACTGGCAGTATGTTTTTCAAGCCCGTCCCCTTTTTAGGTGGAAACTAACGCAGATTTATGAATAGGCCTTTTCCTATGAAAGTAGTAACAACAGGAGAATCCGGGTAAGCCCTTCTATTAATGTAATGGCCATGATCACCGATTCCCTCTGATGCTATTGAAATTACCGATAATGCTAATCGCTGCCAATAAAGTAGGCTTTAAGTCGGCACAATAGTGACGCGCTAATTGAGATCACGTGTTTGGTCATTGACAGAGCGGTCAAAGAAAGGCCACTGCGATCGCGCTTCTACTTCGACTATATATTCCGGACCGTTAAAGCAAAAGGTATCAGTTAACTTTTTGATTTTATCGAACTTGAACCGAACTTTAAACGCAATAATGACAACAGTGAACATTGAATGGCTTGTTAGCAAGTGGAGAGGTGTCCAGGAGACGGTTGCCAGGAGCCGAGTGCGGAAAACCGGGGAGCTGATACCAGGAATGGAGGTGCTTGTGTCGTATAAGAGATTGCAACACAAAGCGAAGATCTTGTCAGTTAGTAAGTACTATTTACACTTTTCAAATTGGAAATATGTTGAGATAATTATCCCTCCTAGTCTTTCAAACAAATTTATTTTGAATTTTGAAATACATTCATATGGAACTAGGCAATCATCTCATTTTCATATACCACTTATTAAAACTCAAGTCTCTAAAAATTCAATTTTCTTTAAAGGACCAATTTTAAGGAATGAGTTACCTCCTAATGTTAAAGTAAGCCCAACTCTGAATACATTTAAAAAGAGATACAAACAATTACGTTTTTGTGAATAGTATTTTATTAGTTTTTATATGTATGCAATCAGGTGTTAAATGTAAGGTGTTAAGTTAAAATTCTTTATTATGTCGCAAGGGACCAGACTTAATTGTTCTTTCTTGCTGGTTCCTCATTCGTATATATATTTGTATTTTATGTTCATCTTTCGTTTCGTTATTTGTATGTTCTTTACTTATCAATGTAAATGCCAATGTTATTTGAATTGAATATATTTCTGTGAATTGATGTGTAAAACTTTTTGCGTACCCGACAAGGCGATTTTAGCATTTGTACTTATTGTCTCGTTTTCTTCTTGTTTTTTTTTTGCAGAGAAAAGCCAAAAGCTTCCAGGTGAGACGTCGTCAGGTGCGGAGCATCCGTGGCTTACCCAAGGGGTGGGTTTGGGACTCTTCATCCACCGCTAACCCTGTCGCCGAACCCGTCGCCGACCCCGAACCACCCCAAGTCACCGACCCCGTCGAAGTTGCCGCACCCGTCAGAGTCGTCGAAGTTGCCGCTCCCCGTCGCAGTCGTCGAAGTCACCGACCCCGTCGCAGTCGTCGACCTCGACGAAGTCGCCGACCCAGTCGCAGTCGTCGAAGTTGCCGCTCCCGTCGCAGTCGTCGAAGTTGCCGCTCCCGTCGCAGTCGTCGAAGTCACCGACCCCGTCGCAGTCGTCGACCTCGACGAAGTTGCCGACCCAGTCGAAGTCGCCGATCCCGTCGCAGACGTCGAAGTTGCCGACCCCGTCGCAGTCGTCGAAGTCGCCGATCCAGTCGACTTGTACGACGTTCCCAGTGATTTTGAGGAGAACCAACCAGCTTCGTCGTCATCATCGGTCCCTATCACCCAGCAACCCATCTACAACCAGCCACTGCATCCGATCCCTACCTACCAGCAGGCAAACTTCAACGGCAATCACCACTACGCATCGTATCCACCAGCACCTCCAATGCCACCCCCATCAGCAGCCTACCTGGGGCATGGTGCACCATCTACAGCTGGAGAACCAACGACTCCGGGATGAACTGCAGGCAAACCGGCGCGAGGCCCCAGCCAGGTCCTCGCCAGAATACTTCCAGCTCGGCAATGGGAGGGTCCTGATTGGAGCAGAGGGTAACACCTTCGCCATGGACCAGCTGGACTACGATGATGCACATCGGGGATGTTCAGGTCCAAATCCCTGGACCATCAGGCTGCTCACCAAGGTTTTTACTAGGGAGGAGTTGGCGAGGAGCAACTTCCGCGGTGGGGAAGTGTTCACGGGAAAGGAGTGGGTCACCAAGGAGAGTCTCAAACGAAAGCCGGCGTTTCAGGCCATCATCGCCCAAGTCAGTCGGCAGTTTCCGGGCTCTACGGCAACGACTTCGTTTCAAAAGGAGATCCGTGAAGCAGTGAACACAAAGTGTAGGAGGGGTGGGACACGCCTTGAGGGCTCAAGGACCCTAGACAATTCCACGTTGTAGTTGACCGGAGATTGTAAATATGTAATTATGTAATTATGTACATTTGTAAATGTGTAATTATGTACATTTGTAAATATGTAATTATGTAAATTTGTAAATATGTAATTATGTACATAAATCTTGTAAATATGTAATTATGTACATTTGTAAATATGTAATTATGTACATTTGTAAATATGTAATTATGTACATTTGTAAATGTGTTTTATTTCTAAATAAAATAAGAATGTTTTACCATAGTCACTTTTTTACTTGGTTCTTGTCATTTTTGAGTTCACTTACTTAATGTTTTTTTACCATTTCACCACCTCATCTTTCAACATCCCGCATCTCTTGCATCCTTTTTCTGCCTCTTCATTCATTTTCTTGTAATAATTAACCCTCGTTCTCTCCAATTTTCCTCTCAGCCTTTTTCTCATCCATCTCTCCCACTCGCTCATCTATCTCTTTTCTGTTTTACTCACCCTTAATTTTCTTCATTCTTTCTCAATCTTTGTGCTTTCCCCTACTCTATATCTCTCATTCCCCCTCTCTCACTTTCTTCTATTATCATTTCACCACCTCATCATTCTGTTAACATCCCCCATCTCTTGCATCCTCTTCATTCATTTTCATTTAATGTTTACCCCCTCGTTCTATCTAATTCTCCTCTCCTTTCTCTCTCCCATTCTCTTATCTAAACATTTTTGTTTTCTGTTTTTCTCACCCTTTATTTTCTTCATTCTTTCTCAATCTTTGTTCTTTCCCTACTCTATTCACCATCTCTCTCCCTCTCACTTTCTTTCTTTTATCATTTCACCACCTCATGTTGAAAAAGTGAAATGATAAAAGAAGACAGAGAGTGGATATGAGAGAGATGGTGAATAGAGTAGGGGAAAGCACAACAGATTGAGAAAAAATGAAGAAAATAAAAAATAAATGAAAAGGATAGATGATGCAAGAGATGGTTGATGTTGAAAGATGGAATGATAATTCTAGATAGAAAGAAAGTGAGAGAGAGAGTGTGTATGAGAGATGGTGAATAGAGCACAAAGATTGACCCCTCGATCTCTCTACTGTTTCCCCATCGACAATTTCGGCCTATTCTGTCCCTGACATTGGCCTGTCGGGTATTCATAATGCATTTCAGGTTCAGAATGAATTCGCACAGTCTTGAACACAATTCAAATTTCTAATTTCAATGAAATTCTGAAAAAAACGATATAATAATGTTATCATATTAATCATTGGAAACAAAAATCTAAGAGATGGAATTACACAATTAGATGAAGTAAGTGATGAACAGGGGCGTACGCAGGATTTCTTCGCAGGGGGGGGGGGGGGGGTATAAATTGCGCCGAAAATTGCGCCGTTTGTCCTGGATTTGATGAAAAATTCGCAACGAGTACATTTTCCCCGAAAATTTGGCCGACCGATATTTCGTTTTGTTTGGGGAGGGGAGGGGGGGGGGGTAAGGTTTTTTGGTCACCCATTAGTACACACACAACCCCCGCCCCTCCCTGCGTACGCGCCTGGTGATGAAGATATAAATAAAGAAATATTAAGAGTTCAAGAAGAAAGAAAGGATCGGGAGACGGAAAGATGGCAGGTAAAAAGGGCGACTAAATAAATACAAAAATTCATTGTACAAAATAAATCAAGAAAAGGGAAAAGTAAAACCAACAGGAAGGCAAAGATAGATCTACATCTTCACTTCACTCATTCTGGACACGTTGTTATTGACACTCTTGTAAATGATACCGACACTCGGCTGCTTGTAATTTACGCGCTAGTTATTTTCTTTTGAAATCTTCCGATATCGTGGGAACAATAATATTGTACACCATATTACCCCCCCCCCCCCCCCCCTGGATCCGCCAGTGCTAGTGTTTACAAATAAAATTGGATTTATTTCAAAACAAAATAAATGTCAATAATTTTGTATACAAATAGTTACAATAGAGCAGGGGCGTATCCTGGATTTACCAAAAGGTGGGAGGCACTAATGTATGCCCCTCCCCCACAAATTATATATCTCTCTCTCTCTCTCTCTCTTTATTCCACACTGTCTCCTTCTAATCTCCCTCTCTCTATATTACCACTATCTCCTTCTTTCTATAATCATGGACCTACTACACTTTCTTCTGTAGTGTAGGTAATGTTTGTGCTTATTGCTCATTCAGAATTCAAAGGAGGCGTCATATCAATCACCACCAAAGTCCCAAAACACTGATTTATTTACGATTGTTAACGCCTTTGTTATGAGAGCGCCGACTCTGGACATACTCGTGACGGAATGATGTCATAATAAATCTGTCATTATTAAGAGCAATGCCATCATGTGGCATGGGAACAACATTGTTCAATTATTAGAGCAAACGGACCATTTAAATTGGAAATAAGAAATGAGAAATCTTTTTCATATATATACAAAAGACTGGTCCGTTTGTTCTCAAATTTAAACGGCTTTCATCGAAAGGGTGTGGTGCGGTGCGGCGCGGTGTGCTCAACGCACCCATTCGGGGGGGGGGGGGTTGAGGAGGAGGAGGCAAGAGCCCTTCGCCCCCGTTTCCCTCTTTTCTTCTTATTCTTCTTTCTCTTCTTTCTTTCCTTTTATATTATCTTTCCTTTTTCCATTCTCTCTCTCTCTCCTATTTATTTTTTGGCGGGGGGGGGGGGGGGTAAGAGCCTTTCGCCCTTCCCCCGTTTCCCTCTTTCCTTCTTCCTCTTCATTCTTTCCTTTTATATTTTCTTTCTCTTTCCCTTTCCCTTCTCTCTCTCTCTTATTTATTTTTTTGGCGGGGGGGGGGGGGGGGGAGGGCAAGAGCTCTTCGCCCCCGTTTCCCTCTTTTCTTATTCTTCCTCTTCTTTCTTTCCTTTTATATTCTCTTTCCCTTTCCCTGTCCCTTCTCTCTCTCTCTCTCTTATTTTTTTTTTGGCGGGGGGGGGGGGAGGAGGCAAGAGCCCCTCTTTTCTTCTTATTCTTCTTCCTTTCCTTTTTTATTCTCTTTCCCTTTTCTCTCTCTCTCTCTTATTTATTTTTTGGCGGGGGCAGGCAAGAGCCCTTCGCCCCCGTTTCCCTCTTTTCTTCTTCTTCTTCCTTTTCATTCTTTTCTTTCCCTTTCCCTTCTATCTCTATCGCTTATTTATTTTTTGGCGGGGGGTGGGGAGGGAGGAGGCAAGAGCCCTTCGCCCTTCCCACGTTTCCCTCTTTCCTTCTTATTCCTCTCCTTTCTTTCTTTTTATATTTTCTTTCCCTTTCCATTCTCTCTCTCTCGATCTCTTATTTATTTTCGGCGGGGGGAGGGGGGGGGGAGGAGGCAAGAGCCCTTCGCCCTTCTTCCGTTCCTTCTTATTCCTCTTCTTTCTTTCCCTTTCCCTTCTCTCTCTCTTATTAATTTTTTTGGCGGGGGGGGGGGGTAAGAGCCTTTCACCCTTCCCCCGTTTCCCTCTTTCCTTCTTCCTCAAGCTTCTTTCTTTCCTTTTATATTTTCTTTCCCTTTCCCTTTCCCTTCTCTCTCTCTCTTATTTATTTTTGGGCGGGGGGGGGGGGGGTGAGGGGGGGGGTGAGGAGGAGGCAAGAGCCCTTCGCCCCCCTCCATTTCCTTCTCTCTGTCTCCCCCATCAACATAGTAATAACGAAAGAGACCACTCTGTAATCAAGACCATTCCATTTTATTTAATACATTTTCGATATACTTAAATTGGCAACTATTACCTTCTGTCCCAGATCCTCATTTTAAACGACTGATGCGAAAGACTAGTCGACGCACCCTTTCCAGAAAAGCCCCCCCCCCCCCCCCCGCTTTTATCGAAAGGGTGTGTTAAAACGGTACTCCGCTCTCAACGCACCCTTTCGAGAAAAGCCCCCCCCCCCCCTCTTTTATCGAATGGGTGCGTTGAGCACACCACACCGCGCCGCACCGCACCGCACCCTTTCGATGAAAGCCAATTTAAACAGGAGTATGTTCATGCATAATACCTTGTACCCATGGAAGTTCGACAAAAAATGGGGAGGGGTGTGCAAATGTGGGCTACTATAATTGTAGCTCTTCTCTCTCAATTGATCACATCCCCCCCCCCCCCCTTTTAATGGCCACGAGTCTAAATGATTTAACACTGGTGGATGGATGGACCCACGTAGTGTTCTTGAAAGCGGAGGGGTGGGGTGAAGGTGGAATTGAAGGGAAATGATGATTTGGGTTAGTCAATGAACTGTCGTTTTTAAGTTTACTTTAATAAATCCTTTAAATCCTCTTAAGGGAATTATATGGACTGTTTAGGACTTAGAAAATAAACTGATGTTTGAGACCCCTGTTTTCCGCGAAGTCTTATGTTTTGTAACAAAACATAAGACCTTGCGGTACAGGGGTCTCAAAGACATAAATCGGATGGTTGTTATTGGTCATTATACGGAAAGCTGTTCACTGCTGTGTATATACAGATAATAACGGAATCAAAATAAAGAAATCACGACAGCTAGGAGAGATGATTAATAGTTCAATAATCGGGAGACGGAAAGATGGAAGGCAATAGAAAAGGGGACAGAGTAATGCATAGAATATAAATAAATCAACAAAAGGGAAAAGTAAAACAACAGGGAGGCAAAGTTACATCTACATCTTCACTTGTGAGGTACATGCAATGTAAATTCTTATTTTGATTTCTATATTTATTTTGTAAAAACATTGAATTTTCTGCTGTAATTTTACATAAAACCAGAGATATTTACAGAGCTGCCAAGTAGAACGTTTTTAACGTATTTATACGATTTTTTTTAAAGGGGAAATATGTATTTGTTTTGCTGTTCCGAGTATGGCTGTGCGAACGTGGCTATAGGTTGGCTGTGAGAACGAGCGTATGCATAGTTGTGCCAATGTTGTGTGTTGGCAATTCTTGCGGCGCGCACGCATGCACATATTACACACAGAGGTCAGTGATTACACACAACACAGAGGATGTACACCACTAAAAGACGTGCGCATTACCCCAGGCCATTCATTTTTTTGTTTTGTAATACACTGCATCCGATCGTGATATCAAACCAGCATCCACAACAACACACGCAAATTGCATATCAGTGCACTGCACTACACACAGCGTCACTCACTAGTACAAGAAAATCTCGATGTCACTTCCAAGAATCCACCCCAAAAGCCAAATTTTGCTGTCAAAAGTGCGGAATCGGAGCCATATTTCCAAAGCACGCAGTGGCTTAGCCCAATTAAAAAAAACGGCTTCGCCAAAAAGCGCTTAAATTCAAGAAATCAGAGATTTTGTAACGATTTTTTTCGCTTATCGCAAGCCCTTCGAGTGTGGCGGTATCTTTACTACACGCACTAAAAAACCCAGCTCTGTCGGGCTCAGATCACGTGACCGCCTTTTAGGGGGCTCTCCACGTGTTGTGAAATGCACGAATTGCTGATACACGCAATGCAGTACTGATTAATAGGTTGGGGAATACAGACACTACTAAATATGATTTATATATTTGCAGTGTCGCACAAGAAGCTTTTACCATATGCGGCTGTATATGTATAAAGACTTGAGGCGTTGCTGGTGAGGTTTATTATTTTAGCGCGCGACACATTTTTTAGACAAATTATTATCAATCAACCCGGGAGGATTGCAGCTCTAGCTCTGCTTTCAAGACTGAAAATTCATCTATGAAAATCTACTATCTTGTATTTATAAACGCGAGCTAGACGGGTGCAACTATTGTCAGGGAACACCAGATTAACGCGTTCTAGACGGGTCAGCTATTGTCAGGGGACGCCAGATTAGAAAGGATTAGAGAGGGGATGGATAGCGGTGAGGTTGATTGACAGCGGTCCTAGCGGACGGGATGGCTTCTTTTCTGGCTGCCTTGTCTATTGTCCAACAGACAACAATAGACGTGAGCAAGGGACGCCAAGGGACCGCCAGCGTACAATACGCGTCCGGGGACGGGGGATTACGAGATAAGTAGGCGTCCCGAACCCGGACGAACGCGAGTGATAATAAAGTTGCCTTCCCTTTAAATATAAAGAGTCATGATTGACTGGGAGTGATCACACATCCTCAAATCGATTGCAAACTTACAAACTCCATCTCTTTAGTGCAGAGTTGTAATTGATTTCAGGTCGTGACTCATTTGAATTAATCGCAACTATTTGAGGAGTCGGGAAAGCTCAGTTGGTAGAGCAGTGGTCTCGTAATCCGGTGACCCGGGTTCGAAACTAAGACGATGCGCTAGTGCTCTTTGGTAAGGCATTAATCCTCATTACCAGGTCCCTCGGAGAGGACCTAAAGCCGTCGGCCGTCTGGTTGCTTGCTTACTCTTAGCGGTCAGGTAAAATAACCACCACACACATTTTTGAGATGGGTTCCTGGTCTCCTCACATCTCAACATGTTTTACTGTCATGCTTATCTTCCAAACTGACATACAAAGAATGAGAAAGGGCACAAATTATGGTCCATCTCTACCAAAACTCAACCTTCTCTTTGAGATATCATCTTGTGAGTGACTCACTCATATGACACAGTATGTCTCTAATAGCTCCTGAGCCATTTCAGGGTTACCACTGCCCCTGTAGATGAGAGAAAGGTTGAAGGCTATCTGAGGTTGAAGGTCGAATCCTGTGAGTGACTCCCTCATATGACACAGTATGTCTCTAATAGCTCCTGGGCCATTTCAGGGTTACCACTGCCCCTGTAGATGAGGGAGAGGTTGAAGGTCAAATCCTGTGAGTGACTCCCTCATATGACACAGTATGTCTCTAATAGCTCCTGGGCCATTTCAGGGTTTCCACTGCCCCTGTAGATGAGGGAGAGGTTGAAGGCTATCTGAGGTTGAAGGTCGAATCCTGCGACTCTCTCGCTCAGATGACACAGTATGTCTCTAATAGCTCCTGAGCCATTTCAGGGTTACCACTGCCCCTGTAGATAAGGGAGAGGTTGAAGGCTATCTGAGGTTGAAGGTCAAATCCTGTGACTCACTCACTCATTTGACACAGTATGTCTCTAATAGCTCCTGGGCCATTTCAGGGTTACCACTGCCCCTGTAGATGAGAGAAAGGTTGAAGGCTATCTGAGGTTGAAGGTCAAATCCTGTGAGTGACTCCCTCATATGACACAGTATGTCTCTAATAGCTCCTGAGCCATTTCAGGGTTTCCACTGCCCCTGTAGATGAGATAAAGGTTGAAGGCTATCTGAGGTTGAAGGTCAAATCCTGTGACTCACTCACTCATATGACACAGTATGTCTCTAATAGCTCCTGGGCCATTTCAGGGTTTCCACTGCCCCTGTAGATAAGGGAAAGGTTGAAGGCTATCTGAGGTTGAAGGTCAAATCCTGTGAGTGACTCCCTCATATGACACAGTATGTCTCTAATAGCTCCTGAGCCATTTCAGGGTTACCACTGCCCCTGTAGATGAGAGAAAGGTTGAATGCTATCTGAGGTTGAAGGTCAAATCCTGTGAGTGACTCCCTCATATGACACAGTATGTCTTTAATAGCTCCTGAGCCATTTCAGGGTTACCACTGCCCCTGTAGATAAGGGAAAGGTTGAAGGCTATCTGAGGTTGAAGGTCAAATCCTGTGAGTGACTCCCTCATATGACACAGTATGTCTCTAATAGCTCCTGAGCCATTTCAGGGTTACCACTGCCCCTGTAGATAAGGGAAAGGTTGAAGGCTATCTGAGGTTGAAGGTCAAATCCTGTGAGTGACTCCCTCATATGACACAGTATGTCTCTAATAGCTCCTGAGCCATTTCAGGGTTACCACTGCCCCTGTAGATGAGAGAAAGGTTGAAGGCTATCTGAGGTTGAAGGTCAAATCCTGTGAGTGACTCCCTCATATGACACAGTATGTCTCTAATAGCTCCTGAGCCATTTCAGGGTTACCACTGCCCCTGTAGATGAGAGAAAGGTTGAAGGCTATCTGAGGTTGAAGGTCAAATCTATCATCATGAGGAATGATGGACGGTAGACCAAGAGCCTTGTGATAGTAGTGGACTGCTAGGTGATCAATAGCTGCAAGAAAATACACAACAGAGATAAAAGAATAGAGGGGGTGTTTCACAAAGATTCCCAAGTCCAACTTAACTCTAAGCTGGACTTAAAAATTATGGAGAGTCATTTGTAATCTTCAAATAAAATATATTCAAAAGCGAAAATTCAAGTTTTTAAAACTTTTTATAAATTCAACATCGTGAACATGAAATCTCCTTGATAATAGGAAATATGAATGATTTGAATCAACATTTTATGCCTTTTAAAATAACTTTTACAAAATATTTTCATAGATGCCAACTGCTTTCCATAGTTGCTAAGTCCAACTTAAAGATAAGTTCAACTTAGGATCTTTGTGAAAAAGCCCCAGAAATAATAATCAGAAATAATAAATAAGAATCACTGTAGAGAAATGTAAGGACTCTCATCCTGAACAGCAAAAAGTAAAAAAAGAAAAAGATTTTTTTCTTCTTGTACAGTTAAAAGGCTACTGTTTTCTGCTATGTGTATCTTAATGGCAGTCAGTCAAATTGACCATTATTTAAAAGCAGTTGCACTGCCGACTAATTTCTATCATACCATGTGATGTTATCAACCCTAACAACTACATCATTAGTACAAGTAAAGTATAAGTCAATTGGTTTGATTAAGCAGACCCTTTTAATCTAATTAGATTTCATCTAAAGAGTCACTTGTTTGTTTTGTTGGCTGTTGAGCTAATAATGTTTATATTTTAAAAGAAGGAATGTACTTACAAACTTGTTGTAATGCTCTTCCAATGTTATAATTTGATTCTTGCGTATCTCCTCTTAGCTTCTGATAGGAGCGAAGACATGAAAACCCCTGTTGGATCAATCACATATTATGATATGAGATTCACCATCAGACAATAATAACACTATATGTCAATCAAAGTATGTTTACAAAGTGAAACTACAGTACTTGAGATACACAATCAGATATTGAACAAAAATATGCTTTTGCTAAATCCTTGATATAAAACCTCTCAGTGTGGATTTTTTTCCATATATATTACACAATATTAATGCCATTTCTCACTAATGATTACTATTTTCATTCAAATCATGACCATGACCAATAACATCAGTGAGACCAATATGATAAACACCATCATCATCTTCATGATCATCGTCAAATCATCATCAGCCATATCACCATCACTACCATTATCCTTATGATCATGATGATATTGATCAATATAATAATCATTCTTTACCACTAACATCACTCAAGTGTTTCAGTTATCAGTTTTATTTTTCACTTCCAACAGAACACTAATTTTGACAAGAAATCAGACACGATTCAATAGTCCCCCCCCCCCCAGTACAGTAAGGGTTAAAGTAGCCTAACCTGTGTAATGATGGAGTCTTTGTTGACAGTGAACCTCTGCGTTGCTAGGGCAAACAAGCTCACACCAACACACAGCAGCAGGAAGGGATTGGAAGGGTCGTGATAATATGCTCTCACATACTCTCCTGCAAATATGAAGACAGAAGTTGTAATTTACCATCACATATTCCCCACAACATTCCAAACAATCAGTGTCTCTTGATATCATCCTGGGGGCCAGTTTGTCCAAACCGTCATAAGTCTAACTTCTTGGACATCCCATTGAAACGTTTGTCATAGAATTATCACGCACTTCCATGGGATATCCATTAGACTTATGGCAGTGTTTAGAAACTGGTCCCTGAGGCCTAAGCAGATAAACTGAACTCTGTATCTACTAATTTCACTTATCTATGTCAAAACTATGCCAACTATTCATGATATTTACTTGTAATTCACAAATGGGGTCTACTGTAAATGTACTGATATTTATTTCTATTTACCAGAGTGTAATGGCATCTTAATGACTCTGAAATGATTAAAAGGAGCGCGTCTTTACGTTGCCTTCACACATAAACAATTAACAGTCAAGTAACATTGTAAAATTAAAAAACATAGTTACTCACCTATTGCATGTTTATAGCTGCTAGTCTGCAATGCATTATGCCCATTGATAATAGACAGGGCAGTACTATCAGGGTACAACTGCATGTATCAACAAAGAAATAAAACAATGAATTACACAAACGTATCCAGTACATAAAGAGGTTTTTCAAACCGAAAAAAAAATCCCAACAAAAATGCATTAATCTTGCATTAATCTGCTTAAAATCCAGTTTCACAAAAATATTAGAATACCAGAGGAGCAATTCCTATTATGACATGTCTCTTATGAGCAAGTCACAAAACCTAGCCTACAGTAGCAGTTCCATAATCAAAGAAAACATTGTATTAAAGCACTTGTTAAAACTTCAGGTGTTAAGTACTAGAGTTAAACATGACAGGATTTCCCAAACTACTTGTGGATGACTCACCCTTATAGTTAGCCTGAGGCAGAACTTATGATGTCTTGGTCCCATCGTGTTGGTCACGATCAAGCTAAACAGGTTCATTAGATTCGTCTTCTCACCCCACTAATTAAATAAAGAGAAGGTAGACAAATATAGGTATAGGTATTACCAACTTGGCCACTCACATGCTCTGAGCAATTATAAATCACATCCAGTTTGTACATGCCCATTCATCCAAGAAAATAAAAACGTTTCCAACTTCTTTGTACAGCGAAACCTGTATATAAAGACCGCTTTATGTACAGGTTCCTTTAGTACAGGTTTCAGTGAGAACCATATTCAAGGGAAACAAGAAATGTGGTCTTTATGTACAGGTTCCTTCAGTACAGGTTTCAATGAGAACCATATTCAAGGGAAACAAGAAATGTGGTCTTTATGTTCAGGTTCCTTTAGTACAGGTTTCAATGAGAACCATATTCAAGGGAAACAAGAAATGTGGTCTTTATGTTCAGGTTCCTTTAGTACAGGTTTCAATGAGAACCATATTCAAGGGAAACAAGAAATGTGGTCTTTATGTTCAGGTTCCTTTAGTACAGGTTTCAATGAGAACCATATTCAAGGAAATCAGAAAATGTGGTCTTTCTATACAGGTGGTGTGTTTGGCTGTATTTCTCTTTGTCATATTGACAGGGGCTTACGATACCTCAGTCACACCGAGACCAACACCAAACTGACAGAAGGCCGACCAACAAATTCATCACCCTGAATGGCTAAGAATGGGTCAGTTTGGAGTTGCATGGTTTATATGTAGAATCAATTTAGGTATTTATTTATTCAAGGAATTAGTGCACTATTAAAAGTAAAGACCAGTAATGGTCATGCGATTGCATTGTGAAAGAAACGTTGTGGAATCGATCAGAAAAGGTTGATCATCTAGCATCTAGCATCTGCAAGGTTCTGGAATCATCAAAATGATAAGAAATTTGGCCCATTCTTCGTAAAGTTACAAGCACTATACACAGAAAGATGTATATGGGACTACCCTATATCTCTCACAGACCATGAGAGAAACAAATTTACCAAATATATGAATTAGTAGGCGGTTTCCCAGCAAATTTGTTATCATCATGTATTAGTCAAAACATATTCTCTCACATGATTGGTAATTGAATTGAATTGAATTGAATTTATTTATTCACCATCATTGAAAACATTGAAACAAAAGATAAAAATGTACAATGATAATGTCAATATAACATAAATGCATGTAATGAGAGCTTCCATTTCATTTTTTGAAATTGGGGCGTTTCCAATACTGGCCTTTACCTTTAATCATAATTTGGTTTGGATCCAGTTTAACTAAAAATAATGTTTCCGTCACAGCTGATGTCCAGAGGGAATGCTCCCCAGGGAGTGGAGAATGTGCATACATTGTGTGCGAGTAAGCTTGAATTTGATGACTGGGGTAATAATATATATGTACTGCGCCTAGAAACAAAGTGTTAGGCGCATTATAATTGTGAGCTATTATTATCATTATTATAATACATTAATTCATTCTGTACATGTTGCCTCTTCACAGTATTAAGATTAATAGCATAATCAGGGTCATATAAGTAGTGAATTAATTATATAATTGTAAAATACATTTTCAAAAAATAGAGGGCCGGTTTCTCAAAACAGTAATACGTTTAAGTTTGTGGACATCCAACTGAAACCTGTGTTACTTCCATAACATGCATTCTATGGTATGTCCAAGAACTAAGTTTTATGATGGTTTTTAGAAACTGGTCCGAGTAGACCAGACTCAGAGTTGAGAATCAACACACTGAAAAATGCATGCCATATACATGTACCTTGTTGACAAACTCCCTGATGTAGAAGAATGCTTCTTCAAAGTTGTTATGAAGATAGGATGCACAAACCAGCATGAATTTCAGTTTCTGTTTATAGATAAAGTGAAGTGAATACAAAAAAACATGCCATGAGTAAATCAGTAATGACAGTTATTGTAGCATAAAAACTAAGGTGAACCTACGTACCTCAAGTATTTTAATCAATGAACGAATCACTCTCAAGGGTTAGATGGCAGAAATCATGTTTGTGAAATATCTTTGATGTTTAAATAATTTCTGGTTGTTAGATCGAGTTAAAGTAAAAACGATCGACATGTACATGAAGGAGATGGTTGATCGTGTGACAGAAAATGATTTGCAAGATCTCTGCCTCGCTGCATTACATCAAGAATGCCGTTGGATATAGGTAAAACACTACCATGTTTACCATGGTTGCTTAATTATATGAAAATGAGAACTATCAAGTGCTTTCCACTGTGACCGAAAGATGCTACCAAGATAAATGACATTTAAGAAGACAAGATTTCAATCAGTTTTCATTAACTATTCCTGTTCTCATTGTACATATTCATACAAACATTGCTGTAAAAATCTAAGCTCACCATTTTTAAATCCATTATAAATGTGGCAAAGAGAAACTTTTCTGTGTATAAATATAATACACATGATATACAAATTTTAAGTTGTTCTAAACTGTCTTCAGAGGGTTAATACATGCATGATGTTGTAGGTACCCTTGGCTTATCTGTTTCTTTCTCAAAGACGTTAGACTTGAGGGTATCTTGGAGGAGTCTGCATGCCTCACCAAACCTCTTCATCTCGCCCAATGACTGACAGCTCTTCTGAATCAAACTAAACCACTCCCCCTTAGTGATCACGTTGTAGTTTGCATAATCTGTAGGAAAACAAATATAAAATTCTTTTTCAATCCCTTTCAAATAATTTGGATTTAAAGAGGAAGAGTGAAACCTGAAAATGGGCAGGCAAAATAGGATTTATAAACTGTTAAAACTTTTGAAGTAAAATCTAAGCATTAGACTTATCAAAGAAATTAACATAAAATGATATGTTGTCATTTTTGAAAAATTAGTGGAACTTTTATATCAATAATCTTAAAGAGATTCATGTGCATGGAAATTTATGTTTGAAAATATGAATAAAACCGATAAATCAAATCTAACTTCTAGAAACAATTTCACTGATTTTCTTACAACAAAGTGGAAATGACTGACGTTTACACTGCTTGAAACAAAAAATAAAGCAAGACAAATAAATAAAACAAAGACAAATGAATAAGCCCCAAATTACAGAGATGAAGGGGACATAATAAATACAACCCTATTCTTCCTTTGCTCATATTTGGGTCTGTCCAGAAAGTTGGGGCACTTTTTGTGACATACCAGAAGTGAGAAACTATGTCTCCTATCAACTGTAACAATGTTTGCTCAAATTGAGTTTTGCATAAAACGCATAGCCAGCTTTCTTCAGAAGTACTCAAGCTTCATGATTAATCAATATTATGGACCCAAAGTTTATGAAATGATATATGAATATGGTGTCCATGTAAGGCTGGTAAAAAGAGAAATGTGTATTAAGCAAAGATTTTGAAGAAAAGCAACTGAAACAATTAACGATTCTGGCATGGCACTAATATATAAATTCATTGCATACAAATCTTGAAAATATAATTTCATCTTCCATGTGTAGTATCTCATACTTACGTTACATGGACACCATCATAGTTTTTGTCCCAACTTTATGGAATGAACCATTTACATGAATGAAGTTTACTAATAAAATTCGAATTCAAATTCAAACCTTCTTGGTCCTTCTGGATGTATTTTGAGAGAAGATTGAGTCCTTTCTCCACAAACTCTTGAAGGTGACCTTGTGTATGCATCAACGTACTCTGCCTGAAGAGAAGCTGAATGTCTTGCTTGGAGAGAGCCTGATCATCATCCTGCTCTACTGGATCTGTACAGACGGCATAATAAAAACTAGGGGTAAACATGTCATCTCCTTTCAATGATACACTATCTTTTCTATACATTCAGTTATAATATATTTGACTTCATCAATATAAATGGCAAAAACCAACATTGCAAGTCATTATCATCTTCTTCATCATCATCATCATTGTCATCTTCATCGTCGTCGTCATTACCATCACCATCCCAAGCATTAGCATCAATCCAATATCAAGTATCCCCAAAATCGTCCTCCTCACCAATGATATACATATCATTGTCATTCAAATCAGTATAATTAGCATTGCTAACATCACACCATCCATATAAACAATACTACCTCAATTCAGATTAAGTCTTGTCATACCATTTAATTTATAACATATAAAGCAAATGATAATAATAACATTCCACTTTTATATAGCGGCCAATACATCGATACTACGATGTCCCTAAGCGCTTTACAGATGTATTACCCAGGTCATCGGATTCAGGCTTACCGCACACAATGTATGCACATTTTCCACTCCCTAGGGAGCATTCCAGCCAGTCGCCATTTTACAAGCGCACACTTGCCCATCCAACCACATGAGCTTTCGCATCCTACCGGGTACCCATTTAACACCTAGGTGGAGAGTAGCAAGTGCAGGTAAATATCTTGCCAAAGGATATCAGTGCCATGTAGGGATTCGAACCCTCGACCTTCGCATCTCCAGTCAAGTGCCTTAAACCACTCGAGCATGACACTCCTGACGCAAGATACTAATTAATCAACCCTCTTGAACACTGCTGTCATCTCTCTACATGGTGCTTACCAAGAGTAAGTGTCTGTAGCGCTGACTCTGCTCTTCCCAGCTGCTGTTCAATGGCTGCTAGGGCTAACCTAGCATCAAGGTGTCTAGGTGCTTGCTTCAGAACCTCACTGTATGCCCTGCTCGATTCAGCTAGCTCTCCTAACGAGTTCAAACACTCTGCATATCGTAACCACACTGCAGGCTGAGGGAGGGAGACAAGTAGAAAGGAGAATGCAAATAGTAAGAACCCATCTCAAAAGGACAGTGCTCAAGACTTTATGAACTTTTTCAAATGGCATGGAAAAGTATTATTGGACATATTACAAGGTAAAGAAGTTATGAGAGCATGTAGAATTAGCATTCATTATCCTTGCCTTCGAAATCCTAAATGATGGCCAATGAAAACTTAGTAATTGTCTTGTTTAGTCTATAGTTAATAAAGACAACTTATGATGTTTATGAAACCCCATCTTCTATCACTTGCACATGGTATTTAAGGGCCTAATTTACTGATTTATCTTCTTTTATTAAATCACCTTATGAGGAATGTATTGCTCAATAACACAATAAACATATTGCACAGATTACATGACTGTACAAAGTAACAAAATAATATAATACATATTTTCAAATTGTTTTATACTTTGTTAACATAATTAAATATTCAGCCTTTTCCTCTGAGACTTTTTTTTTGGTATTGTTTTTACATATTTTCATTTATTATTCTTTTTGTAGATTTGTAAACTTTGTTTTAATAAATGTTTGTTCTCAACTTAAATAATCTCCCAGGGAAGGGATGAGGCTGCTACACAACTGATCAGTATACGATAGGGGTTGGATAGGTTCTCTAGCAAAACAATCATTCATAGTAGGTGTACATCACATGATCTCAGCCTTACCAAATTGTAATTCTTGGCTGCAACAAGAGATGCTAGTATCGGCTTGGCCGCTTCGTAATCATCTGAAATTCAAAATCCACAAAAAGAATACTTCCTTACATCCTTACAAGCAGAAATAAAGTTTGTGGACATCATCATCTTATCATAAAAGGTGCGATATACAAAATGTCTTTGGCCTTCTTTCTCTCTCAAGCCATCAATCTCATACGTGTATGTACCACAAAGAAAATCAATATGAAAACGCTACTTCAAAATTTTTGTAGCTTGGAGAAATAAAAGATTTCACTTACACCATACATTTAAGGTGTATTGCCATTGGGTCTATGCCCAGTTCGCCTACTTCCTAATTGGTCTATACCCAGCCTGTCTACTATCCACATGGTCTAATAATAATTTAATGATAAGCAATAATAATCTTAAAATATAAAATAGTATTTTTTTTTTTTAATAACAAAATTAGACATTATGGATAGGAGATAAAATGGGTAGTAGACTAATTGGAAATTATATAAAAGGGCTATGAGCCCAAAAGTTCATTAGACCAAATGATAAGAAGACTAAATGATTATTACACCATGTGGATAGTAGATGAACTGTTTGTAGAACCAAACAGCAATTTACCACGTTATTAACGGTCAAAACATCATATAAAACGAGATTTCAAATCCCAATACTACTTTTGTCACATCTTCCAAGCCACTTCACTTGCATAAAATTATTCATAAAATTAGTGAAATATTCACAAAATACCCTAGTTTTCTATTACCAATATGACACTACAAACATGACTACTTCACTGATACGAGCCAGGCACTTACTAATCTCTATGTAAGCCTCTGCTACATCCAGATACAAGTCTCCCATCTCCTCCGGATCCTCAGAGAAGAGAGGTTGGGTTACCATGGCTACCGGAGTGAGATGTCTGGAGTGGATGAGGCAGATGGCTAGCTTGACCCTCAGGTCAATAGGAAGACCATCAGGAATGTGGACATTCACAGCTTCCGGTTCTGCTCTGAAGACATAAAAAAGAAGTAACATGAAGCAATAATTACTGGGGGAACAAAAATAACATGGTCTTTAATTTGCTTCGACATCAAACATATGTAGGTCTTTGGGTTGTACATGTATTTCTGAAGCCAAAGGTACTATGAAAACTAGGGCAAATTACTTAAGATAATTAGGCTTCTAATAAACCAGCTAAAGCTTAGCACTGTTTTGTGTAAAGAAGGAGAGTAACATCACCCGCAAGGATGATCCCAACACCTTACCAGACTGGCAAGAACTAAACTTTAACTTACTACAATCGTAGGTATACTATAATATTCAATGTTGGCAGCAGATTATGGACTAAATATCTTTGAACAGGGGCATGAAATCATCTACTAAACTCACAAGAGCCTTAGCTTATTCCCTCTTCTCTCTTTTTCTCTAGTGAAAAACAGACCTGGGCCCAAGTTCATAAACTTTGTATCAATAACTCGTGTTCCAATTCAGTAACAAATTTATTCACAGCCAATCAAATGCAATAACGTCATTAACTTGAAACAAGTTTTTTGAAAGTTGTCTTTGATATCAAGTACAGTCAAACCTGCTTTAGTGACCACCTGTCTACAAAGACCACATTTTGTGTTCCCCTTGAAAATGGTTTCTCATTGAAACATGTACTAAAAGAACCTGTTTATAAAAACCACCTGCCTATAAAGACCACTTTTCTTGTCTCCCTTGGGTGGTCTTTATAGACAGGTTTCACTGTAATGTGAAACAGGGCTAGTCATAAAGTAGTCCTTACCCTGACGGCTCCACTTTGCTGAGCTCTACTCTGACCCCACAGTGATCACACATGACCTGTATCGCACGCTGGTACTGACGACTGGAGATGTACAACTCAGCTATGGTATTCACCTCTGTACAAGGGAAGTAGGAATAAAAATGCTCTATTAGGGGTAAGGGATAAGGTAAGTCTAAATCTAACCATGAAATTAATCAGGATCTTAAGCCTAAACCTAACCCTCACCCCATGGTTAGGAAAAACAATGTGTGTAGGACTGAAGGTGCATAGAAGCAAAGGGATTTTACTATATAAATTTAACATAGAGAGTCATTTTGTGAATTAAGCAAAGACTCACCCATTGACATAAAGCTTTCACACAGAAATTTCTTCCCTGCTGGTTAACTTATCATTTACCATCAGTGCCAATTTGCACTGTCACTCGTTTGCCATACTTGCAGATTGGCACAGAACAAAGGGCATCAAGTATTAAACGAATGGATTGCTATGTGCAACCAAAATGACACATTTCAGCTCTTGATTAGCTCCATGACAACCCTTTTAACACCACTATAGATTAACCTTGCACTGGATACAGTATAGTAATCTCAAACCCTTTGGTAAATATATCCCCTGAATAACACAATATGACACCCGAAGACTATTTCTGTGGCATACAAACAGTTAAATGAATCTTAAAGTTAGGTGAGAGGAAGAGAAGTAATAAGAGATTGTTTTTTACCTTCTGAGCTGATATGCTCTGGAAACCTCTTCACCAATGTCTCCATTGCCTCTATAGCAAGATTCACTTCTCCCAAACTATGGCACCTCTGATTAGAAAAAAAATAAAACATAAGAATTCAATGGTTTGAAAGTTCATATATCACATCCTAAAGTAAAAATTACCTGTAACTGTTTTAATGTCTAGAGTTCAGACACAAATTGGCAGATTGATTTTAAAAGTCATCAATTTTACGACCGCGAGTAGCTGTTTTTTGGCGATTACAGCGTTGGATAGAGACAGATACTGAACTACTGAGGCTCTCACAGAAAACAGTTATGGTATGTCAGTGAAGCTTTCTTGGATATTTCTACTCTTGCAAAACTATTGATGTAGTCCCACACTTAGACATTTTTAACTGGTAGGTATAACATTTAACCCCGACTCTGGGTTTACGCTCAGGCTCTTAGACCCAGGCTGAGTTTTTCCTTTGTTTAACATTACTGAAGTCCTTGTGTCGGTTTTAATTGAATTAGTAAAATATAAGCCAATAAGGTTAAATGTGACAGGTTCAAATTCTAATGGTTTGGGAAATAGTGGTGAAATGGTGACTGGTGAAAGTCATGACAAGGTGACTGACCTGGACGAGTTCCCTAGCCACCTGTATACCATTGTGCCATTCATCTTCAGGAAGGTGCTTGATGATGGTATGATAAGATTCCATGGCCTTCTTGTTCTCTCCTAGTCTGGTGTAAAGAGCAGCGCGGGCATGGAGGGTGGGTATGTGATGGTTGTTGAATTTCAGTACTGCGACAGGGAATAAACACACAGATATTCGTTTTTAAGAGAGCGCTGAAAACTCACCTTTTTGATGAATGCTTCAAGTAATTATTATTTAAACGTACATTGTACATTGTAAAGCGCTTTGAGAGGGCCTTCGGTCCTGAAATGCGCTATAAAAGAACGAAGTATTATTATTATTATTATTAGATACATAGTAATAATATGATTGCAAGGCCCTCAGGGAGAACAGTATGAATACTGATGAGGCTACCCTGGGTAAACAAGACATATTATTATTATTATTATTATTATTATTATTCCCACTGCTTGCATTTTCTTTCGGAAAGTATCCAAACGGTGTGTAGTTAAGCAACTATTTTTTTCCTTCAAATCCAATCTTGAAGTTGCTTCAAACTACCCCAAGTGATAACCTTTTCTATTGACCATGAATTCCCACTGATTAAAACAATCAGATTATTTTTGTTATTATATTTAATCTGCTTATTGTAAGGGCCTTGATCACCATCTGGGTATGTATGGTGTGCATCGTAAATATCAGCATTATTATCATTATCAATATACTGGGGCTCGCTGACTGATGCTAAAATAAACTAACGATCAACAAAGTTGGCAACTCTATCTTGTACTAAGCTACTTGTATCTCAAACTTAGCAACTGGCTTCTTCTTTTTTTTTCTTAGTTCTTTCTTCGATTAATAAAAAATGAGGTTACTCAAAAGATGAGAACAACAATTGGGTTTCAGATTAAGGGTGAACAAAATAATTATTCATACATATTAGGCTACTACATATACGTTGTCTGCAGCCAGAGTTGACTTGAAATGATGAAAATAAATGTCATGGCCATCCTAAAAAATTACCTTTAGTATAGCAATAGACAGCTTTCTCCAGGTCATCCCTCTCTAAACACACGTCAGCAAGCTGCTGCCATTGCTCTGTATCTCTGGGTGAGATATGGGCTGCAATCAGTTGAAACTGAGATAATAAAAGAATGACAAATAATGTGATAAACATGTATATCAAACCACTCTCTCACTTGCTTTTCAACCAATTATCGAAGATTGGATTCTTTCCAAATTCGAGGCTTTGATGCATTGCTTCGATGGTAAATGTATTTTGTACACAAACAAATTTTGAATTGAATTGAACTTTACATTTTGATTTAAGCTATTTAATGTTGCACTCTGTTTAAGTTTGCTCAATTCAATGTGATGTGATAATTGATACAATTAACCAATTAGTCAATATTGGACCAAAATGAATGCCTCATTGCTTTTTAATAAGAGAAAAAGACTTGTTGATGCTCTTCTCATGTACCTGCATAGATTTCTCCATGTCACCCAGGTCTTCATAGATCATACCAAGTAGCTGGAAGGGCTCCACACTCCTCGGTGCTTGACGTATGATCTCCATACACATCTTAGTAGCTTGGTCATGCTCTTTGCGTGCAAAGCAGAGATGAGCCTGACCCATCAAGCCTCGGAGGTTCTTAGGAACCCTGGTACGACGTCGACGGTGCTTGTGGAGCTCCGCGGGAGGGACACGACCCTTGCGTCTGCGTAGTCCACGCATGATCTGGATCTCTACGTTCATAGCATCGAATCCTATATGGTATGAAAGCAGTAATAGATTATGTTTTATTACATTTCAATTTTTTTACCTGACTACTACGAATGCATGTGTATGCTTATTAGTGAGCAACGAGGGGAATGATTGCATTAAATCCTTGCAGAGGGATTTGGTAAGAGGATTAATGCCTTATCAAAGGGCACTACTACATTGACTTGGTTTTAACCCAGGAACTTGCGGTTACAAGACCACTTCTCTACCCCTGAGCCATCATGCCTCCTGGACTTCCTTTATGAAGAAAAAGAAGCGAAATCTTTGGAAAGGCAAAGTCAGATTTGGAAGTCTTTCGATGTAAGCAGTCCTTGGTTGAGGCCCGCCCTACCCTTCCAAATGTGGAAGTTGGATTGTGTATCACATATTTGAGTGTACTCAAGTTTATACAGCTTGATGTGAAAAATATCCAATATTTGTAAAAATTTGTATGGGTACGCACTCAAAGGTGGTTTGATTTATTGGAAATAGATGAGAATGGTTGGTGCCTTTACATGTGGTGCTTGCTCAAAGCTGGAAAAATACAAACACTTCTGAATTTAGAGGTTGTCCTAACTGATATTAAGCATTCACTGCAAACCCATCATCATTCTGTTTCCTAAAACATCTTGGGTTGAGGATAAGAAAACATGAGAACAGTAGAATCTTCATATATTGGAGATCTCAATTGTCACATGACAGCACAAAGAATTTTGTTCCTATTTTTCATCCAGGATACTCAATTAGGAATGCTTAGCTCTGCTCTGCTTGTCTAATTGCATGGAAAACTGTACTAAATTCTGTATAATTATGTTCCCTTCATAAACCCAGTCATCCTTCATTCTTCTAATCTTCCTTACCTGTAATGTCCCGTACGTTTTCCTCTTCATCTCCAGCGCTACTCTCTAACCTGGAGAAGGATGGATCTGGAAAATTACAAGATACAATTATTTCAAACAAAATGCCATTAAGTACATTCAAACTTGCATTAGTAATCATCAGTGGAGATGAGAATACCTATGAAATTGTTTTTGTTTCCGTTGCAAGTGTTCCTCATCAAAACTTTTAGAGGGGAAGTCGACCTTGATATCAAGTTGGTTTAATATGAGCAGGAAAAAAAAGAGGAACAGGTCAGTGAAAAATTGAGCAAAACCAATTGAAAATATGAAAGTCATGAATTTGTTACGATGCGATTAAAAATATTGGCAACTTTGTGATGTATCTTGCGAGGTCTCCTCTCATTTGCTTTGTACTAAAAATATTCAAAAATATTTATATATTTCCTTCAGAATAATAACTCATCCTCTAATAACAATCTTAAAAAAGCATAACTAAAAAGAAAGTGAATACACATTTTCTAGTGAACGTTGTTTTAATTTAACTACCATCAGCAGTGCACCTACAGAGTTTCACAGATACAAGGATCTTAGTTTGGAGAAAATGCTATCAGCGTCTGATGTGGCGGATACGGTATGGAGTACCGTAATTGCATACCATAACAGGTACCCGCATACCGTACAATACAAAACCAATTACAGTTAATTTCATACCAGGATCTGTGCTAGGTCCAGCTTCTTGTGTCTTGCCGTCATCACTTCCTCCTTCATCGTCCTCTTCATCATCATCCTCATCTTCTTCATCTTGCTTCTCTTGTGTTTGAGAGGGTTGAGGTATATCAAAGTTCAGAGTAAACTGACCCTCTGTTTCAAGCATCTGAGAAATAAACAGCATATTAAAGGGGAAGTTGACCCTGATTTTAAGTTTATTTTAATAAAAGCAGAAACGTTTGAGAAACAAATAATTGAAAGTTTGAGCAGGGACGTGAATCACGTGATAGAGAAGGACTGGAATCAAGATGCTCTCCTTTGACCCCATGCTCATGCTCCAGGCCGCCGAAAAATTATGCGCTAATCTGCAACTGTTGACCAGGTGGTGAGATAAAAGAGCGCATGAAATTTCAGGATTGTCTAGAGTAAAGGAGGGGGTTTTCGGCCACTTAAGACAAAATCCTATTTTTTGGACCCTTTACTTCCTATTTATTATCATTTCTTGTTCAAATCATGAAGCAAATATTATTATTATTTAAACAAAAAAAGAATCCCAGAAAAAAATCACGAATTGCCATGACAATATTCATTTCAATTTTCACTGTTTCGGAGTCAGTTATCGGCATAGCGAACCAGTTTTCGGCCGCATGTACAAAGTAATGTAAGTTCTCCGTGGCCGTGCGTGCCGCGCCAGGCGGGGCCGAGCCATGCATGCTCCTCACTGAGACCAACCGGGTCCCGCTCTGCGCTGGGCTGGCCTGGTGACACTTGTCGTTAAGTTCTTAATGAGCGAAATAAATCTACAGACATAGACCTCGGGCTCTATATTTCTTATTATATTGCCATTACCTGTTGCCCCTGAACCCACTTCTCAAAAGGAATTTCTCCCCGAAGATACTGAAGAAGCTGTTCTTTGTCGATTTCTTCTTGGTCCATTTCGTTGGTTATTCTCAATTTCTCAATTAGGGTGTCGCCGAAAACTCCGATCGCAAAAGGAAATTATTTATAAACCAAAAAAAAATGTAAAAATTCGATAGGAAGAAAACTAACAAATTATTTAGGATGAGAATAAGGGGTTCACAGGGGAAGGAGAATAAGAAGGGGGTAGAGGAGAAGAAAAAAAAAGAAGAATGATGATAAATAAGGATTGAAGGATATCAGCTTAGTGTGAAGGTGAAGGGATATTAAATATGAAAATGTGACAATTCAATTTGTCAAAATATGGACTTTGGTCAGCCACTGCATCCAAAGTCAGCGCACGATATGTCTGTCTAATTCAGATTCCAACTTCCGATCACCGCTGTGCCTGTCTTCGGCCAGGCGAGCACCCGGGAACTCCGGCGTGGGATACCTGCTCCGCCTGCTTGTGCTATACATCAGCGCGGAAACGCACGGCGCGCGCGAGCGCTTCCAATTGACTTTGTACATGCGGCCGAAAACTGGTTCGCTATGCCGATAACTGGCTCCAAAACAGTGAAAATTGAAATGAATATTGTCATGGCAATTCGTGATTTTTTTTTCTGGGATTCTTTTTTTGTTTAAATAATAATAATATTTGCTTCATGATTTGAACAAGAAATGATAATAAATAGGAAGTAAAGAGTCCAACAAATAGGATTTTGTCTTAAGTGGCCGAAAACCGGCTCCTTTACTCTATAGATTGATAAATTAAAGGTAATGATCAAATTGCCATGCTGACTCATGTCTTCCTTGTTACATAATAACTAAATGTGGATACGTGCCTGGTTATATATGAGAATAAAGACCAACTTTTGTGCTTTAAAACGTTGAAAGCCATTATCTAGTTAAAATGTCATACGATAGCTTTAACATTTAAATCGAGACTTGCAAAACAAAATTTATATCCGTTTCGATTTGCCGTTTTGGAGACTCTATCGGCCGCCTCCTTAATGGTCGCTAGCTTCAAAGTTCAAGGAGCTTTATACATACGACATGTACATCGGCAGTAAGTTTTATTATTATATTTATACTGATATTCGAATAACAACATGGGTTAGAACAATAAGTTTCGTTTCATAAATATGTAGAGCTAGATCTATGTAAAATTGTATGTACGTTTGTGACATTTCTACCGTCCTAACGCTACTCTAGAGCTCTGCAAACCCTACAAAGTTGGTCAACAGTCCCAGGTATGAGAAAATATGTTGGGGAAAGTAGTCAATGCTATCTAGAATAAATCTAGCTAGTCTAGCGACTTGTACAGTTGTACTATAGGCCTAGATCTACTTGTAAATTGTAGTTGTATGGTGATGTGACCAAAGTTCAGATGAAATTTTCTTTGGAATATTGACAAAAGATCGGCAAATTTTGCAATCTTTTTGTTCTGTTTCGTTCCGAAACCGATAAGGCATTAAGGGTCTGAAAATCTTTGATTTGTATTTTGAGAGCAGATTTCTTCCAAATAGTAAGTAAAGAGTGGTAGGCCTACCAACCAACTGATTGTATGATATCTTACCTTGCAAATTATGATATTATCTTATTTTTGATGGGTCATATTTTTTGATAAATCAACTGTAAGCCCCCATGCGTGAAGTTAGGTCTCGTTGTTTTTATGACTTTTTTAGATGCAGCGCGCACGCACGATCGTACATCAAATTTTTAGATCGCGATATCTCTGAACTCCTTTGTTGAGAATCGTTAGCACAGCTTTTGATACACAGCTACAGCCAGGATAGTAATGCAGCTATGTGTGGCTGAGATGAGAGCCATCAATTTTGTACACACTTAAATGACTTTATGATTCAGTTCTGTAAATGTGTTTTTTCCAGCTGATTCACAGCTCAAAATCATAGAGAATTTTACTAGAAAAACTGTCTGAAGAAACTGCTGCTGGTTTTCTTCCGTCATGTCTCGTTACGCATTACAACAAAATTTGTGTAGATCTAGGCCTATGCAATTTTACATGGAGATTCAGCGCGGCGACAAAAAAAATGCACACAATGAATAGGAAGTGGCTGAAATCTGCTTGACTGGCAAGATTGACTGTAGACTAATGATTTGAATTTCAAAGATTTTTTTTCTAACATCGGTAAAAGTTGAAAAGATTGTATTTTACTGCTATTTACTTTAGGTGTCATCGGTTGTCACTAAAGTACTAATTTTATACAGTGGTGTTTAAAATGTTGAGAATCAAACTATTTTTTTTGCCGATTAAATTTTGCCAATATCGATCCAAGGTGCAAGGGAGTTGCTTCGATCTTCCGATCAATACCCCAACTTACAGGGTTACATGTAGGATTGGGGACGGTTGACAAATGCAAAAATAGCTTGTGATCGCGTTTTCTCAAAAACCAATCAATGGATTACCGCCAAAGTTGGGTCAGGTATGTATCTTGTAGAGCCAATGGGCTGATTAGATTTTGGGGTCATGAGGTCAAAGTTCAAAGGTCACAGGGCTCATTATGTACCGGTATGCAAAAATAGCTTGTGATCACATCGTTTTCTTGATAATCAGACAGGCGATCTGCTTGTAAAAGTCATGGGATTCCTGAATGACCTAAAGGTTTATAATTATGGTTGCCGCATGAGCTACATCCAGGATTTTGTTGCTGAATCTGAGGCATTGTTACCGAGTCACTTTAAGATGTAAGTTTGATATGTCACTTTCTCAAAAAACATAAATCGGGACAAAACAATTATCACAAACATGTACATGTACTTTGGTTCTATGCACATGAGTAAATGTTCATAGGACAGAAAAAGAGCTATGTATCAGGAACTAAAATCATTCTTTAATCTGACTGTAATGATTCATGGAGTGTCTTTATTTTTCATGTATTTTGTATCTTGTTTCACTTTAGATGATGGCACGACATATTGCAGGATTGTGTCACAGAGGGGGTTTCCCATTCAGCAGAGTGCTTCACTGTAGTCTCCTTTCAAGGATAAACCCTCTCGTATCATCAGCATTGCATAGGTCTTTTGTGATGCATCCCTGTGCAGGCACACTCACTCAAACAAATCTTTCAGTCTTGAAGACAGCAAGGACTACATCGTGTACTTGGAGATCAAATCAATCATTAGAGTCTAATGGGAAACATCATTTGATCCACCATAGAACATTTCACACATCGCAGAGCAGACCAGCTGTTCCTGTTGCTGTTTGGCTGGCTGTCAAAACATTAGCCAAGACTGCTGCAATAATCACTGGAAGGTACACTACAATGTTCATTGTCCAAACAAAATTAATCTTAGGAAAGTAAATGAGTACACTATTTTGTGTGTGTACATATTAGGGATGCAGTGAATGATTCACTTTGTGTTTGAATACACCAATAGTATTTTTTATTGTGGACATGCTAGTTGTGGATTGGATATAATCTGATTTGAATTGATAGTAATTATATGGTTTTATTTACCCAGCATAGTTGCATTAGCATAGTTGCCTACATTTGCTATATAGGAATGATACCTATATTTGGCTTTCTAACTAATGTTATCAATTCTAGACTCCTCTCTTCGTTGAAAACTACAATGTAAAACGTATACAAAAATAGACAGTAGCCTACTTATCATTTTGCCTCAAGAGATTCTTATTATTTGCTGTGAAAGGTTTGCAGGTATCCATTGGTATTGATAGTGCTCTCCTTGGGAGCCCTGCAATCATATTGTTAACCTAACTTTAGCCAAGCTTACAGGCTAGGCACTGAGCATTCAGGGGATTTCTTCCTACCAGGCACCTGTTTAACTCACCTGGATGGAGAGTGGCAGATGTGGATCAATGTCTCAGTAAGGGATGTTAGTGAAATGGCAGGGATTGAGAAGAAGTCATTGGTACATTTTATATAAGGGATGGAGTCTGTGTCCTCTTTACATAATTTAAATTCCATACATCAATAAACATGAGCCTTAAAGACAACTCTGTATAAAATACGGTCAAACCTGTCTATAGCGACCGCCCAAGGGAAACACAAAAAGTGGCCTTTGTAGACAGGTGGTCTATGTAGACAGGTTCCTTAAGCACATGTTTTAATGACAAACTATTTTATTATTTGCTGTGAAAGGTTTGCAGGTATCCATTGGTATTGATAGTGCTCTCCTTGGGAGCCCTGCAATCATATTGTTAACCTAACTTTAGCCAAGCTTACAGGCTAGGCACTGAGCATTCAGGGGATTTCTTCCTACCAGGCACCTGTTTAACTCACCTGGATGGAGAGTGGCAGATGTGGATCAATGTCTCAGTAAGGGATGTTAGTGAAATGGCAGGGATTGAGAAGAAGTCATTGGTACATTTTATATAAGGGATGGAGTCTGTGTCCTCTTTACATAATTTAAATTCCATACATCAATAAACATGAGCCTTAAAGACAACTCTGTATAAAATACGGTCAAACCTGTCTATAGCGACCGCCCAAGGGAAACACAAAAAGTGGCCTTTGTAGACAGGTGGTCTATGTAGACAGGTTCCTTAAGCACATGTTTTAATGACAAACTATTTTCAAGGGAAACATAAAATGTGGTCCTTGTAGACAGGTGGCCTTTGTAGACAGGTGGTCACTAAAGCAGGTTTGACTGGACATAAACTTTATTCTCATATAACTGCTAAATCTGGCAATAATGCCATCAATCTGAAACCTTTTATCACTGTTTTCACTCTTGAAGGACCTTGAGGAATCGATGGAGAGACCATCCCAAGCACAAGCACAAAACAACGAGTGAGAGATTACATGAGAACAGAGGCAAGATCATCGCTGGTATACTGGGAATGCTTGGATTTGGAATTGGTTATTACTACTATCATATAGAATACACACCATTGACCAACAGACCTAGGTTCATTCTCTTCAACAAAACTCAGTTTGAGAAGATTGTAGAAGAGGAATACAAAATGGTATGTAAATTTGTTTGTCTCTTTTATAATGTTAGGCATATTACTTTTAGCATTTATTCAGTCAATAATGATGTTTTACACTAATTACTTATGTGGTCATTGGATTCAAATGAACATCCAGTACTTTTTGAAATCATTTTATATACAGTTTAGAGTTGTAGAGTAGGCTGAAATTCAGAATTGATTTTATGATTTTGTATAACTGAGAAAAATTCATGGCAAATTGTGGTAGATAAAAAAACTTGAAACAATTAATCTTTCTTTTTTAAAGCTTAATGATTTTATATTAAAGCTTATCTGTACTAGTTTACAGGAGGGATTAGACCACACTGCAAGGTCACTGGACAGGTGGTTATCTCATCAAATCAGCTCTCAATTAACATAAGAAAAAGAGGATCATGGGTGACCAATCAATGGTCACCGATTAGGCATTGTTTTCTATATAGAGGGGCAAGTAGCTAGTACAAGTAGGACAGTGTGGCTTTACGACATAAATGAATTTAGCTTTGTACAACGAATCATAAGATCTATGTTTTGATTGATTATTCCTTTCTATTCCTCTAGCATTGTGAGACATATAAGGATAGCTTTGTACCGACGGACCATAAGATCTATGGTATAATCTCAGGGATTGTAATGCAGCTGATCAAAGCTAACCAGGACGTGTCTCAGATACGCAACCAGACCTGGACCATTCATGTGGTGGACCAGAACATCAAGAATGCCTTTGTTCTTCCAGTGAGTATTTGGGTTTAGTTTAATGGTTTACCTGACTTCTAAGAAGTATGTGTGTGCTTGTAAGTAAGCTTTCAGGGGACCAACATCTTTTCGTCCTCTCCATAATGCAGATCATGCCTTAAAGAGTTTGGGTATCTTTGCCTCAGATTCTAAACAAAATCCTGGATTTAGCTCATGCAATCATAATTATAAACCTTTAGGTCAGACAGAAATTCCATGACTTTTAGCGGACACTTTTTTGGGGGGGGAGTCCAAAAAAAATCGCAACGACTCAGCCAGCAGAAAAGATGCTCAGTGGGGGGGGGGGGGGGGGGGGGGGGGGGGGGGGGGGGGGGGTAAGCGTACATTTTTTTTTTTTTTTTTTTGGAGTACAAAAAAAATCGCAACGACTCAGCCAGTAGTTTTTTTTGTTTTTTTTGGTCTCGAAATTTGAAATTTTTTAGGTTAGCCGTGGGCATTTTTTTTTTTTTTTTTAATTATTAAAAAAAAAAAAAAAAAAAACCAAAGGGGGGGGGGGGGTTTAGTTTTTTTTTGGGGGGGGGTTTACACACATAAAAATACTAAAGGGGGGGTTAACCCCCAAACCCCCCCCCCCCTGCCTCTACCCTAGATAATGCTTACTCTTAAAAGTTTGAGCTTTTATGTAGAGGTAAAACATGATCCAACACTTTGTATTTTGCAAACAATGATCGGCTTTCAAGGAAATCGTCAATTAACTCTCCTTGATTTTTAAATTCATGAATTATAAACATGTTCTTCTATTTTTGTTCTCCTCAGAATGGTCACATATTTGTGTTCACTGGGATTCTACAAGCCACAGATAACATAGAGCAGCTAGGAACAGTCTTAGCTCATGAAATGGCACATGTTGTCCTCAATCATTCAGTAAGTTACAAAAGTTATCATTCGCTTGAAGTCTGTACCACAGTTGTCTTCTTGAATTATCTGTTTCTGACTCCTTGTGGTTGTCTCTCTCCTTCTCTCTCAAAAAACACATCTACATCTTCTGTCTCTCACACTTTCTCTCTCTTAGACTCTCATCTTTACATCAAGTATGTATACCTCCACCCTAGCTCACTCACTATCTGCACTTGGAATGTTTTGTGGAAGTTCCTAACCAGCATTTTATTGATAAGTGTAATTTAATTTTACAGATTCCTTTATTCTTCAATTTATTAATTTATTATTTTGTAAATGACAAGTAAAATTGTTAAAAACAAGTTTATGACAAATTGAATCATATTTAGTAATCACTGATATTATTTTACTTTGATCTTTCAGGCAGAGATGGCAAGTTTCTTTGAGTTCTTTGATCTATTCATGATCGTTGTCTTGACTGTTCTATGGGCGTTCCTTCCCAACGACGGTGTTGCTTTGGTTGCGACGTGGTTCAAGCAGAAGGTTGTAGAGGTAAGGAGAGAAGTAATGATAATAATAATAATAGTACATTGCTTGGTAAAGGCATCATATCAACATGATCTGTATGCCTTTCAGAACAGGACTTTTCTATCGAAAATAATATCGCTAGTGATATTCGTTTGTCTCGCAATGTGGTCAATAAGGAATCTAAAAGATCACGACGTTTCGTATGCTACTGCAATACTTCGTCAGGTGATAAAAACTGTTGTAAGCAAGGGTCTTTTATACTTTACGGGAGGACCGTAAAGCGGTCTAAAATTCGATCGATAATTGGAACAATAACGCCCAATGCCTATTGGTCGACGCACACGGTGATTGACCAATCACCAAGGCCGCTGGTTCGGCCGCTGGTTCGGCTGATGCACCAGGCCTATTGGCCGACGCATACGGTACTCGACCAATCAACGGGCCGCTGGCTCGGGCCGTCTGCTGAATGGAATCGACCGTTGTTGGCTGGCAGGACGGCGAGTGTCATGGCGGCGTATCGTCCGCATCCAAAATTCGGGGATATCGATCCCGTTGTCTCTGTTGATATTATTAGGATTGAGACGGATATTGATAGCTTCTTTTACCCTCCGTGTATACCAATGCCGTTCTTGGGAAAGGCACTGAACCCCGTCCCAGTCTGGTTGATGCTGGTTGTCCCAAGCATGTTCGGCTACGGCTGAGTTGTCAGTTCGACGGAGTCTGACGTCCCTCTTATGCTCAGTGATTCTTTCTTTTATCAGACGGGCAGTTTCACCGATGTAGGATCTATCACATCCTTTACAAGGGATGTTGTACACAATGCCGTCCCGTCTATATGGAGGAATTGGATCCTTGGGGCGTGTAAGTTGTTGACGTAGGGTGGTATCTGATCTGAAAACCGTTCGAATGCCATGGCTCTCTAGGCGGCGCTTGAGTTGTTGGGAGACCCCATCAATGTACGGCAAGACTGTAAAAGTCTTGTATACCTTCTGATCCCTGGGTTCCGACGATCTATTCTTGGTATTGTGTATAAAACGGCGTGGGTAACCGTTGAGACTCAGGGCACTGCGAACACGGGTCCGTTCTGTGCATGGCTGTTGTGGACTTGTCACAATGCGTGAAGCTCTGTCAAATAGACATTTCACTAGACCTCTCTTCACCGATATGGGATGGTGAGAGTCAAACGCTATGTACTGGTCTGTGTGGGTAGGCTTCCTATAGACTGAGGTGGAGAGCCTATGGTTGTCGTGTCTATGAACTAGAGTGTCTAAGAATGCTATCTTCCCTTCACACTCTATCTCTGATGTGAACTGGATGGTTGGTTCAAGGCTATTCATGTGTTTAAGTAGCTTATCTGTTTCAGAGATGGGAACTATGATGAAGGTGTCATCTACGTATCTCTTCCAAACACGAGGCAAGCAAGAGAGGGGACATGTGTCCAACGCTTCTTCTTCGAAACTCTCCATGTATAGGTTGGCCACAACAGCCGAGACTGGACTGCCCATGGCTGCCCCTTCTGTCTGTTCATAGTATGAACCTTTATACAGAAAATATGTGGATCGTAGAACAAACTCGAGGAGTTGAGTGAGTTGTTCCGGTGAGAGTGCGGTCCGGGTAGACAAATTGCTGTCTGATTGTAAGCGTTGCAATGTAGCATTGCATGCGCCCTCAATCGGTACATTGGTGAAGAGTGAAACTACGTCAAACGAAACCATGCGTTCTTGAGTACCGATGGTTTGCTCTGCTATGAACTCTGCAAAACCACTCGAATTGGGAATCGTATATTCAGTCAAACCGGTGAGCGGAGAAAGAATTTCAGCTAGGTACTTTGAGAGGTTATAGGCAAAGGAGCCTATGCATGACACTATAGGTCGTAATGGTACTGTGGGTTTGTGTATCTTGGGTAACCCGTATATTCTAGGAGGTTGCTTTTGTGTGGGTTTCAGTCTACGATAGGTCGGTTCATCCATCACATTGTCTTTCTTTAGGTTCAGCAAGGTGTTGGTAAGCTTGCGAGCCAAACGATCTGTGGGATCTTTCTTTAATACACGATACGGACCAGACTCCAATAAGTCGGTCAATTTCTCATGGTATATTGTGGTGTCTAGAATGATTGTGGCACGACCTTTGTCGGCTTTTTTTATCACCTGACGAAGTATTGCAGTAGCATACGAAACGTCGTGATCTTTTAGATTCCTTATTGACCACATTGCGAGACAAACGAATATCACTAGCGATATTATTTTCGATACTATATCCGCAATGAGTAATATATTTAGCAGGACTTTTCTAATGTCACAAAAAGTTTATAGATTACATATTAAAAAAACAATTGTGTTTTCAGCTCAGAATTTAATTGAACCAACTGAGTGATATTCCTTAAAGTTTGTCGGAGTTTATTCCAAATGTTGCCTTCTTTTTAAATGCCCCATCCCCATTTGTTAAATGGTGACAAATGTTGGTACAGTCAAACCTGCTTTAGACACCACCTGTCTATAAAAAACACCTGCAATAATAAAAATAAAACAATATTTTGGTTGCCTTGAAATGTGTTTCCCAGTGAAACATATATTATAAAACATGCACACAAAGACCACCTGCTCATAAAGTATGTTTTTATCAACTCCCTTGAGCGATGTTTATTTACAGGTTTCACTGTATTGTAAATTTTACCCGCTTTGTTGCTTTCAAAATCTATAAATGAGAAATAGAAATCTGCTTTGTTGACATGCATGATACATAGATATTAACAGGCAGTGGATAGCCTCTACCGACAAAATTATATCCATCCATTTCATGGATTGGCAAGAGTTTCTCATTTTCTTTTATCCATGTTTCTGTAATTCCTATTACTGAAAAAGAAGGTTTGACATTTAATAGACATGAATGTAATTTATCAATATTCTTTTTCAAACTTCTAACATTAGCATGCAATACTGAATAATATGAAGATTTGCACTGAGGTAAATTCAGCAGTCATATATGTGTCACTCATAAAGATATTATGAATATAGCAATATGTAATAAATACAAGTACATGTGATTCAAGTCACCTCTTTTTGTAAATATGCCTCAAACTATCTTCTGAAGGAAATAGAATAAAAAACAGTTAAAAAGTTGCAACCTGTTAAACTGTGTTAAATCTATGGAAATTGGAAAAGTTTAGATAAATATACTGAACAGTTTTTAAAAATTACTACAGGTACAACTGTACTTTCTTAATCTACATATAGTTACTAAAGGAAAAAAGGGGTAAGTGGAATGGCGAAAGCCATCTGGAACAGATAAGCTATAGTTATACTGACATAGCACATTTAAAGTCAGAATATAAAATATAAAATATGAATATATGGATCCCAAGGAATTATATCATACATATCCCATTAAAATCTTCATAAACAAATGGAGTTTTATGGCTAATAATGAAGACAGCGATGCATGCTAATACATATAATTTAATTCAAATTTCAATTATTTACATTACATTCAAAATATATACATGAATGTTTCCAAAAATATACATCAAAACTAAAAAGGAGTCAAATTAATTAAAAATTAATAACTAATAAACTACAAAAGAAGCTAGATCCCTTCGTTTAGCGTTGATGTGTTTTGGAGACCCGGCTGGAGGTATGTAGAACAAAGGACGTGGCAGTGTGGCTGGTCTTATCAAAACAAAAATGAAAAAATATATACATGTACATGTATGTACATAGAAACAATCAATTGGATATTAAATAAGTGGCACATAAATAATATATACATCAATTAATATTTAAACCAGGAAACATAATATACATACACAAAATATATAAAATCAAAACGCACCCGCCTCATAAGTCACCCCCTCCTCCTCAACATACCCTTCTTCTGCCCTCTTTTTAGCCCTTCTCTCTACTTCCCTTTTCCTTTTAGTTACCACCCTAGCCTTTAATTCTGCATTACACAATCTACTTTTATCTTTTTTACTTGCAACTGACAATGCGTGAGCTCCCATTTTTAGGTTCATTCGTACAAGTATTCTGTTGCGACCTTTCACAGCGCCACAATTGAATGCCAAAGCTGCCATGTTGGTAGCAAGGGCAACCATTCGTGGACCTCTCCACAGGTGTTTAGGGCACCGTTTCCAGATAAGAGAATGGAAACTCTCGTTCTGGTTTTGGGTGTAACCTGGGACGCATCTCTCGAGGAGATCTTTGTTACTAAGTCGCTCAAAGACAGGCTTGAGAAGTTCAAGGAACTGGCCATCTAGATGGTGGTCCTCGTCACTCATTGTGCCTTTGTTTCTGTACTCACAAAACCCATTGTCTGGACAGTACTGGTGGCGAGCTTCATTATCATCACTTTTACATGAATGATAAAGAATAGCCAATACCCTCCGTTGCATATTCTCTACAACCCTTACTCTTTTTTCTTCATCCCTTAGCACATTACGATTTTGACACTCTTTAATTGTATTTCTATATTCCCTACTCATCATACCTACAGTCCCAGTATCTGAAGTACCCCATAAATTACCGTTACCTTTCCTCATTAACTTCTTTTCACTTGCCGAATGATCCCCGTCCTTACAAAACTTATCTAACGCATTAAACATTCTCTTCCCTACGTGCCCTATACAATCATATTTCTTAACTTCCCCTGCATCCCCATACGTATTTTGAATCGAATTAAAAGTTGAAGAATCCCCATCAGAAATTATGTACTTATACCTTAACCTATGCTTTTCTACAGATCTCCCCCACAATATTTTAGCTGCTTTAGGTTCCATGCTACTACTACTTCCCACATGATTTCCCAAACAATTGTGTTTATGATCGTCCCACCACTTTATGTATTCCTCCCCCTCCCTATCCCAGCTTTTTCGCATCTGACATGCTTTACAAATTTTAGAAAGAACTTCCCTATCAATAACCTCCCCAGTGTCCATACTCATTACTACCCCCACCCCATGATTAGATACATGACCCCTTCTGTGCCATGTTCCATCGTACGACACTGCCACGTCCAGCACGTCATCCGAATCCAGCTGCGGGTTGGCCTTCAGCACCACCTCCCGAACTCGCTCACCGGCTTCCTTCATCTGTGTCTCACAGACCTGCAGTGGGTTTGGAGAACACAGAGAAGAGGAAAAATTATTCATATCACAGTACACAAAAAGTGCACAAGTCTGTATATCAAATTTGTTTCTTTGGATATTTTTTTTAATTTGAAGACCACCAAGATACTGTACATGTACATACCTCATCCGTCTCCAAGTGCAGACGGTATGTGTGGTCCTGGTAGCTCTTGGAATTCACAGGAGGGGGCAGGTCCATGTATCCACAGAAGTCTGCTAGGGCTTCCCTGGCAAGGCCCACTTCACATGCTGCCAAAACAGATCTTTTGTTAACTTCTGCGGATTGACCTGCCCCCTCTGCCACAGCATTGGGGGAAGATGGGAAGCAATGCTCCATCTTGCATCCGGTGCACTGAAGAAGAAGAGAGCTACACAGGCCTCGACGTTTAGAGTGCTCTTCTAACAACTGAAGGTGTCCTGAATTTAAAGGGGAGAAATAAAACTTCATTAATCTTACAGATCACTTTACAATACACTAGATAATCTTATAGATATCACGTTTTTATATGATACATCATGTACATGTAATTTCATTCTCTCAGTAACGACATGCCACTGTAAAAACTGCAACTGAACGATTTTGAAACAAATAATCACGTCCACACACAATATACATATCACACCACATTACTTATTAGCAATAAAGCTACTGTCATTTGTATAGTCATAGTCATAGAATGTAATCATGCATGATGCACGATTCCATGAATGATGATGAATGCACAGAAAATCGCCTGTGTTTATAATTGAAAAAGCAATCAACCTACAGGGTAATAGTAAAGTCAACATGGCACTAGTTTAGAAGTCTATCCACAATTTGACCTGTACTTAGGCGTGGAGATGCCCTACTAAAACATACCCAAAATGAAGTAAATATTCATCAAATGTCCAAATAAAGGTCATGATTTAAAAGTCGATATGTTTGTTACTGTCAATTTTCTTAACTTTTTTTGAGTATTTTTCCTAAAAACAAAGACTTTTAATATGCACTTGCTCACAGGATTCACGGCAAACTGCAGCACAATACAATTGCATACCGTCCCGACGGTCGGGTGCGACTGTAATCTTAGTTTACATGTACGGTCGCTAACTGAACATGCATGTCATGCAGTCAACACTTTCACATGCATCACTAATAAATATTCTAAAGCAAGTAATAAAGCTTACCTCCTTGACAAAAATGGTCTTTGAAAACTTCCAGGGCTGCATTCAACTGGAGAACATGAATTACGAGATGACCCACCATGCTCCCACTCGAAACCCTATCAGTGGGACTGTAATGGATCAGCTTCCTCTTTGAAGCAGTGTCTTCTGACAGCTTCGCAGCTGCTTGAATGTTCAATTTCTTCAAGTCATGTCTTGAAACTCCTCTAAAAACCTTCTTCTTACTCACATAGCCCTTCTTAGCACGACCCATGATGAATAAAATGGTAAATGACGAAGTAATTGCAGAATAAATGGCAATGAATTTTAGTAATAGCAGCTAGCAAATGTGTTTTAACAGAAGAGATGCATTTCCTAGACCTACCACTAGATGGCAGCATACATATCAAATGAAAGAGCCTGTTCTGCTCTTCAACTTGGTGCCAAGATGGTGAAATAGGTGAAAAAATAAGTAATTTATGAAATTTGTAATGAAATTTTTGATGTCTTTGTTTTAAAGTGACCTCAAGGTCATAACATTAATTATGAATGCGTTGATTAATAATCAATTTTAACCAACTTCTAGACTGATTTCCTCTCTGATATTTCAGTGTTAGTTTTTTAAGAAAGTGCACCTTGCATTGGACTTTAAAAAAAAATATATATATTGGTTGGGTCAAATTTTGGTTACATAATAAGGTGGATGCACCCTAACTGTAACTTTACATTTACGACAGTGATACCTCAAGAGAGTCAGTCAGTCTGAAGTTGGTGTGGACTCTGGAGTCAGTTTGACAGTCAGACTAGATGCGGTATTAACGCTCTGAACAGGCAATATTGCAGTTCAATGGGGTCGGACGCTCATATGTCCTGGGCACCTGTGAGTGTCAAGCCCTGGTTTACTAGAATCACATCACATCATAATGAGTTGATATTCCCTTTCATTTTCAGTTGTTACTCCACATGCCGTACAGTAGAAGTCTTGAGACCGAGGCCGATGAGGTGGGATTAATGCTAGCTGCCAAGGTAAGGAAAGACACTCCCTATTAGTCATAAATTGTTCATTTTGAATCACTCTCGCTATTCAAATGCCAGATTTAAAGGTACTAGGTATGTCCCATTCGCAGCCAACATCGAGTTCTGTAGAACTGTGCAGGAATTATGAACATGTCACATATATATTATCTGTGAAATTTAAAGGTTAGTAGTGTCCTAATATTCAAATTAAGCAAGGAAACCTGTTTACTTTCTAGACTACACTGTCAGACACTATTGAGTGAGTGGATGACTTTTTTGCTTTGGTAATAACATACAATAAAATAAGCTATAAAGGGTACATGAGCATTTGTCTTAATCAATAACCCAATCCTTATAATGGCCAAAATTAGACTGATTGAATCTTTGTGCAGCACAAAACGTACGGTCTGAAAATCAGACTATTACTTAAGTGATAGCAATCCCTAAAGTCGATTCAACAAATATGATCGTTATTTTCCCACTTAAAGCCATTTTAAAGCCCTTTCGTTTTGAGGGAAGTTTTAAAGTAGAATTATCTTTCAAATGCCGTTGGAATTTAACCATTTTAATTTTTTGGGCTGCAAATGGGACATACCGATAGTAGTTATAAGGAGTGTAGAAAGGATGTTAAGTCAATGGATACAATGATTACAAGTATTTTAAAATTAGTCTCTCTTTCTCTGTCTGTCTCTCTCTCTCTCTCTCTTTCTCTCTTCCCCCCACTATCTCCCTAGAATATATGGTTTATTTTAAATTGGAAAAAAAAAAAAATCATATTTCTTATAAGAGCTCCCTTTAATAACTAATGACTTTTGTCAACATTCATGTGCACCTACGTGTGGTTGTTTTCCTTTTCTGAATTACTCTCTATATCTATCCATTATATATCCTTCCTCAACTGTATTTAAATGTTCAACTAAATGTAGTGTAAAACACTTATCAAAGTGTTGATATACTAGATTTTGAAGTGAAATAATATTTCTCATTTTTCAGAGCTGTATTGATGTACGAGAATGCAAAGCATTCTGGGAAGCCATGGATGTAGCTCAGATATCAACTGGAGAGCCTGAACCCCTAGAGTTCCTTAGTACACACCCCTCCCATCAGAGAAGAGCTGATTATATAGAAACATTATTACCCAAGGTAAGGTGGTATTTACTCTAGAACCCAAAACTTCCTAAAGTAAGATAATATTTACCATATATAACCCAATACTTTCAAGAATAAGTTAGTATTTACTATAGAACCCCATACTTCCCTAGTTAAGTCAGTATTTACTTTATACCCACATACTCCTGAAGTTAAGTCAGTATTTACTTTATACCCACTGTTACAATTAAGCTAATTTTCTTGGTCATAGGTTAACAACAACAAAAATATTCCACACAGAACATTTTATAAAGAGGTACAATGAAGGAAAATTTGATAGTTGTTCCTTTCACTGAAGCAAGCTAGTTAAAACATGCAATGTCTTATATTATGATTTCTTCATATATCCTATGGTTTTGAAAAGTTGACCAGTTAACCAGTCAGAGCACACATTGAGAGGTTGCAAAATGGCGTCCCTAAAGTTTTCCTAGTATAAGTCCCATCATTTTGAAAGGGGCAATCACAGCCCGTCAGTGCAGACTCTTGTCAACAAAATTAAGAATGGGGAAATATCAATCAGTCATTTCAAATTCCGTATATAATTTACTACCTAATATTCTTGAAAAGACCTATCAAATTTTAAATTATGCTTGTACACATTATATTTAATTCCATTTTTCCTGATCTCATGTTGTTATTTTATAATTGCATTTTTTTTACCTGCACTGTGAAAGCATGTACTATCCAGTCTGTGACTGCAATTCATGTCTTTAATAAACCTTGATTGAATTGAAATGAATTTGACACCTGCACTTTCCAAGTTTCCCTTGTATGATGTCTTTCAATGATTGCATAATTGTTATTATCGTTGAATGTTACTACAGGCCATCCAGGTTCGACAGTACTGCAACTGCCCCGAGCTACCTCACAGAATCCCATCTCGAAGAGCTGTCATCACAAAGTCTATTCCTGCAGTTTCTGCAGCCTGAAGCGTGTTCATGCGTGGAGAGATCACTCTCAGGATATTGCACACATTTGAAGGAGCAAATATGATGGAACTGTCTCGAAGAGATGATTCAATATGATTGTCCAACCTGGCTGTTAGTAATTCAGTGTCAGTGTTGTAAAGGGCTGAGTTTGAGTGACATCATCGTAAGGACGAGGCCCAAGACAGGGCCGGGGTACCCAGCCTTGAGGCCAAGTCTAGAGCCTCAGGTCCTCTAAAACTGGAAACTATTTCATTCAAAAGCTCCCTGCATATGAGATACTTTGCTTTGTAGACACCCAATTTGGAGAGCTGAGGAAGAAAATGTTAGCTGCCGTTACTGCAGGCGATCAGTTATGCTACATAATAGTTAATTTATGCCCACTATAGTTCAGGTATGGCCATGCACCTGTTTGATTACATAATACATTGAATCATCTTTATCATGCTCTTGGATGGCCCCCAACTATGGTGGACAAAGTACTTCTGTGCTGCTTGAAACCATGCAAATCAAATTGATCTATAACATATATACAAAGGTGTCTGATAGGGCTTATTAGAACAAAAATGGAATTGAAAAGGATGCTATGTCTGGCTTTATTACTTGAGGTTTTTCAATATACATGTAATGCCTTACAACTAAAGTTCTTCTAAAAATTCTTCTTGTGATGAGAAATTTGGATAGACTTTTAAAAACCAAGACAGTACTGCACCTTTGGATTCGTACATTGCCTTAAGCCTCTTTGGAAGCTTTCATTCTTTTGAAAAGAGGGAAAATAACAGGATGTTTATTTCATCCTCAAGGACATGTAGTTGCGAATCTGGTATTATTGGTTCCACTGGTGTCACCAGAATTGGAAATATGAGGATCATGGAACTGCATTTTTGTTATTTAAAAAAAAAAAACTACATTTGGTGTTATATTGTTTAAAATATAAATTTGATTGTTTAAAATATAGAATTATTGTTTAAAATATAGAATTGATCATTGCTTGAAATGTATAGTTATTTAGGTGCTCAGGATTATGTGTAGGTCATTATTTCTTATAATGATTTTTTTATAAAGAGGATAAAGTGCCAAATCTACTTGAAATCAATTGCTCAGGGTGCAGAAGATGAAATAACAGAAAAAGCACCTTATGTATGCCTATTGAATGGCAACTGGCTGGAGTGCAACATAGAAAGTGGAGAATGTGCTTTCAAGGTAAGGATTTAAACTGAAATTAATTCCATTGTTTGGATTTTAAAAAGAGGTATATGTCACACAAAGACTTCAAAATGAATACATTCAAATGTTGATGTCATCATTTAAATGACATAATGTTTTTATATTTAATCTGTTTTATTTGTTTTAGTGGAGAAATCTGTATGGTATGCTGCCTAAAGTAATCTTCTATTCAACAAATGTCTGATTTTGTGTGCAAATTGAGATAATCTCTTTCTTTACAGGTTTGTTTTGATTGGGAGATTTATTCTCATGAATTTTAAAAAGAAATCTTAAAAATATGTTTTCATTGTCGGTGATCATGTAATCTTTTTATGTAATAGACATTTTCTATTGTTAGTTTTATGACATCACATGCAGCTCTGGTTTCTCAGTTGTGAAATTTAGATAGACTGAGATACATATATATATATCATGTAAGTGAAAGAGAGAGAGAGAGAGAGGACAGCAACAAAAACAATTGATACAAGAAAAGTCATTTTACATTTTAATTTATGCTGGTAATTGATTTATGTGATTTTAAATTGTACATGCTTGAATATATTTTTGTAATATTGATGATAATACTCTAAATTTATATAGCACATTACATGAATACTTCAATATGCTTTGCAATGTGTAGGTATGATAACAACAGTAAACATTGATATACACATTTACCCGTTCACCACATGTCACCATGTTTAGCTTTGGAGAACATTACTTTTAATGAAGGTAAACATTACAAAGAATTGTGTTAGCCAAACTAGGTTATACAATCATTAATGGGAGGTCATTGAACAATACAATAATGGCAGAACGGAAGGATAGCCTAGATTCCAAAACCGCAGCTTCATTAAAAAATAAATACAGATTTTAAAATGTTAATAGGTGACTCATGACAGTTATATGTTAATGATTGTTTCACTACCACTATTTTTTAAATATTTATGAAGCAATAATGTTAATGTACAAGTGCCTGTTGAAGAATACTAGATTATGTGATTTATTAAATTCATGTGATACTCATGATCAGAGTGTGAACCTTTGTTTCTTCTGAGTGCTGTGAATGTATGAAGACATTTTTAATGTAACTGTAAGAATTAGACAATTATTACTATTACTTTAAACAAAAATATTGAAAGGTGCAACATCTATCAGATGTTGGTTTTAAAAATAATGAAACCTAAAGATGATGGAAGTAAGACTCTTATGGGTACTGATGATAGTATTATTTCTGTGAAATTCCTTCTGTAGATATGATGAACAAGCTCAGCCTGAAATCTCGGCAATGTAATCATCCAAACTTAGCTTGCAATGTAAAGGTCTACACAATCGTGTAGCAGGTGGAATGGAAGTGGTAGGCCTGAACTAATACGGGGTTCAAGTAGCATTTCCTTTATGTCAAGTACATGTAGTCCTAATTACATTTAGTTTTGTGTATATATTGAGGTTGGAATTAGTGTCGTATGTACGTATTTCACATAGTGGCGAGAGAAGAGAGAGAGAGGAAAGGAGGGAGGGAGTGCAGAGAGACACAGAGAGATTAAAGGGGGTAGGGGAGAAATAAGGAGGATCGAGCAGATAGAATTACAAGACTGGAGAATGCATAATTGTTATCGTATTTAATGTTTGAGTTTGAGTTTGAGTTAATTGGTTTTCACATTTCACATGCATATACAAAACAGATAGCACAATATACATCAAATTTATATTGTGTTATAATTTAGAAAATGATTATAGTAATTGACAAATTATTCGGACTACAAAGTTACAAATCGTCAAATGTGTTTGTAATTGTTAGTTTGCAATTGGCCACTACATTCTTACTCAATTTAGGCACTCGGACCCGACTTGTTCATATGACAGTACAATCCAGGGAGTGAAGAGGTTAATGGCGTGATATAGGTGGGGGGGGGGGGCAGTCACCAGGGCACCGGTGTTACCGCATGGGTGGAGGAAATGCACTACAAGACGAGTTTTTCTTCCCTTCTGCCTTCTTTCCCTCTCATTTTATTTTAAAGTAACGCAATGGGGGAAGGGTGAGGGGTGTAGCTACATGCCCATATGCCCCACAGATCTACGTCAATTATTCATAATAATGGTCTTTATAAATGCTTAACTAAGTTGCTTTATCCCGTATGCTTGGTTTCATGTTTTAAAAAAAATTGTATACGTGCAACAAATCACTGACGAGTGGCATGTCAATGATGTAATATAATCCATGAATTAAGGTTGACTTGGTTTTATAGACTCGATTAACGGATGAGAGGGAATGTATACGTGGATTAAAAAAAAGAAAACCACGAAGCAGAGGAACTATCTCTGGCTTAGCCTGTATCAAAGATCTTAAATATAAACAGCTGAATGCAAAGTGAAAGTGATGCTGCAAATATTAACCCCAAGGGCGTATCGAGGGGAGGGGGGTGTTGGGTGTTCAAACACACCCTTGAAAAAGGGGGTTGTTTAGAATATCAAAAACACCCTTTATCTGTTTTTTATCTCCGTAAAACATTTTTTTCTTTGCTGAAGGGGGGGGGGGGGGTAGGTGTTGAGGGAAAAAAAGGAGTGTTCACCCCCCCCCCCCCCCCCCCCCCCACTGAGTAAAATATTGGTCGGCGCGATTTTCACATTTCCGGGGGCCAAAAAGAAAAAAGAAAATCAGTGCTCACTAACCCCCGCCCTCCCACTGAGCGAAATATCGGTCGGGCGATCGATTTTCTAATATCCGCCCCCTCCCCCTATTGGAAAATCCTGGATCCGCCACTGTCTTAAACACCACCCTTTAAAAAATCCTGGCTACGCCCTTAACTATGCTCATGCAGTTTCCTCATAGAATAGATGAATACCCTGTTTTGCAAAATTTCTGTATTTCTCTCTCATCATTGTGGAAATGTCAATATTGCTCGTTTTTTTCTTTTAATATACTTAGAAATTATTATATTAATAGTATGATTTAAGCCAAGATAAGCATAGTTACTCTTCTAATCAATGTGAAATTCAGCAAGAAAAGTAAATATGTAATAGCAGAAGCGGTTTTCAAAATGTTGTTAATTATATCCCTGCCTAGTATCCTATTCCGGTTCTACAGTCGTTTTCCTGGTGATGGTACATGCTTTTTCCTCCTGACTGTCTGGCCTTCATAACAAACCACATGCATGTTTAAAACTTCTTGCGATTCGCGTTCAGTTGTACTTTTTAAATGGCAATCCAACCTTTGTAAATAGTTCATGTGATGTAATTGAAAAGAATGTGAGAAACAGACTGGGAAAAGTTAAAATAAATCAGACCAATAATAAGAAAATTATGATTGTTGTTGTTGTTAGATATGAGATCACTGAATGATCTATGCGAATCTCAAATAAGCGATTTGGTCAGTGGATTGTGACATATAGCCATTGACAACTCCCGTCTGTCACGTACAAAAATATAATTAATTTATGTTTTTCTCCTATATAACGCCTTCTCCCTTGGGACACTGATCAAAATGTATTACGTATAGTATAATCATGACAGGGCACTCAAAAAGAAGAAAGAAGACGAAAAAAAAAAAAAAAAAAAAAAAAAAACCTCCCGAGTTATATATTTTGACAAATTAATTGTTTAGCAATTTTGTTTGTTGGCACAAATGGGAAAGTTGTCCAGCCCTACGTCACAGTATTATTTCCGATTCTGCCAATTTGAAATTCCCATACATAATATAGTGATTACAAATTGTTGAACTTCATAAATTTCTTATTTCATGTCTGATATCATACAAACTTTCACCAATGATCTGGTTTTCTGATATTTCTGCTTTCTTTTAGAAAGAATAACTTGCTTTTAATTAACGTTGGATTTTTGGTAATAATAATAATAATCTTTCGGAGCAAATACTAAAAGCTCAGGAAAAGGTTAAATATAAATAATATAAATATTATTCAAACATCAATTTAACTGATTGAAAAATATTAACACTCGTTTACTTTAAGTATGGGGAAATGGTTTGTGAGGTTTTGGGGGGAAATGTGGTTTTATGTCAATGTGGTGATACTCAAATGAGCTCTTTTGGTTAAATGACCATTCAGAATGGCTTGATTATTCCCTCTAGTGAATATACTCCATATGCCCTAGTTGTTCATCTCCTCCAAAACATGAATTATGATAGTGTTACTATTCGCACTACCCGCTGTCTATCATCATTACTATCCCCATTTGAATCTTGTTCTTGTTCTTCTTGTTCTTGTTCTTCTTCTTCTTCTTGTTCTTCTTCTTCTTGTTCTTCTTCTTCTTCTTCTTCTTCTTCCCCCTCCTCCTTCTCTTCTACTTTCTCGCTTCTTCTCCCTCTTCATCCTCTTTTTAATCTTACCATCCTCTTTTCTTTGCTTTTACTCTACAACACCATCATGTTCTTCTTCACTTTTCTTTATCTCCTTTTTATATAAAAAAAAGGTTTAGGGAGATCAAATAATAATAAGATATAAGAATTGTTAAAGTTAAGTATTATTTTCAACAATTTACTCATTCAAGTTCAGTTCATTATTTGATGTCATTTAATATGAATGTTTTTATATATTTGTAAAGCATTGCTCAATTCGGCCTTGTAGGCCGCAATGCATTGTTGTTCTTTTATTCTCAATAAAACCATTATCAATTCAATTCAATTCAATGAATAGTATAGGTCTACATCAACTATCCTATTTTCATAATAAAGGGCAAAATATAGAAATGTGGTATGCTGTTGCTATTATTATTGTCATGACAATGCAAGATGAAATGGAATGATTGAAAGTGTAGAGAGATGATTACATGCCAGTTGTCAAGTCATCGCTTCGACGAAAACACTACAGAATTGCACTATCATAGACCATAATAATATTCATTTGCTCTGCAAAGTACTATTAACTTTCTGATGCATGGCTCGTTGGGTTTGCGGTTACACGGCTGGCTTTAAATGATACACGGTCTGTCAATCAGTATATTTGTATAGTTCCTTAATCACTCAATATCCATTGCCAAGGTTATTTTGTTAGTAATCAAATAAATACACGCTCTCATAATCAAAATAGAAATATAACCGTAACAGGAACAACATATTTTGATGGGGTTTATTGTATGACATTGATTGGTTTGTCCGGAAGTTATTTTACTCCATGCATACAACCACAATGTTGTCATTAAATATTGAAAGTTGATTCTTGTTTCTAAAATAATTATCTGGCATTGATATGATGTCGTCGGCATTGAAAATATTGCCTTGTCTTCTTAATTTTATTGTATTTTCATTTGAATATACATTTTTGTAATATTTGTTGCCAAATTCGAAGTTGTTTTGTTTTAATGCTAAATATATTACTCATTGCGGATATAGTATCGAAAATAATATCGCTAGCATCAACCAGACAACCAGCATCAACCAGACTGGGACGGGGTTCAGTGCCTTTCCCAAGAACGGCATTGGTATACACGGATGGTAAAAGAAGCTATCAATATCCGTCTCAATCCTAATAATTTCAACAGAGACAACGGGATCGATATCCCCGAATTTTGGATGCGGACGATACGCCGCCATGACACTCGCCGTCCTGCCAGCCAACAACGGTCGATTCCATTCAGCAGACGGCCCGAGCCAGCGGCCCGTTGATTGGTCGAGTACCGTATGCGTCGGCCAATAGGCCTGGTGCATCAGCCGAACCAGCGGCCGAACCAGCGGCCTTGGTGATTGGTCGATCACCGTGTGCGTCGACCAATAGGCATTGGGCGTTATTGTTCCAATTATCGATCGAATTTTAGACCGCTTTACGGTCCTCCCGTAAAGTATAAAAGACCCTTGCTTACAACAGTTTTTATCACCTGACGAAGTATTGCAGTAGCATACGAAACGTCGTGATCTTTTAGATTCCTTATTGACCACATTGCGAGACAAACGAATATCACTAGCGATATTATTTTCGATTGTTTTGTTTTGTTTGTAGTTCCACGCTTAAAGCAACGATGACAACAGGAAAAAACACGACCATTGCTTCCATGATAGATTTATCAGCCTTTTTTACACTGTTAGAACAAGTATTACAATTTTTAATCAAGTTGGTTAAAATTTTAATCAACCACGGATTACCAGGTGAATCACACAATCGTTGGTTAAACTTTAACCAACAGCCTGTTGATTAAAATTTAACCTGTGGTTGATTAACAATTTTAATCAATTATTGGTTAAAAAAATTTGCTCAATGTTGGTTAAAATGGTGTTGATTAAACTTTAACCATTTGTTGATTAAAATTTTAATCTTTTGTTGGTTATTTATGCTTTGTTCGGGGCTGATTCACATGTTGTTGGTTAAACTTACATGGGCCGTTGGTTAAAATTGTAACCATTGTAGGTTATTTTTTTTTTGATTCACACGATGTTGGTTAAACTTTAGTGGGTTGTTGGTTACAGTTAGCCTATAACCACTGTTGGTTAAACTTACGGGGGTTTGGAGGTCTTATCCTCGTGATTGCAGGTAAGAAATGGTTTAATATGATTATCATCAATGCTAAGATTGGAAGGAAGAAGTGAAATAAGGTTCTTGCTCAAATTAAAAACGCTTTGTGTCCCGGCCCGTAGGTTGTAGCTCAGCCAGTAAGTGTAACGGATGACCTACCCAAATTGCATGCATGAAGACGTTTCACTTTATGATGACATCTTATTTTATATTTAATTGTTTTAAACAATTAGATACAATTAGATTAAAAAAAATAAGATTATTATTCATGCATGCAATTTGGGTAGGTGATCCGTAATAGGCCTACACTTCTCCTTCTTTAATTGGGTCTGCCTCCTTCACGGTTGAAGATTCTTGCAGACTGATGAGTGTGTGTGTGTGCGCTTACGTTAGCCATGCACGGTGCAATCAAAATGTTACTTATTGGCCCGGCTTATTGGTTGAGCTACGTACAGCCTAGGGGACACAAATCGTTTTTGATTTGAGCAAGAACCTTATTTCACTTCTTCCTTACAATCTTAGAATTGATGATGGTAATATTAAAATAATTTCTTACCTGAAAACACGGAGATAAGACCGTCCAAACCCCCATTTCTCAGGTCCTCACGACAACCTCCATTGTTAATTTTGTCGCAAGCGTAAACTGCATGTACTTTGCATGTACTTAATTTATTTGTATGTCGAGCGATCGCTAGCTACGCGCTTCGATATCGTTCCGTTGGGTCACGTGACCAGTACTTTAATCAACATTGATTAAACTTTTAATAACCGGAAGGGGGCTTTCATTACTGTCGGAATTTTGTTTTTAATCCATGCTGGGTTACAATTTTTGCCAACGACTTAGACTTAACCAACATAGGTTAAAAGGAGTAATTTTGATCAACACTGTTTTTAACCAACGCAAGATTAAAAGTAAATTTTAATCAACACTACATTTTTAACCAACGTTGAGCGTTTTTTAATCAACAATTTTTTAACCCGCAGTTTTTTAATACTTGTTTTAACAGTGTATATTGGGAGTGAAGTTTAAGTTCTACCTACTCACTTCATATTTATCTGACAAGGGAAAGAAAGAAACAAGAAAGATGAAGATTAACAAAAAGAAGATAATTACCTTTTAGGGGAACATTTCATTATCATCATTATTAGTAGTATTCTTTATTTTTTAATACAGATACTGTTGCCTATTAACTTGATAAAGTGGGCTAACTGTTTTCTCTCCTCTTTTATTAAGTGATTATGACAACATAATTTATTCTTGATAAACCAAAATTATTTATCAATCTCTATTTTTTGTTTAGATTGATAAATTAAGTTTTTGGAAGACACAAACTTTACCTAACAAGTATAAACATAATTCCAACAATCTCTTCACGAAAAAAGGTAACACATTATTCTCACCATGGGCAACAGGGAGGCAGCGTCAACTATCTATGCAGCAAAGTAGACCCATCGAAAGTTTTTCGCACCATTTTTGGTAGTGGTGATAAATTGAAGGATTAACACTGTGCTGCACACTGTACTTTTTAAAAGGGTTTTCCCTTGTTCTTCCACATAAATAAGGTCATTCCTATTAGAATACAACACCCTGCTGCGAGGGAGAATCGAGGAGACGTTTGACAGTGAAGCTCAACAGACTCTAATACCATTTTCTCCCTCAGTTCAATTACGCTACGCATTTTATTAAAATCATTTTTTTTCAACTTTGAGAATGAGACTTTTCAGGACAGACGATTCTGGTCGAATATAAGATATAACTGTTCCCTCGTTATTCTCTGATCTCTAAAAACCGACACCGGCAATGCAATGTGAACGAGGCTCAAGCATTCACTCTTGTCGTTAGAAATGTTTCAGGAAGTGGGCATGGATGATCTAAACAGACACACAGGAAATAGAAAGCCCTTTACTTCCGGTAGCAACCAACTGAATACAATTCCGGTTGTGCATAAGTATATTACTCGAACGTATATAATTGCAGCCGTTAGAATTATAGAGAGGGAATTCCCTGGTTTATTCATGTAATTACTTCTACATATAAATGCCAAGGGTCATTAAACCTTTATCCATTTACGATGTTTCTGAATCTGTTCTTATACGTAGGCCTATACCACTACGAATGGTATATGTTCTCTTTCCACGATAATTTCGCCTACATGCATACAAAACTTACGTATCACAATCACCATCAGCACCACCACCACCACCACCACCACCACCACCACCACCACCACCATCATCATCATCATAACCATCATCATCGCCACAAGGCATCACCAACACCAACACCACCACCAACACCACTACCATCACCGCCATCATCAACATTATCATCACCATCTTCACCATCATCATTGCCGTCATCATCATCATCATCACCATCATCAACATCATCATCACCAACATCATCACCATCATCATCATCATCATCAACAACAACGTCATCATCATCATGACAAGCACCTAACATTGTGAGATAGGTTTAGAACTGTAAGAATCGGAGAACCAGCAGTTATAGTATACGGTAGTAATAGTAGTAGTAGTATAGTAGTAGTAGTAGTAGTAGTAGTAGTAGTACTAATAGGAGGAGTAGTAGTAATAGTAGTATATTGATAGGCCTCGTGTCATCAGTCTTGGTAATTAATGGCGCCAACTACAGATCATGCTTATGTTATTTTACAAGGAAAAATGTCCCCTGATTATAGCATAATCTAAAATATAGAGTACGCACTTTAAAATTCTTTTCATTGAATTTCAGCTTATTGTTCGAGGGATATATCACCCTTATTAGGATGCATTGTGACCACTCTAATCGCCCCTGTTATTTTGTTCCGCTGCACTGATCGTCATCTGAATCACTCCATTCTTCGCAAATATTGATACGCATTCTTTCGACGCACCAATAGTTTTGAAGGACGATTTTTTTTAAAAGTAATTAATACGAGTAAGTTGTAAACAGATACTTCATTTTCCAAAGGTGTTCGAATTAAACTTGTTTAAAAAGTGCTTTGTTAAAACCGATGTTGAAAGAGAAATTGACGAAAATGGCCTTGAGTTATTCTCCAAAATATGTTTGATATCAAAGCCACTATTTCCTTTTCTCGCAAACGGAACCATGAGTAATATCAAAAGAACTCCGATTTTATTGATTCTTTCTTGGTTTTGAAGTTTTGATAGTTGTACCTCATTCTAAAGTATTTCTTTGTCATGAACTGTGTTGTTAAATGAAATCTCAGTATCATTAAGCATAATCTGATGATAGACAACAAGACGAATTGTTGCACATGTTGCTTTTCTTGCAAGTGGCGTGGATAAGATTATGATGCAACAACACAATCGCAAATACTTTCGAGAAATCAACCTTTAGCAAGTTCCCTAGCCTTGTCCATCATGTTTGGAAACACGGAAATCCACCAATAAGATGTATTTTCAAATATGATTTCTGTAGTCATTTTGGAGGAGAGAATGTGCACTATAATGTGCAGAATATTGATTGAATCCAAAGACCGGGGTAATCATAATACTGTAAGCGCTGTAGTTAGATAATAGAAAAGTGCCATAACAGAAACCGGTATTACAGTGTGTCATCATTATTATCATTATCATCATTATTGTTATCATTATCACTGATTTATTATTATTATTATTGCAAGTCACTTTCTCTCTCTCTCTCTCTCTCTCTTCATTATGTTTCATATGTACTATATGCTGTTAGTTTAGTTTAGTTTGGTTTAACGTTTAGTTTAATCGAGGGCTGCAGGCATTTCAAGTTTCATGCTTACGGTGTATCCCTCTTATATCATGTTAACTATAAAGTGAGTAATGTTCTCCAATGTATATTGTCTATGTTCTATAAAGTATAAGTATCAAGTATTGTACTTTGAAACGTAAATTATATCAAATGGACATTATATATGTTTAAAATATGTATGTTTGTAATATGATATACTCTCTTTAAAAAAAAGAGTGAATTTTCAAAATCACGGACGTCACTCCTCTGGAGAGTGAAAATGGAGTGAAAATAGAGTGAACATTCACTCTTTTTTCTTAGAGAGCACTCTAAAATCAATCGATTTTCACTCCTAAACAAGTGATAACGGACGTCACTCCCAAGAAAGTGAAAATAGAGTGAAAATTCACTTTTTTTTTTAAAGAGAGTAGATATCAATAAATCAAATCAAATCAAATTATTAAAGGCACTAAAATAGGGCATATAAATTGCCCTTGAGTAGAATGATTGAAATTATAAGCCCCATACAGGAAATGTTTGAGGCGGTTTATTACTTTTATGTCAACATTTAGGCGAATGTTATGTTAGCTTGCAACTCATAACCAATGCCTCCGTTTACCATTATGGGCCAATGGATCTACAATCAACAAAGTATTGAAAGGTTTTACTGGACCAAGCTAGGGGACAAATTTCACTGATATCTTTTCACTGATATCGTAGAGTTACAATTAGGCTACAATAATTACGCTCTGAGAATGAAAGGGGATTATTACATTTATACTTATTTCAGCGGTTCTGCTCTATCGATACTACCACAAGTCATATCAATTGCATGGAACAAGGAAACCACAGCAACCGTCTCCCTTAAATCATTTCCTGAACATATTTTCTATTAAGAGCTAACCTTGTATCATGGATTGGTAGCGAAGGAAACAGGTTTGAGGTAGTTATACTGATGATAATAAAATGATTTTCATGAAGCGCATGTAAAAGAAACGCCCTTCATACTCTTGAGAGTAAATAGTCGATAACTATCAAAAATAAAGTGATATGTAATACGTGTATTATTGAATTCAAGATTTAAATAATTTAAATAATAATAATAGTTCGTCCTTATATAGCGCATTTCAGGACCGCAAGCCCTCTCAATGCGCTTTACAGATATATATTATTAATAGTACAACCTGATATAAAGTAGCAGTAAATATCACATTCTTTGATTTAAAGATGATTTAATAAAGTAATAACCTATATTCAAAGTTTCAAACCGTTTGAGATCAAAGTAGTATCGCATTCAAACCGCCATACTATTTCCAAACCGACCCCAGACCGAGCAAATTTCGGGTAATTTTTCTGTTGTCTGTCTGGTATAAGTTTATTGGTGTGATAGGTGTATTAATATTATTTGTTTTGCTCTGTAGGTCTACCGATGGCTGTGATCGAGGCCTGTATCCTAATACAAATTTAAACCACACGTTGGGTTTAAACTTTTGTTCGAAACTGGATTTAACAAAGGAAATTAGTCTGTGGTCTTAGTATTCCTTTGTTAAATGCGATTAACCCAGAGTCGTGTTTATATGAGCGAGTAGAATAGGAGTCTATAGGGATTTATGGAACACGCTCCGGCGACAATTTACAAAATTTTGTCAAATTTCGAACTACATTTCTGGATCCTTATGGGCCTATCCTAAACAATCCTAACAAATAATCTCATTTAAAAACACATTCGTAACCAATGTTATCTTTTAACAACGAAATTAAGTAGAATTCGTACAAAATAAAGATACCCTGGACCCCCCCCCCCCTGTTATTTAGGGTACGCGTATGCATGCACGATCTGCGCTTACCATCATGACGTCATAGATCACCCTCCTATCTAGCGAAGGGGCTTTCCCCTGCTCATACCTTTTTGATGTCTTATTGCTTTTCATGCTGTGGTACGTATCAGGGAAAGTAGTCTTCAAATAAGGCATCTTACCAAGGAGATGCAATCTAGTTTTACACATTTAAAAAAGCCTTGGTGGATTAAATTTTCATAATAATACCCAAGGAAGGATGATCAACTTTGTATTTCCTCTTGTTTAGTTTATCGCCGATTATGTGTTTCAGTTTCACAATTATTTTGTTATTACTGATCAGGAGATTGTGGTAGCAGAAGTGCGGAGCGCACAATCTCCGCTCGCGGACAATGCGAAGCTGTAGGTTGTGCATGAATGGGTTTTGTGTACATTGTGTGTGCGTGAGCCCGTCATTGTAATGCTATTCAAGTTGCAGAGTTAAATATTGTTTCCAAATATTTCTCTGCCAGTGTTGTTCACGTAATGCCTGACAGTTCAACAAATAAATGAGTAGCAATTGAGTTTGGTTTCTACGTCATTGTGAGTGTTTATACTGCTGTAATTGTTGAAAACGATTCATTATTCGGATTAATCTCGGCGGAAATTAAACTTGTGTTGGATTTTTGTGTGAGATTTTGTTTCGCGTTGTTAGAAAAGGTGTTGGGGCTATTGGTTGAAGTGATGACTAGCCGAAAGTCTGGGGAGCCTTCCGTTGCTTGGTCACGGTTAGGGATGCGGGTGATATGGTTTGCTCATCTGCTGGCATCGTGCTTCGTTCATGGTAAGCCGCCTTGCATGTTTTGAGGTTCTATTCTTTCCTTCCTTCTTTCTTTCTTACTTACTTTCTAACTTTCTTTCTTTCTTTCTTTCTCATTTCTTTCTTTCTTTCTTTCTTTCTTTCTTTCTTTCTTTCTTTCTTTCTTTCTTTCTTACTTTCTGACTTAATTACTTTCTAAATTCTTAGTCTCTTTTTATGTGGATTTCTTTCTGTGTCTGCCTAATAATTGTGATTTGTCATAGTGGTTTGTGAAATTAAAGGCTATACTATACTAGCTCTATACTTTTGCTAGTCCATTTAAATTAGAGGGAGGGGGGGGGGGGGGGGGGAGGGCGGTGCCAACTGTTTAAAAATGAGACCGCCCCCCCCCCCAGCAACCTATTGCCTCAACAAGGCATTGAAAGTTCTTGTCAGATTTGGGGGGGGGGGGGTGTAGAATAGTTATGAATAAAGGAAACATAAACTATCAAAAAGAATATAAAGAACAGTCCTGTGATCTTTCTTTTTAAAAACTTTTTTCTTCTTTTTTTTAAACAAGGTCTACTCGCTCTGACTTAAAAATGTTATTTGATATGTTGTGCCCTCTCATGCATATCTCCTTTCTAATGCACAAATCTCCTTCCTCATCTTCTTCTCAACTCCCCCATGCATCTCGTCCTTTTGTAATATTTTCTGTCACTTTTTGTTTGGCATTGTCTACTTGACCGTGTCCTATCTTTTTCATGTAAAGTTCCCTCTTGTCCCGTTCTTGTCTCTCTTGGCATCCCCCTTTTTCCTATTTCTAGTTCCTTTTTGTAGTTACAAATTTTGGTAATTTAATTAATCACTATTAATTCCTAACTATCAAATTTTGAGTGGTCCATGATTGTACCAGCATTGCTTTTTAGTCCCCTTTTTGGACCCCTCTGTCTCCAATATGTATTCCTTAATTGTTGTACATTTAAATGAACATAATTGATTTGTAATGTTTTGTTGGAAACGGAAATAAAATTGAATTGAACAGAAAAATTGAATTTGAAATCTATGATCATACGTACATGTGTAGTATAAGCAATTGATTAAAAAGAAGAATTTTTTTCTAAACCTTGTCTTGTAATGAATAAAATTCAATGTGTTCAATACAAATACAAAAAGGTTATTATTGGAAATAGAAACGACCACTTGAAAATAACGGAAACGACCGATTAAAACTCATCAAGCTTCCTGTAACAGAACAGATATATGATCCATTAAAACAGAGCCTGGCTGATCATCATTGGCATGCAAGGCAATGAAAAACAATGAGTATGCACAGCTAAGAGAATTTTTGTCAAAGAGCCAACATTTCTTGAAACAGATACCTAGGTTAATGCACTATGGCTTGTGGGTTATTATTATAAGAGGTAACTGAGTACAAGACTCACGTACATGTACAATGTAGGTATACATGCATTGAAATGTCATACACATGACATTATTTGAGTGTAGAGCATTAATCATTAATGGACATGATAAACTTCTTTTACCTTTTTCCTTCCTGGATGATTGCATAGACTTAACTGACAGCATGAATTTGCTGCTGTTTTGCTGTTTTCAAAAACCATTATCAGTAATATTGTTTAAACAGTAATGAAAGAGAGAGAGAGAGAGAGAGAGAGAGAAAACTCAAATTAAAATGACAAGTCACATGCACGAATGGTTGCAATGAAATATATTTGAATAGGATATGTTTTGCTTGAATGAAAATTATTGCCTAATGGTAAGCATCTGGAGCATGTAGTAAAATTGGGTTTATACTCTGTAGGAAAACCTTAACTTATAAAAATGAATGCTTGTGCTCATGTTTTTGGAAAGAAGATGATTTCAGAAAGTGAAAACATATTTAAAATGAAGTTATTTAATATCAATTAGAAAAATGTGTGTATGCGTTTTTGTAATGTGAAACAGTTGGAAAAAGGTACTAAATCTATCTGAACAAATAGGTATCTGGCTAGTGATTCCAAAGTTCTATGTCATAATGATTAATTCCTAATTTTGAATGTATACAAGTATTGCAGTGCTGCAGTTGAAAGTAAAATAAAAATTAAGACAATAAAGAAAGTGTTCAGTGTACTTTTAAATGACCTTTTATGGTTTATCCACCACATTTCAAAGAATGGTGGAAGTAACTATTTCTAAAAATAGAACATTAGTTCCTTGTTTTATCTAAAGTACATTTACATCATAAAGGGAAGGTCCACCCTGGCATCAAGTTGACTTTAATAAAATCAGAGAAATAAGAAAAAGAAACCAATAAAAGTTTGAGTAAATCTGATACATATAGCCTTGAATATATAGCAGAAACTCCAGACTTTTTGATTTCCGAGGCCTTTCTTTGTTTATTTATTTCATAAACATTAGAAAGGCATAATTGTTTTATTGACAGGTTGTGCAATGTAGGTTGCCTACATAAGAGTGTTAATGATGTAAATGGCTCTAAATGGCATGTCAACAGTAAATTTTTAAGGAAAAGTGCTCCATATTTGTTAAAAAATATGAAGAACCTAGAGAGTGACTACGAGACAGAAAATGAGAGAGAGAGAGAGAGAGCAAAGGGGGGGGGGGTGGAAAAGAGGAGAGACACAGTAAGAGAGATAGAGAGAGGTACTCTCTTAAAAAAAAAAAGTGAATTTTCAAAATCACGGACGTCACTCCTCTGGAGAGTGAAAATGGAGTGAAAATAGAGTGAACATTCACTCTTTTTTCTTAGAGAGCACTCTAAAATCAATCGATTTTCACTCCTAAACAAGTGATCACGGACGTCACTCCCAAGAAAGTGAAAATAGAGTGAAAATTCACTCTTTTTTTTTAAGAGAGTAGAGTGGAGAGGGAGAGAGAGAGAAAGAGAGAATGAGAGAGAGAGAGAGAGAGAGAGAGAGAGGGGGGGGGGGGGTGGGGGGAGAGGGAAATTTAGATATGCCAATCCTAAATTTAGAAGTGACACATATGGTTTCCACTTTGTCATTGATACGTCCTTCATGAGCAATTAACTGTGCAAAATGATTACAACAAAATATTTGTTCAATTTTACTCATCCATGTTTGCACTCCTTAATAGGTTGGTTAGTTGCGTGGTCAAACATCACAACAAATTAATTCTAGCCTCCACACATAATGTGGTCATTAATTCCGGCTCTTGTGTCTGCAGGAGCACACAGGGTATTCAGGCTCTTCAGTATAATGGCGGAATAGGGGCAGGGGCTCTGATCTAATATCGCTTGTACAGTTATGAATCTGTACTTTTTGTGCTAGCTTTTATGTCAAAATTACATCAGAAAAATATTATAAAGGAGATGCAAGAAGTAATAGGAGATAAGACAAGGAGAGGGTTGTAACAAAGAGAGTTTATGACTTGAGGGAACTTAAGAGAAACTAAAAGAATCATTAACAGAAACAGGAAAGAGATTCTTTGCATCTCTAATGTTTTTTTGCATTAATGTACTTTATATCTTTTCGAAGAATGATGTATCTTGATACTGATTCATGTGTAAATTCATTATCAGACATGGACACATCATAAGTTGTATGTGCCTTACCTTGATTATCTGATGGTATAATAATTATGCCATTCACAGAAGAAAAAAAATTGGCTGTGGAAATAGCCCTATGCCACATTTTACATAAATTTCAGGTAACAAAATTTAATGGTTCTACATTATCCAAGGACGAATTGGAAATTTAATGCATTAATACACCTAGATAACTTGTCAAACTCTTATTATTGTTAATGGACTTTCTTTCATCACTCATCAAAAATGTATAATTAATTACCAATCATAGATCTGACACTCTCATTTTATTTTAAAATAGCCTAAATGATTGTGTAAAAGATGGTGATACTTTTGGGGGTATATCAGGCAAGATAATGATAAGAGGAAGGGGGATAAGATTCCCAAAAGTGTGAAATAAGGGGTGGGAAGAGGGATTGGATATTTGTTATTACTTTTTGTGTGTGTGAGGTTTAATAGCAAAATAAGCTATAGCATTCCAGCCATCTTTTAAATTAATTATTTTGAAATTTGTTTATGTGTAGATCTATGTACATTTTATCGAGGATATAGAACCAACCAACCCACTTTCGTTTTTTTTCTCTCACTCAGGACAACCATACATATCTACCACTAGTAGAGGATATACAAGCACAGAGACTGGTAGCCCTTCCTTTGAGTGCTACAGGAGTTCTCCTTATTTGACTGCTGCTGCGTATATAGGGAGGTATGTCTATACATACAATAATTTAAACGGTATAAGTAACCCAGCTAATGATGATCCACCGCCCAGTATCCCCTTCACAGCTGGTGATTCACCAGTTCAAGTCTACAGAATAAATCTTGTGACAGACAATCACAGGTCGTACGGTGCCTTCTACTGTGCTGCATCCCTGGATGGAGAACGCTCTGTTGTACCGACACTCTTCTTGAGATCTGATGGTAAGTGGTATAATTTGTTATATTTCTCTGAATAGTAGATGTTAAAATACAAACATAACCATATAAATATTTCCCTGTCTCACTAAATGTTTACATTTTATAGCACAAATCTAAACCATTCATACACGTATGTGTTCTTTAAAAATAGTTTAGAGACCTGTAGTAAAGCACCTATACATATTAGGTTAGACCATCTACTGTAATGTATACACTGTATGTTCTAAATAAAAACATCCATATAAATTCCAAATTTGTACCATAGCAAAATAATTAAGGAGTTAAAATGTTTCATGGTCCAAAATGAGTAGAGACCACAACACATTTATCATATGAGAATAAGATTGGGAAGAAACAGAACTATAGAATAAGAAAAAATAAGTATTCTTTGGTGAGATATGTCCCCCCCCCCCCCCCCCCCCCACCTACTAGAAATTGCACAATTTCAGCACAGCTAGCACCTACAAAAATTCACAGCACATTTTGTGAGTTTGACACCTTTTTTAACACCAAGTTTTTTAAATGTCAGATCTAATGTTGTGGAGTCACGTAAATATATTTTTGTATCTGTCATGTCAGCCAGAAAATGGAGAATGCCGATCATAGTTTTGTTAAAGACAAACAGTAACATTTATTTTCTGAATTGTTTTTACATTTTTTTTCATTATCTAACAATATGTGATTGATCTGTTTTATTTAAATTGTTATCCAAATTATAGCCTTAAATTGCAGGTCTCATGAACCAAGCAAGTAATTAAGTCTATAAACCATTTGCAAGCATGAATGAAAAACATGTGAATTTAATGTATTTTGATTATTTATTTGCATTTAAGTATATGAGGGTAAATGATGATCATGGAAGGCTTCCTATTTACTAGCTATCCATGTTTAGATAATAATAACTTATTCATGTATATATATATGAACAAACAAAAATGTGCAGTTTTCAACTAATGTTCTCATAGTAATTTGAGAGCCATTTGCAAACTATCCAGAAATCACTTTCTCTACATCTAAAACCTTGAGCAGAGAGAGGGACATTGATTCTCAAGACTTTTAACCCAGCAAAATAAGGGTGAAGGGAAAACCAGGTCAATGAATATAAAGTGTTCAATTTAGGTGTAAAGTTATACAAAACTAGTTTATAGTGGACTATTTGGACTCAAAAACTGAATTGGTGTAGGTACTTAATTCCTCTTTATTAGTGGGAATATTGGCAAATTCACTAAATGTAATCAGAATGATATGGAAGCCTTGTGGCGTTGAAGTGAAGTCAGAAGTAACTATTAATATGTACTTAAACAATCCACAAAATTAGTATTTATTTGTTTGTTCTTTCAGCTAAGTTTGTGCCCACCAGTGGCAGGTTTTCAAAGACTGTCAACAAGGGGGATGTGAATGTTACGGTTGACTTTACTGAGGTTACTCCTAGTACGACGGACAAGGACTGGAGGTTTAATGGTACAACTGAGGGTAGTGCCACTTTATCTAAAGACGACATGGTCTACTTAAGGAAATTGACTGTCTACACAATCATAGGAGAGGTAGATACCTCAAATGGGGGTGTTTATGAGCTTCATTTGGAAATTGAGAGGGCACAAGCAAGAGCTGGACTACTCCGATTAATTGTGAGAGGTAGGTCACATGTGAGAACATAATAAAGAAGATGTTTAGATGATTAGAAATGTGAATATTGTCATGGCATATTGATAGATTAATTAGATCAATATAAATACAAAAAAGTAGACAGACAGATAGGGATTGAGCAATGAGAAGAGGGAGAATACCATTTAAAATATTATGATGAATTCATTCTAAAAGCACTAAACGTAAAGGAAAATGAATATTACCCAAAACTGTTATTTCCCCATTCTTAAGTATTCAATACCATGTATGCAGTAACCTAGGACGAACCCCATGAGAAGTACAGTATATATGTGTTCAGAGCTCCAAAGATTTGATGGTAAAATTTGACCTAAATTGTATAATGATCATGTGAAAGAGGATGTCATTTAACACAAACTTGTGCAAGGATTTTCAAAACAAATTTGTTTGAAGACAAATTTTGATGAAAGAATACAAATTTGAGTACAACAGTAAACCCATACATGTTTATGGCATTCTGTCATCAATATTTGCTCCAAATTATTTGAAAATCCTTACAGAAGTGTGTGTTAAATGACATCCCCTTCACATCATTATACATCATTATCAAGGAATTAATTCCTTCCAGGTTCCCATTTACCTCATCTTGGTTGAGTGTGGCAAATGTAGATTAATGACTTGCCAAAGGACATTGGTGCCATGGCAGGCCTCGAACCACAAACTATGTGATCCACAGTCAGATGATGTACATGTATTCACTATAAAATGGCACCTCCATATTTCTTTTATGCGTTTGTACAGTTAGTCAGAATATCACACATGGATACAAGAGGTAACCATTCTAATATTGTTTTCATATTTTTCAGCGTGTCCTGCCGGTCGCTATGATGAATCTAGTGGATGTATCCAGATATGTCCATCATGTTACAATGGAGGAATCTGTCATGATCAAACAGGGATATGCATCTGTCCTCCAGGATTCCAGGGAGATGGATGTGAAATGGGTAAGAGTATACCCAGAGACCTTTGATAGAATTAAAGGTGGCGGTGTTCCAGAATGTATTTTTTACAGTGTGTATGCAGGAGCCCTAGTTTACAAATTTACAAATTTGGCGGGTCCAGACTTAGATTTTGGGGGTCCACGTATCCTGGGCATCTGTTATATTAGTGTCGAGCCCTGCAGGCTTTTGTCTTTGGTCCCATCTTCTTATATTGTGACCCACTGTCTCTAGATCCCATCAGGCTTATATCATATATCATATATTGTGGTATGTAATATACAATTTAAAGAATATTATAATTTTTACAACATATTGATTAAGTATTATTCGTCTGATCATCCTTAACCATATCATAACAGTAACAGAATCCTACTAATCTAATCATAAATCTAACTCACAATTGTGTGTGCTTCTGTGCAATATAAAGGAAGATTATAGGTAGGATCAACAGAAACAAATTGGTCCAAATTCAAAATTGTGCCTGTAGAACTGTAATTATTGGGGAAGAGTATACTTTCTGCTCTTGATGGTGTTGTTCATATATTCCAATTTACATTCAATTGTATTTTTCATGTACTCTCCCAGCGCCTTGAGCATTTTGGGTAATGGATATGAGCTTTATAGGTACTTAGTATTATTTAGTATGAGTAGTAGAAGGAGTAGTAGTATGTTGTATTTTCGTGTATTTATAGATTACAAATTATCAATATTTATCTTTATCTGTTGCCTATGTGTAGCATGCGGTGGGAATCGCTATGGTCGTAATTGCGAGTACAGATGTGACTACGAGATTTCAGATGAAAGAACAGCGTGTAGTGGACTGCAGGTTTGTGTGCCCGATCCCTATGGATGTTCATGTACACCAGGATACAAAGGATTGGACTGTACTACAGGTATGTAACCAATAGAAGGAAGTGAAGTGATACTGCCAACAAGGCAATGTCATGGAACATTGATCTTCACTCATTTGGCACAAATGGGAATTAGCACACAAACATCAAATATGAATTTGTAACTGTTTATAGCTCTTTTTTCTATGACTCTAATCATTACCTGTCAAGCTGGACTACTCTGCTGTCCTCTAATTCAAATACCTTTTTCCATTTATTCTTCCCTCTCTTTCACTTTACCTATCTTCCCTCTTTACTTCCTTCCCAGAACTTTCTTACCTATCAAAAACACCTCTCTCTTTCTCTCTCTCTCTCTCTCTCCCTCTCTCTCTCCCTCTGTCCTCCACTCACTGACTCTAGTCTACCACCCTCCGTCATCAATATACTCAAAATTACTTACCACATCGTTTTCATAGGATTAAATTAAATAACTATAAAACCCAGGTATACCTTATTTATATCTATGTAACTAATATTCCTGAAATGTTAATTACCTCATATTGAAGTATATATGATATAGGTACAACCGTACTACCGGTATATATTTTATGTTATGCCCTGCTTTGGCAAATCCATTGTACTGGGCCATATGCTATCTGTGATATATCTCTGTTCATTTATTATCTATTTGTACCACTTTCTATTTTGGGTATGAAATAAATGCTAAAGCTTAACACATCAGAAAATTTAAACGATTGCAGTATATATTATACAAATAATGAATGGTTATGAGTTCAATAGTGCGAATATGTTCATGAGTTGAAAGATTAACATTCTATTCAACGAGGCGTCAGCCGAGTTGAATAGAATTAACATTAATCTTTCAACGAATGAACATATTTGCACTATTAAACGAATGAAAAACATTCATTATTTGTTTTATACAACATCGTAGAAGACCTAATAGAACGTTAATCAACAAATTATGCTTTACTCCTTATAAATATAAATTAAAGTTCGAGTCAAGCCTTCTCGATTACATGCAGATTGCCTTGGCGTCAGATACACGCAGGGATATGCACACATGCAGCAGAGAGGTACGCAGTCTGCATATAACCCAAAATGCACGGCGCATATAACCAAAAATGCACGACCGTGCAATATACCATCTATTGAATATCATGTGACCAACGATCGTCCAATCAAATGACAAGGATCCACGTAGGTGTTGTATAAAAATATATATACAACAGGGCTCTACACTAATTTTTTTACAAGGGGGTCCAGATTAAATATTGTTTAGTATATATACATCAGCCCTACAGTATGTACACATTTTGACATATTGGTCCACAGCTAAGTACTTGATAATGATCTACAAAACTGCACAACAGATATTTACCTTTACGAAAAAAGAATATGACAACACAGCAGGGGTTTACTTTAATGTGGTTCTTAAAAATTAGTTTTCTCTTACCAAACACTTATTAGAATGTGATCAAGGTGAGTTTGGAGCCAGCTGTACGGAGACATGTCACTGTGTATCAGGAGAGTGTGATCGATTTACTGGAGTCTGTACAGGAAGCTCTACTGAATGTGAACTAGGATGGACAGGAACCAACTGCCAAGGTCAGTCTACAATTTATCTGTGTTGCCAACTTAAAGAGAAGGTTGAGTTCTGAGGAGAGGTGAAAATAATTGGTGACTGTTTTCATTGTTATTATGCGAGTGTGGATATATCGAAGAACATCAGAGAAAAAATGCCCTCCGAAGTATATGGCTCTTCAAATGACTTCATATTCTAAATATGAGGACCACATTTTTACACCACAAATGTTTGTGTAGTTCCATATACATCTTTCTGTTTACAGTGCTTTTTACTTTTACCAAGACTGGGCCAAAGTTCTTATCATTTTGATGATTCCAGAACCTTGTAGTGCACACCGATACTAATATGCCAAACAATCCACTTTTTCTAATCGATTCCACATTGTTTCTTTCACAATGTAATCGCATGACCAGAACTCAACTTTATCTTTAAGTATTAATTATAGTATTGCTAGTTTTGTTGTCTGGTGTACATGTATGTGCAATGTTTACACCTTTGTGTGTATTTTGGTTCTTGACACTACCTTTATTTGATTTGAACTGGTTTATCGATTAAAACACATACATTCAAAATAGCAGCAAGCTAGATGCTGAAACAAATTGAATAAAAAAAGATTTTAGAAATATATTAGATTGAAAATTGGTTTGATAAAATACGGTAATATGCACAGTAATTATCATATTGCACACAAAATCAACAAGTGAATAGAAAAAGACAGGAAATGAAAAGGACAGACGAGATACAGCTTGAAATAGAAGAAGAGGGAGAAAAGACATGTTTGTATATAAACATTAAAGCTTACAATAACAACATAATTGCAATCAATGATAAGAGATATTAATTGGAACAAAGAAATTGTGCAAGACTTAAAATACAATTATCAAAATATTGATGAGTATTGCAACTTATGAGTTATAGTGGTGATTGATACAGATACATGTACATGTACAGGTGTATGTACTGATCCATACAGTGTTAAAATTGTTTTCTTCTGAATATAAAAATGGTAAATTTCAGCTGTGTATAGATAAAGTGACTTACTCAACTTACAAGACATTATACGTACATGTTGTAGTGGAAGGATATCATCTCCCCAGTGTCCATCACATTGTAATGATTAATGATAATTGTTTTTGATTGTTTTTCTGTATGTACAGTAGGATGCAGTAAATCTATTCTCTCACCTAATGTTTTGTGCTTGGTTGCAGATAATTTATTTCAATTGTTTTTATATTTCAGAATGCATGATTGGTAGATATGGACCTAATTGTGAGGGTAAGTATTGCAATATTATAAAAAATATTGCATGCTCTGGCGTTCAGAATATCAAAATATATGAACCAACAAATTCTGAATTTGTTGGTTCATGTATTTTGTATATTGAACAACAAGATGCATGCAATACTTGATAAATAAAGTAAAGGGTACATTTGCTATTATTTGGACTCTAGGCCTCACATTTTTATTCAGGTAATTGCCTTTGCGTCAGATGTCTGCAGATAAGATGAAGCAAACAATGGCTATATATGCGCAGGGAAGAGATACATGTGCGCAATCTAATTCACTTTTATACATGTTATATACCATAAAAAAAGGCCTGTGCATGTATATCAAATTGTTGAGTTTCACATGACACCTTTTCAGTTAATCAGATACTCGCCAACAAATAAGCAAGAGGGACATTGTTGTTTTTACAAAAGCAACTTATGCCCTTGTTCTCATTAGAAAATGAATTTATTATTACTGATATACATGTATTAACTGTTATGGTAAACATGAATGTAGGGTAGTTATCTTTACTAATTCATGACCCACCATTCAAAACATTGTCCTCAGAATGTTCAAATCCTGAATTTCAAGTTATTTAATACTCTTATATATGTACACAAATAAACATACTGTGTTGAAAAAGATTGAACAAAGCTTGAGCAGAGCTTCTTTTTTTTATTAAATACCCCCCTCTATATATGCACAATTAAGTCTGCCATCATGATCAATTACCAGTTTGTGTTCAAACTATAGTAAAGTTTATATTGATTCAATGAAACATGCATACATGGCAAATTTGTTCCAAATAAACAGAAGCAATTTAAATTCCAAGAGATAATTAGCATCTGTTAATTGTAGAGGAAAATTAGATGCAATGTATGTCTCACTATAAACAAATATAACAAGATAATATTAAACATTGCAAGGTAGAAGCTGTAGACATAATTACAATTTGCCTTTGACTGGAACAGCTGATAATAAGTCATAAGTATATTAGTCTAAATGTATTGTTTAAATTGGTAGTTTAGAAGTGATCTACACAGACTTGCTGCATGGGGAGGTACCGTAATTACAATGAATATCGATCTCCTAAAAACATTTTCATGCATAACTGTGTCAGTTTAACTATCTTTCATTTTCATTTGGTAGCTTTCACAGTTATATATGAAAAGACCAACAAGGGACAGCTCGCCAATTTTGTCTGTACCCTGGAAGGTGGAAATCTCATCTCCACGGCTCCAGTGGTCAATCTCTACAGGAAATTCGGCAGTGGAAATTATACACAAAAAAACATAACACACAGTGGAAATGGAGTCCCCCCAAATGCAAAGTATCTGTTTCTCGTGGGTGATGTGAAAGTTGGAGAATTGTTTGTCTGCTCTCTCTCTGATGTGAACATCTTCTTTAGTGACACTATGACTGGCAATGGGGAATTTAGTAAGTGGATGGATGTAGTTTGGTAATATACAAACAAATTACTGTGTTTTAATGATCATATACAACAAAATTATCAGGGAATCCCCCCCCCCCCCCCCATCATCATGTACATGTATGTTCATCATGATACTGTCATTGGCAGACCGACACCTTTATAAAATAAATATGATAATAAAAGTAAGTTTTGTTTAATTCAGTGATTTTTAGTTATGTACAGCGTTACCAGAACTCTTTTATACTCACTCACAATTTAAAAAAAATAAATAAATGATGATGATTGTGTAGGATGATTATTTTAATCCTTTGACTTTTTTATTCTCCCATTCCCATAGACTTAAAGGTAATGCAAATAAAATTTTGGGAAATTTTGAAAATTGGATGGATTCTTTAAAGTTTTGATATATTTGGATGCCCCTGTGAATGCATTATAATCACCAGAAAATTTAGCCCCTCAAAGTCTTCTGCTTTCGAGCAAATTGAATAATCCAAATTTACCGGTACTCCCGGTAATTTTTTTGATATTTCAAATAGCGCCTAAGGCCATGCCATGGTAGCTGCGACCATGAAAGTCTCAGAATATGCAGTTCTGAAATATAATTTCGAAACAGGAATAGCAAATTGGTCGATTGTAGTCAAGAAACATTATTTTAAAGCTAAAGTAATATCAGTCTTTAGAGGGAGCTATACAACATAAAGAGTTTATTATTTACAATTTCACCACTTTAGACTCGATTTTAACCACGACAACAATCATTAAATATTGGAAAATTGCATATGCTTCCAATATGTTCATTTGAACCAAATTCATGACCCAATACCAAAACTTTGTATTACCTTTAACACAAGGACCAGCTGGTTGCAGTATACAATGGGTTAATTTAAATACTGGTTTCAGAGGTCCGGCATCAAACTCTGTATAAGCTTGTTGTGAGCTGCTTCCAGATATTTGTGACTGAAGAAAGCCTTGCTGGTATTCTTGTCAGAAAAAAAGATTTTTTTTTTCAAATTTTGTCAAAGTAGCCTGTTGAATTTAAGAAATATTTGCCCAACACTCTGCTATTTATCTAACACGATTTGAAATAACCATTTGAATTCAGGGATACTTTGTTTCTTACATCTTCCCTATTTCATTGAATATTTGGTTTTATCTCACTTGTAGTCCAGCCAGAACTCCCTAGTGCACCCGTCGTGAGCGGAGCAACCAATGACTCAATTACTCTGATGTGGGATGCCTGGGATGCATCGACAGATATAGGTGATCCTCCTCTTGTGGAGTACCGTGTCTACATGCTGAACAACTCACGACCAAAAGATCAAAAAGTTATCAGGTCTGACCGTCTAGCACCATCTGAAACAGTGACTGGTCTAAGTCCAGATACAGACTATCTGTTTGGTGTAGGAGCAGCTAGACCCGGAGTAGGAGGCCAGGGAAGCCGATTGGAGGTAGTAGGGACCACCCAATGTTCACGTAAGTTCTTGTTGCTTAATATGATCTCAGATTTTAAAAATGCTTTAGTAAGGTAATACAATGTGATTTTACATTGTGACTTAATAATACACTGCATCTTTCTTTGAAAATTTATCCTTTCATGTAATCCGTTTTGCATTTATTTAAACTGAAAAGGATATCAACTCATAATATATCAATGAAATTCTTTGTCTGATTTTGTATGCATCAATACTTATATCAAAAAGATTTTCACTAATTTCAAAATAAGTGAATTTCATACTTAGAAAATGATATACCTGCTAGTATATAACAAGATGATTGTCTCAAAACAATATGGACTAGATTCATCTTTCACAGGTAGGTTAAAACACAGCTGCATTAAACTGTTCAGTACCATAAATTGGCTGGTTTGTAACACAGAAATGATCATTTAGGCAGTTTTAAGCACCACAATTTTGACCAAAAAATAGAATAATTTGTGATATTTTCTTGAAATTCAAAACAGGCTCATGACTTATCAAGCTGTTCATGAAATACTACTTTCGTATTTACAAACACTTGAAAACCAAACCATGATGAAAATTCACCTCATAAAATCTTAGATCGGGTACAGCTAATTCTTAACTACATTACAATGTATTGGATTAAATGTTGTCTAGTGCAACAAACCACTAGATAAGGAATTAAGAATGTTTAAATAATAACAAATATTTGGTCTTATTTTTATTGTGCATGCATACACTGTAGCTCCTAGTGAAGGACCATCATCCGTTAATGTCACTAAGGGGACTAGACCTGGAGAAAGCTTGGTATCTTGGGAGGTAAGCTAATTTTAATTCCAGAAATGTTGAGCACGAGTGATTTAATCTCTTGACTGGAAATGTGAAGGTTGTTGGCCGGATCAAGCTTGGCATGGCACTATAATGTCCTAGCTTGGCAAGACATTTATCCACATTTGCCATTCTCGACCCAGGTTGCAAATTAAGCCGGGTAGGAAGGGATTCCTTGAATGCTGGGAGCTCTGAGTTGGTAACCTAATGAGAACCTGGTGTATATGAGCACTATAAAATTGTCAAATAATATAAGTATATAGTGAAGTGATTCACCGATTTTGAAGCCCTCAAAAAAAAATTCTCAACATTTTTCTGTAGAAAGTATGTACCGGGTACATTCATTTGTGCTGAATAAAACACTGCCAGTTGCAAAGTTCAGATTTTAAAAGAAATATGACTGTAATTTTGCCAATAATGAATCTATTGCCAAAATACTTTTGGGAAAGTTTTTAATTATATAATTACTTTAGACCTTTTAAAAGTTAGAGATTTTCACATCCCAAATCTCTGCAACAGCGAATTCAGTACTTAGGAATGTTTAATGGAGTATATACACTGTACATGTAGTGTTGATCAGGATATAATACAGCTATATTTTGTCTCCCTGGAAGGAATGTGGGAAAACCATGAAGCTTCTTTCCATATGGATTATTGTATTCTTTATGTAACAAATAACTTTAAAAAAATATATACAATTTTTTGTATTTTATCCCTCATAGAATCCTCCATCCAATGCTTCTAACTGTGCCAGTGGAATGGGAGGAATCCGCATCTACTTCACCCGGTCTGACATCCCGTCTGGGATCTCAAAGAGGGCGGCCGACTCCAATGAGAACTTGATCGATATTCCATTTGATCCCCCAACGTCTGAATACACCCTGACCCTTGAACCATACTCCCAGTATCTCATCCAGGTTGTAGTCTACAATAAAGACTCTGAGACGCCAAGAGGAGAGGGCTTTACACAGACCACAGAGGAAATGCGTAAGAGGATAATACAGCGTAATTTGTATAGATAGTCATGAAATGAAAATGCTTGTATGTGAAGTAATAGAATGAAACTACATGCATGAATAATTTTCCAAATATAATGATACTGCAAGAGGTATGCATGTCTATTAATATATTTTAAAGTTTAAATAAGATCATTTCTAAACATTGTGAAACTGAAAAGGGGCAATTTTACTTGTCTCTTTCTAGAAATGTAAAGGTTTTGTTAGATCTTACAATAAGATCACATCATTTTCTGTGTATCTATGTTTTATTATTACTTGATAAGCATGTTGTTTGTTGTGCCTGTGTTCTTGTAGTCTTGCATAGACTTGAAGGGGAAACTTGAGCTAGAGTGTTTGTGAATCTTAAATATAAATACAAAACAATGATTCAACAAGTGAGTATAGATAAGTATGGAAGTCAGCATTTAGCAACATGACCATGTGACTGTAATTTCTGTTTTAGAAAACATTATAGAAAATTATATTTGGACTCTTTTTATATAGTAAACAAACTCAAACTCAGGAGAGTGAGAAATCCCAAGACCAATTTTTTAAGTCTTGAATCTTGTTATGAATTGAGAGATATATCACTCATATAACATCTGACAACTCTAGCCTCTTGGATTTTTGCCTCAAATCAAAATGAATAAAATTAGCTTTTGAACTGCATTACCAGTTTATTTCAAACTATGAAACATAATACAACAAGATTTAAGCTTCCACAAATCCAGTAATTAGATTTAGAATGTTATGCCTTTCGAGCATGTGCTTTAGTCAGATAATTTCCATACTTCTTTTCAATGTTTTTTGTTTTCGTATTTGTAGTTGCCCCTGCGCCCACTGTAAGTGTTGAAGCGACCTCTGAAACTGTAACTGTGCGCTGGGATGATGCTAGCCCTGCTCACCTCAATGGAGATGTACAGGGATACCAACTAAGATACACCCGGACAAAACCAGAACCACTTGATACAGTACTAGTTGATGTTGAGGGTAACAAGTATGAGATTACCGACGGAGTGACAAAAGACAGTGTATTTGAAATCGAGGTAAAGTTCCTGCGTGCTGTCTCAAAGTAAAGGAATTTTGAGAAAATAATGATTAAAGTAAATAATACCTGACTTTTGAAAGGGCCATGGACAACCAAAATTGATTGCCTCGAAAAAAAAACAAGTCATTATTAAAAAAACTGATTAAATTGTATGCAATTGTATGAATTAGGCAAATTCAACTTTCTCATGGTAGTACCATTTCTTGCAATCCAATATTGTTTACTGCCTGAATAAGAGGCCATACAAGTTGTCAATGACAGTAAAGGTCTTCTTGTGGACAGCTTGATGGTATATTGGTTTATGTTAAGTGATAGCTATTTTGACGGGAATGATTGATATTAATTTTATACTTGTTTAAAATTTCATCCCCTTTTCATCCCTCTTTTCTTCAGGTTCGAGTTTTGAATGGAGCTGGATACGGTGAATGGTCACCTGTAAAGACTTCCCCATTGCCAGGTAAAACAAAAGAATTAATGATACAAAATGTGAAATGGTCATAATGGGTCTCTTGGTCGGTACATACAAATATTATTTGGAAATATACAACCGCGCCCTAAAACTGACATTTTGTAGGCATGTAGTTTATGTTACAATAGCTGTAATACAGACATACCGGTACATATACAAGAAAGGTAAAAGTTTCTTACTTTGTATTTTCAAAAGAAGTCCATACAAACATTTATGCTTAACATCCTACAAAATATTGCTTTCAGTGCGGTGAAAACAATACCAACCCTTACAATGCTATTGAGGTTATAAACATGTAAAGCATGTATTATTTCTTGATACTCCGGTAGTTTCTAATTATGTCTTGTTTTTTTATTTTTCATATTTTGTAGAAACAATATGTCCCATGATACCCAACGTTGTTGATGTTGTCTTGAGAATTGATATGAGAGATTCTAGTGTTTTCTGATGTCTGTTTTGAGTTGATACCGACCTAACTATATTCCTATATAAATTAAGAATAGAAAGACAATTTCAACCAATTTAAACAACTATATAAGCAATTTCTCTTTGACGAGTAGGCCTATAGCTTCATGAAATACATATCACTAAACTTACTTGGTTAAATTTTTACTTTACTAAATAGCTACCGATACTGCTGCATCCAATGTTCCCCTCATCGCTGGCATCGTGATAGGAATATTCGTCGTTATTCTTCTCATCATCATCATTGTCATGGCTCTACGAGCAAGGTAACCACATTCTGCTTCATCAGTTATTCAGAGCATTAAAAGTAGTGAATAGATACATAACGCTGTGGTCCTAATAAGAGTCATGACTCGCCCTTTGTAACCCTAAGTGTTGATGATGGTTTTCTGGAGTGTTCTGTCTCGAGCCATACAATGGGCTGAGAGGAGTTACGGTATAGACCCGTTAGTTCTCTTATTCCGTTAGTCCATCTAGCTTCCGTATGCCTTGTCTTCTAATTGGCCTTCAGTGAATCCTTGCATAATTATCTTTTTAATGCTATTATCATGCCGTCTACAAATGTGGCCTAAGTAATTCAATTCGCTACAACTATTGACACAGGGCAGTGTGTTCTCAGATTCAATTCCTAACAAGTTCATTGGTAAATTATAGATATTTTAACATGTTTGTTACATTTCATATATTTATTGATTTTACATATATATGGGCCTACACAATTTCTTCAACAAGTGACTTTCCATTTGATTCTTTTGTTTTATTCTACAGCAAAAGAAAGAGAGAAAAGAAGATAGGGGGAATTGGTTCGACTGAGCTTGTGGACAATGTTCTCTATGAGGCCAATCTACCGCTTGATCATCAGAACAGCAATAATGCTGGTAGGTTGAAATCAATTATTTAGTTTTTCCTTCACTGCATTTGAGGGAGGATGGAATGATTGATACATAGAATTTTCAATAATTTATGTGATGAAATGTTTCACAAATTAAGTCATTAACTTGAAAGCTGTCTTATGCTCTTTGTTGATGTATGGTCAAATAAATTGTAAACTTATTCTTCTTTCAGTGAAGTACAGACCACCTTGATGTTGGTGTATTATAGTATTTGATATTGTCGTATTATTCTATGAGAGATTCCTTTATGTCATTTTTTTCTGCAATCCAGCACGTATCAACGACAAGCCGATAGTCCGTGATCCAGCTGAGACCGAGTACGCCTACATCAGCCATGAGAGCAACTCTCTTCTAAACGACGACCTGAACCTTGACATGACTATCAAAAAAGACACAACGTACGACGTCGCTATGGACCCCCCGATTGCGTCCAATGGGAAGAGTCAGACACTGCCGTTGCTTTCAGGAGACATTACTTTAGACGCTCTCAATGCGCTCTATGCTAAACCTGAGAAGCGATCCCAGGTGGCCTCGGTACCCAGTCTGTTGGCCCCTACGGTGAAGGAAGCAGGGACGGATACAACGGGAGGAGATATCTACGAAAATGTGAGTCTTCCCGGATCCATCGCTGTGGCCAACCTTGTGGAACATGTGGAGAAGAAGAAAGCCAAAGATCAAGATGGATTTGCTCATGAATTTGGTGTAAGTATGACTATCAGTATGCAGGACCCTTTTCTACACATTTGTCAGAATGTCATAAGGACTCATTAAGCCACGTTCAGAAATTAAACTGTAAAAACTGTGCTTTTTTATGATGACGTAAAGTATAAGCTTCACATTTCTGTATCAATAACACAAAGCTAAGTGAATACGCATTTTATCTTTGTTGAGTGCAGTTACCATTCGGTTTACAGCATCATATCTGAACAAGCCTTAACTGTGTTTGATATGACCCTCCGGCCTCAAGTCGGGAACAAGGTTCATGCTTCATCCATATTTCTCCATCTCAGAATTGTTTTAGGAAGGTTCATGCTTTATCATATGTTAAGACATTAATCCTTAATATCAAGTCCCTCAGAGAGGACTTAAAGGGTTGGTTCCCTGGTTAATTACTTACTCACAAGCATACACAAACTTTCTTAGCAGTCTGGTAAAATAATCATTAAAATTCTGAAAACAATTTCATTTTCATTGTTAGTTATTTTCTAGTCACTTTTTCATTCCTCATATTCTTACACTCAAGCAAAAATGTGAGATTTATTGTAATATGTATTTCAAATAGAAAATTATCTTTTGCTGTATTTCGTATTCATTACAAAATTTTGATTAAATGATTTTCTATGAATTAATTTATGATCCTTTTTTTGAATTTCAGTTATTGCCTACAGATGATGGTATCGCCAAAACAGTTGCTATGAAACCGGAAAACAAAGCCAAGAATCGATTCAAAAACATTGTTGCATGTGAGTTTATTTTTACTTTGACATAATGAAAGTATGAGTGTCGATGAGATGTACATGTAATTGTACAAATGTATGTATCAATTTAATACTGTGATATTTCTCACTCCCATAAATCCTAGCTGTTCTTCTCTCTCTCTCTAAGTGCCATATCGTTTGACTTTGGCGATCATGCTGTTCCACAACCCTTGGCTCCTAGCCTTCTGTATTAGTACCACTTCCAGTTCTTTCACTCCTCTCTCTTCCAACAATTTCTGCAGACTGTCCATCCAAAGTATCCTCCTTCTTCCCCTACTCCTTCTTCCCACAATTTTCCCTGTCAAAGCAAGATTCTCTAGGCCTTCTTTACGTGTAATGTGACCCATGAACTTCAACTGCCTAATCAACATCTCACGTATCATTTTCCTTTGCACTCCAGCACTCCAGCACTCTAGCTGTTCTTACAGATTGGTATTTTCACAATGATTAAATGTTATCAATGCCGAAGCCCTTCGGGTTATACATATTCTTAAAACAGGGAGAATGAAGACTGCCTCAAATATAATATATCAATGTGTTATACTTTATACATGAACGGTGACATTTTGTATAAATTTCCTTTCTATATCATCAGTCCAACTTCAGATGTAATTAATAATTTTTTACCTTACTTCCATGATAATTCTTTAAACTTGGAAATTCATATTACAAAGCAAAAGCTGATCTGAGGTGATAATTTACAAATCACATTGGAAGCACCTTTTAATTGCTTCTAGAAATAAATATCACAATAAATGTGTGTTGCTGAACAGCTGAATGCTATTATTATTAATCACATTTGAAAATGCAAGAGAGATAATATTTAATAAAAATGATTGACCTGTTTCTTTTCTTGATTTGCAGTTGATCATTCCAGAGTAGTCCTCGAGACGTTGAAAGATGATCCTCACTCGGACTACTACAATGCTAATTACATACGGGTCAGTCGCATTTCCTATCATGTTACGAAAGTGTACTGAGATTCATGAAATATACTATTTACTTCACTACCTTCTGTAAACACCATATTTCAGGTTTCCTTTAGTAACTTGTAGCTGCCACAAGGAACATGGGAATTGTAAACTTAGTTATGATATGGTTTTTGTACAGGATGAAACTGCCACAAGTTTATTCCATTTTCAAAATTCATGAAATTCTCTGGGTTTACAGCATTGTCCTTATTACAGTTCTTCAAGCTGACATGTGTACATGTAGTTTGAAAAGATTAAATAGGTAATCTTTATTGATATTTTGGTATTCTAACAAAATTAAGCTCACCATGTCATTTGCCTTTGCCAGTACTATATAATGGGAAAAATTAAGCCCACCACGGTACTACATAATGTTCCTTTTGAGTGAAGAAAGGGTAGAGACATTATAAAGAATATTATAAGAATAGAAAAAGTAGAAACAGATGGGGACTGTAAAGAGCGAGAGATAGAGGGTGAGAGATAGAGAGAGAGGGAGATATATATATATATAGATAGAGAAAGAGAGAGGGAGAGGGGGGATATAGAGAGGGAGGGAGGGAAGGGTAGAGAGAGGGAGAGAGACAGAAAGACCAAATTCCAAAGACAATCAGAAGTGAAAGGTAGAAATATATGAATTGTAGAGAGTCAAACAAAAGGGTATTTTGGAATGTGATAGTGATAATATTTTCTTATTTTTTCAACAGGATGACAAGGGGAAGAAGACATTTATTGCTGCCCAAGGTATGTTTAAAGATATCATGTTTAAAATATGAAGATTATCTTTACTGAATATTATAATATTTGTGTTCATTCACAATTAGTAAAATGATAGTACAAATCTGTTGTGCCTATTACTATGTACATATATATCTTTTCTGAAAAGGCTTATGTTAATCTTTTGTATGATTGTCTGATGTTAATCTAAAATAAGATCAGTCTGGTTTTAGAAAGACACAGAAAATGTAATGGGAGGAAACTTTTGTTTTGGAATAATATATATATGTGGAGGCGCGATAGCTAGCTCAGTCGGTTGGGCAGTGGTCTAGTAATCTGGTGACCTGGGTTCGAAACCAAGTCGATGCGCTAGTGCCCTTTGGTAAGGCATTAATCCTCATTACCAGGTCCCTCGGAGAGGACCTAAAGCCGTCGGCCGTCTGGTTTGTTATTAACAAGCATTTGTGCTTTCTTAGCAGCCAGGTAAAATTTCCACCACCACCACAATATATGCATTCATCACCTACATGTTTATACATTTTGATCGAAATATTTCCTAAATGATCCTTCACTTCATAATGCTCTTTGTATTTCTGTCTACTCTCAGCCCCCAACACTGCAAGCATCAATGATTTCTGGCGACTCATTTGGCAGGAGAATGTTTGTTCAGTTGTCATGGTTACAAACACCTTAGAGGGAGGCAAGGTAATTATTCAATGTTATACAACACCTACGTGGATCCTTGTCATTTGATTGGACGATTGTTGGTCACATGATATTCAATAGATGGTATATTGCACGGTCGTGCATTTTTGGTTATATGCGCCGTGCATTTTTGGTTATATGCAGACTGCGTACCTCTCTGCTGCATGTGCGCGTATCTCTGCGTGTATCTGACGCGAAGGCAATCGGCATGTAATCGAGAAGGCTTGACTCGAACTTTAATTTATCTTTATAAGGAGTAAAGCATAATTTGTTGATTAACGTTCTATTAGGTCTTCTTCGATGTTGTATAAAACAAATAATGAATGTTTTTCATTCGTTTAATAGTGCAAATATTTTCATTCGTTGAAAGATTAACGTTAATTCTATTCAACTCGGCTGACGCCTCGTTGAATAGAATGTTAATCTTTCAACTCATGAAAATATTCGCACTATTGCACTCATAACCATTCATTATTTGTATAATAATTTTTCATTTCACACATACATATACCAAACTTATAGATTTGACTTATGTATCATTTTGTTTAAATGTAAAATAGCTTAGCTAAACGTAGTGGCATGAAAAGACAAATCCAGAGCTTAAAATGCATAACTGTTTGAAATCATAATTGTCATCATATATAGGTAGAAGCACATGGTTATGATAATAGCTGGTAAATACATCTACTGTCTTGATTAGGCTTAATGTTTACCTAAAATTTCATTCACATATTTAACAAACAAAATTAATTCCCAAACATCAACAACTATTTTCGCCTTTTGCATTCCGGACCCGTCTTTGTGCCACTACATTTAACTAATTAAGGTGCCTAAATAGTATCCAAAGAGTATATTGATTGTCACAAACATTGGTCATGAATGTGTCAGATACCTAAAATATTTAGACTATATGTCTCAAAGCTGATCCCAGCAAAGACACTCTTTGATATACACAATTCTTTTTTACTATGGAGAAAGGAATTCATGTCGCTTAGAAATGAAGTATGGTATATGTGAATGGGTGGTCAGCCTTTGTTCATCCATAAATGTAGGTAAATCAAATTTGTCAGTAATTGTGCCTGCTGTACTCTTGTATCATATGTAATTCATTGCATGCTAGATCAATAGAATTAAGACCTCACTAAAAAGTGACACTGTACACTATGATTTATAACTGTCAACTCAACATTTCTCTGCTCTGTATGACAGGATCGCTGCACAGTTTACTGGCCGAAGGAGATGGGTAAGAGCAAGACGTTTGGTGGGATTGAGGTCAAGCTAAGAACCATTGAAGAGTTCTCAGATCATGTTCACAGGGTTCTGGATGTCAAGCAGGTAAGAAATATGTTCTGGTACAAAACAGTGCAAGTTTAGGTGATAATAGCAAGTAGTTGAAGGAGGGACACTTTGGTCGCACCTGCTTTAAAAGATGATGTTCCTTGTCATAAAAATATTGTGTTCCGTAATTAATTGTGATAATCTAAGGGAATGAAAACTTCCACTTTACGTTAACTTTTTGAAAGTTTTGAAGTTTTATTTATTCCACATTTTACATAGAAAAGCAGTTTTTTAAATATTTTTTATACAGGCGTATAAGAGTAGTAGACTCTAGATTTCACACAAGAAAAAAATGTAAAAATTAAAGATTTCAAATCAAGTATAATGAACGGAAAATAAGAGCATCGGTATGTAGATGCCTAATCAAATAAATTCAGTGATTACAGTAGTTAAAACAAAAATCAATTCCTATGAACAATTTGTTATCAAACTGTGCTCTTGATTATGTTCTTTTCTCAGGTGAGTGGAGGTGAAACGAGGTCCGTCCACCAGTTCCACTACCAGTCCTGGCCTGATATGGGTGTTCCACAGTACCCTACCACACTCATCAGCTATACACAGGCTATCAAACATGTCCATGAAAGAATCACTGCTAACACCAAGGGCTCAACACCCATGCTTGTTCACTGCAGGTGAGTTAGATCATGACTAAGAGAGTGACCAGAAAATAGTTTTTGGAAACCTCAAAATAATGTGCTAATTAATGAAAAACAAATTATGCAGTGTAAAAGACATAGCAATTAGTAATATTCAATTCAATTCAATTCAATGAGGTTTTATTCAAGACTTGTCAAAAAGTCCAAAGACTAAAAATGCAAGTTTACATCAAACATACATTCATATAAAAAAAAACATTCAAAAACATATATTTATATAGAAAGAAAACATAGCAAATTGGGGAAGAAAAAAAAAGAATAATAACAAAAAAAAAATAGACACAATATAAAATATTGCTAGCAAAATTGAGTAAATGTTTACATCAAAACATTTAAAATAAAATGTATACAGATACGGGAATTTAATTTACTGTAACATAGGAAAAACTGTGATAAAATAATGCAATACAAATTTCATTCAGATGGTGTAATAAATATTAAAAAGTATTAAAATTGGAGTATTGGCAGTGTGGTTATCACAAGTGTAACATGAGTACAGTCCATGTATGAGCATATTGCACATGAAAAAAATGGAAATCTGTAGATATCATTGGTGAATCAAATGCTGTAATTTGACATATCTGAATTACAGTTTTGGTAATATTAATCCTAATCAGGGCAGTAGAGATAGTTACCAGGTCCTTGCCATGATGCCTTGGTTCTATCTAGATGCTATATGAATATGATTTCCAACAATAAATTAATTTTGCCTTTTTGACACATCATTTAATCTTTGTTTTTATTTTCTTAATAGTGCTGGTGTTGGGAGGACAGGAACGTTCATCTCACTCTACTGCATGCTAGCACAGGTCAAAGAAGAGAGCAGGGTCGACATCTTTGGTTTCATCCAGAAGATGAGAAAAGACAGACCTAATATGGTCCAAACTGCTGTAAGTATCTATCATTTATTTTGCTTAGCTTTATATGATGGCCTGTACCATGATGGCCTATATTACAAATAGATTTGACTTGATTACTTCCTCAAGGCTACAGGTCTAAGGCGGCATATATATGTACAAACTGCATGAGTGTTTATTGCCAACTGTTTCATTATGACGATTTTGCCCACAGCCCAGTGTCGTTACATTTACAAATTTAAATCCTTACATCATGATAATGATGATACTACTACTACTACTACTACTACTACTACTACTACTACTACTACTACTACTACTACTACTACTACTACTTCTACTACTACTACTTCTACTTCTACTACTACTACTTCTACTACTACTACTAGTACTACTACTACTACTACTACTACTACTACTACTACTACTACTACTACTACTACTACTATTACTACTACTACTACTACTACTTCTACTTCTTCTACTTCTACTTCTACTACTACTACTACCACCACCACCACTACTACTACTACTACTACTACTACTACCACCACCACCACTACTACTACTACTACTACTACTACTACTACTAATACTACTACTACTACTACTACTACTACTACTACTACTACTGCTGCTGCTATTTTGACTTTCACTATTATTATTATGATAGTAGTTTGTGCTTGTGTTTCTATAATGTGATTCATATCTATTCTTTATGTACTTTCCACTATCAGGACCAGTACATTCTCATCCATACTGCCCTAGTGGAGGCGTACATGAGTGGAAACACAGATGTTCCTGTCAGTAGCTTTGAAGCCAAGCTTTCCTCACTCCAAGAGAGGAATCCACTCACCCAGAAACTCAACATTGAACAGGAATTTGAGGTAAAACTAATGAGTAATAATAGTCCATTCAGCATTTTAATCTGTTCCTATCTTGTAGAGATACTCTTGAACATTTTGAAATTGTATTTTTTGGGGGGGAAATCTTTGCAGAGGTGTGTTTTAAATGACATCCTCTTTCACATTATGATACAATTTAAGTGAAATTTTACCATCAAATATTTGGCCAATTTGGGGCTCCCAACACTTTAGAGGCTTAAACCTGTTGAGTACCGATATTGAATTCTTTCATTACCATAGTCTTCATACAGGGACCACCTGTTTCCCATGGGAAATGGGTTTATATCTTATCTTACTACGTTTTGTTTTGTATCCATGATTTCTTGGTGAACACTTAAATGGCAGTTGGCCCCCAAATCAGGGGTCATTGCATCTTTCCTTCACCCCTGTCTGGTTAATTGGCTGCGCTGCGTATCACCTCTGGGTTAATTCATTATCTTGAAACTTTATTTTTTTCTTTCTACACTCTCCACTGTTTTGTGATTGTCTTGATGGATGTGTTGTGTTTATGTAGTAGTGTTCCCTTTGTTTGTTGGTAGATCTTGAACCAGCTCACCCCTCCTGTCGGACCACAAGCATTCAAGGCTGCTGGTCTACCTGCCAACATTGACAAGAACAGATTCCCAAACGTTCTACCCAGTGAGTCTTCCTTCTTTACAACCTGCCACATTAATATCTAATTTGTTTTGAAGACCACATGTCAACTCCTACAAGCAGGACTGTGGCAGATAATGATGCACATTATTTATCACAGGCAGTTTAATAGTAGGCTTAAATGTATTCATATTAATAATATCCCGCTTTTATATAGCGCTTAATACATCTATGATGTCTCTAAGCGCTTTCTCATATATATTATTACCCTGGTTATTAGAATCAATACTTGCCTGCACAATCCCCATGAGATTTATTTAACATTTCGAGGCAAAACTGCATCTGTGTGAAGTAAATAACAGAGTTAGTATTTATATATTTAGGAAGTTACCAGGTTCTTCTATTCTGAGCAGTATCATTTTTAAATCTTATTACTATCAGCCATGATTTGGCAGCCTGCTTTCTTTACCAATTGTTAATGATTAAAGAGCATTCAGCTGATATGTGGAGTACAGAACATCTTTTCTCGAAACCGTCATAAGGACAAGTTCACTGACATCCCATCAAAATGTTTATTAAATCTAACACACACTTTTCAATGGGATGTCGGCAAACTAGTACGAATGACGGTTTTGTGAAGCAATGCACTGGATACCAGCCACCAGCCTTGTACAGCAAAATTATTTCCCTTTACGTTTGCCTCGATCAGCATATATTTATGACAAGTTAAATGGTACAATGTAATTATACTTTTTTTTTTTTTTCAGTGGAGAAGAACAGACCATGCCTAGTGACAAAGGGAGAAGCAGGAAGCACAGACTATATCAACGCCTCTTTTCTCAATGTAAGTATAAGGTTCAAATCTTTATTCAAGTTAATCATCTTGACTTAAAGCCCAAGTCCACTCCAAAAATAACTTATTTTCAATAGAACCAGAAAAATCAGACAAACCAATCAAAAAAAGTTTGAGCAAAATCGGATAACTAATAAGAAAGTTATGAATTTGTAATGACATGAACAACTTTGAAAATCACTACACAAATTGGCAACTCACTCATGAGTCTGTGACGTATGGTCCTCACTATCCACTAATTATTTTCTTTATATTGATAATATAAATTTCCTATTTTCACCCTAAGAATCTTATTACTTCACACCAGCATCCAAGTTAGATTGTTAGTAATATGTTTTTGTGTGGATGCACAAATGAAAGAGTAATTTTTCTCCAGTTAAATCATGAAAAATTGAATTTTTGATAAACTTTTTATATAAAAATCAATAATTATGAAATACAATATTCATAAAATAGTATCAATTCTTCAAAATTCATACAAAATTCTGGGAAATGTCATGCACGCAATATGATACAAATCATATAACCTGGGCAAAGGCATGGGGAAATCAAGTTTTGGGGGATAAAAAGGGAAATTAATGGGATTAAACTATATAAAGCAATTGATAAGTTGTGAGGACATGACGTCACAAACTGACAACCATCTTGGCAATTTGTGTTGTGATTCTCATTGTTCCATAGTTTTACATACTTTTTCAAAAAATCATAACTTTCTTATTAGTTATCCGATTTTGCTCAAACTTTTTTTGATTGGTTTGTCTGATTTTTCTGCTTTTATTGAAAGTGAGTTATTTTTCGAGTGGACTTGTCCTTTAAACAATTTCTCTTGCACCCTGTGTCATTAACTTAATACTTCAATGTTTGAGTGCTATAATGTTTTTGTGTGATTCTCCATGAAGAAGCTCCTGAACTACATGTACCACCAAACCCCTATGACAACTACTCCTAGATAAATTTTCCCAAGCTCAAGGGCTTAAAGCTCTTTAGATGTTTTGGATGGGGATCAATACAGGGGATATTTATCCTAAGGGTTGTTGTTAATGGGCCAGGTATTGTCCTTTTCCTTACACATTTATATATATAGACTATGGATCTACCTTACTTCATAAATATAATTTTGTTGTTAATTTCTATGGTTGTTTGTTGGATTCATGGATTGAAAATATTTTTTATAGCAATAACATTTCAAATGGAGGCACCTGATTTTGTTTCTGGAAGAAGAAAATATCCCTCTCTTTGGTCAGAATTCATCATTTAACACAATTTGGGCATGGGTATGCAGCACATATGGTATGGAAAGATGTATCTTCAAGACAGTTTATTTGAAATATAAATATGCAAAGTAAGAAATGAACAGATGATGTAATATATTTTTTATGAAAATTGTACAAAGTATATTCATAAACACCTCTAAAAGCTATGTTTTTGGCAACACCAGTACCTTTAAACATTTAATACATTTAAAATTATTTTAACATACTTTGTAATGATTTGATAATGATGATGTATCTTTTTTCAGACATTCATTAAGAAGGATGTTTTCCTAGCAACCCAGATGCCCCTCCCTCATACCACGGGTGATATCTGGAGAATGGTGTATGACTGGAGAAGTCCTGTCATTGTCATGCTCAATGAACTTGACCTTCAAGACAAGGTCAGTGGAGTACACAGAAAGTTCACCCCAAAAAACAACATTTCAGATTTTTATGCCTCCGTTACGAAGTAGCCGGAGGCATTATGTTTTCGGGTTGTCCGTCCGTCCGTACGTCCGTACGTCCGTACGTCCGTACGTCCGTCCGTCCGTACGTCCCGTTCTCGTGATCGCGTTATCTGAAGAACCGATTGATGGATTCCTGCCAAACTTTGGTCATGTATGTATCTTGCAGAGCCGATGAACTGATTAGATTTTGGGGTCACGAGGTCAAAGGTCACAGGGCTCATTATGTATGCAAAAACAGCTCGTGATCGCGTTATCTGAAGAACCCATTGATGGATTCCTGCCAAACTTTGGTCATGTATGTATCTTGCAGAGCCAATGAACTGATTAGATTTTGGGGTCACGAGGTTAAAGGTCAAAGGTCACAGGGCTCATTATGTATGCAAAAACAGCTAGTGATCGCGTTATCTCAAGAACCGATTGATGGATTCCTGCCAAACTTAGATCATGTATGTTACTTGCAAAGCCGATGAACTGATTAGATTTTGGGGTCATGAGGTCAAGGTCAAAGGTCATACGGCTCATTATGTATGCAAAAATAGCTTTTGATCGCATTATCATTAGAACAGATTGATGGATTTCTGCCAAACTTAGATCATGTATGTATCTTGCAGAGCCAATGAACTGAGTAGATTTTTGGGTCACGAGGTCAAAGGTCACAGGGCTCATTATGTATGCAAAAACAGCTTGTGATCGCGTTATCTCAAGATCCGATTGATGGATTCCTGCCAAACTTAGATCATGTATGTTACTTGCAAAGCCGATGAACTGATTAGATTTTGGGGTCATGAGGTCAAGGTCAAAGGTCATACGGCTCATTATGTATGCAAAAATAGCTTTTGATCGCATTATCATTAGAACAGATTGATGGATTTCTGCCAAACTTAGATCATGTATGTATCTTGCAGAGCCAATGAACTGAGTAGATTCTTGGGTCATGAGGTCAAAGATCAAAGGGTCATATATGTATATGAGAAATTGCTTGTAATCACGATATTCTGAGAACCTGTTAATGGATTACAATTGAACTTGAATTTGAAAAATTTCTTCTGTTTTGGTTTGTAAAATTGCTCTATGACGGAGGCATCATTTCGACTGCGCGCAGTCGAATTCCATCTAGTTATTGATGAAATAAGCCAGTTCGTAAATACTATCTACACATGGGCAGATACTAGCAAAGGTCATTCGTTCCTAAATTGTATCCATTGTGTAAAAGATCTGTGTATATTTTGGGGTCATGCACTCTGAAGCTAATTACGAACTGGCTTTTGGTAAGAAGATATAACGCTAGAATTATACATGTATACTATACAGACATTATATGCAGTTATATACATGTACAAGTATATGATATGACGTATGTACAGGTCTAATGATTATTAAAGAGAGATATTTGAAGATTTTTGACATTTGATGATGATATTTTAGCAGTTTACATGGTGGATAAAATGCAAAACTAGATAATCATTGGGTTACGTCCAGTGGAGATATTTAATCAGCAATGAAATACCAAGAATGTTTTACACTGTGATCACTGCATTGTCTTATTCTCTAGGCTTAATGTAGGAATCATGGTTAGAATGGCTGATTTGACTGAACCCCTGTCTAAATGGAGAAACTTTCACGGTCTTTCCATTCTGTAAGGGATTCACATCAAACTTTTCTGGTGCTGTCAACTTTTTTCGAATTAAAGATCAACATATTGTTCCAGGTTTTGGTAGATTGCAGCTTCAGTTTGATATTTCATAATTTTAATAAAATAATACCAAATAACCGAACAAGCAATGAACAAGTATTAGGATATAGATAGAAAAGATCAATGCAAATAAAAGTGCTGGGCTAGGAGGGGATAGGGTTAGCAGAGTCCAATTAGCTACCTATGAAAGGTTAATTGCTCAAAAAATAAATTTACATGTATGGAAAAAGCTATGTTGTATAAATTGAATGTTATTGGATTATTTGGTTGTAATTGGAATAATAAATTTCATGTTAAGTAAACAAACACATAACTCATACCAAAGCACAATCATGTATGTGTTTTTTAAGTGCTTTATGTTTATCACATTAAAACCATTCTCCTCCAATTCATTTGCCAGTCCTGTGCCCAGTACTGGCCCAATCGAGACTCGGTCCAGTTTGGTCCCCTCAAGGTATCCATCGTCTCGGCTGAAACCATCCGCAGTGACTACATCATGAGGAAGTTTGAGATCAAGGGACCGAAGAAGGGAGTGAGTTTTCATTATCTTACTTAACCCACTGACTATCTAGCTTTCATGAGATATCTTTGATAGCTAGGGGATTATGGAATGTGAAAGATTCTTTGTTACCTTCCCTTGGAAAACTTTGTTTGATAAATCTTCCATGTTTTGAAAATCGTTTGACAGATAAATGAATGACATGAATTGAAATTAATTTATTCAAACAGGTGAAAATACTGCCTCTACATTCACAAGTTTCTCCAGCTGTCTAATCATCATGACATTTATTTGGGGTCCGGTTAGTAGACAAACCGGTCGTAGACCAAATGGTTATAAACCATCTCAAGCTTGTCTCTGGGAAATGCAATGTATCACACAATCACACTGTATGTACAAGCTTGATAAACCTGTTGTTTATATGTAACAGACTCTGATAGTGAAGCAGTTCCAGTTGATGGGTTGGGATGGTAACCAGAAGAGACCCGCCTCCTTAGCTCCAATCCTCCATCTGGTCGATGCTGTTAGTGAGTGTGTAAGGACATCACAAGCATCAGGTCCAATTGTGTTACACTGCATGTGAGTATAGTCTTCTAATTTTTTTTCAATTTTATTTCACATCTCTTTAAAACACTTCAGAAGATATACAAACAAATCAGTATTAATTAAACAATCTAAATATAAAAACATTCATTGACATGGTACTATGAAAGAAGGATGAAGGGTGGTGGATGCGAGGTATCAGCAAAGGGCATTGGCCTGTGAAGGCTGATCCCCTATATTACCAAGGTGCCCTTCAAGAGAAATACAATATAACAAATATAAAAAAACATCAATGAAACAAACAGATAATATAACATAGCATAATCACATAAAACACATCATAACTATTTACACAAATCACATAAAAGGCAATTAGATCAAATAAAACTACTCACTATTAAGAAGATAAAATTTATATTTTTTCCTGAATGCAAGAACAGTTGATATTTCTTTTAGTACTTCTGGCAACCCATTCCCAGAAGACCCGTTAGTCTACTAATCTATGCATATATGTGTACAACTCATGTTCAAGTTCAGGGGCCTGTTTGATAAAAACTTATTATCCATGAGCCATTCTAAATTCTATGACAAATTTGCTGTCAGTCAATCAAATGCCACAATTTTAATGGCTTATAACAGTTATTGTAACTTGTTATTGATAAGAAGCTTTATGAAAAAGGGCCCATGTTTAATTCTCAACTGTCAAAATCATTATATATATACATTTATATACACTGTTGGTCATTAAGGTGGAATAATTATTATTACCCCAATTCATTGAATGATTTTGAAAATGATTTAGTCCTAATAGATCTAAATAATAGTATACATTCTCAGATTTTATTGAATAATAATTTGCAATTGTTTGTTTTGCGAGACTTCTAAAGCATGTGTAGGCTACTATGCTAAGCAAGTAGGGGATCTACGTCCTTAAGTCATAACTGACAGTAATGAGGATTAATGCCTCATAAAAGGGCACTAATATAGCACATCAAAACGGTTTTGATCCTGGGGGCTCACAGTAACGGGGCCATTGCTTAGCCAATGAATCATGACTGTACGCAGCGGGGGCTAGGCTATGGTATCTCTACTTACATTGAAATCATCATATTTTATTAAAGTCAGCATTTTCCATCTTACGAGGGGTTACAGACTTTTGCGCCATGACACCCCCTTCTTCTATTTCTTTTTGTATCAAGCATCCTCTTCAATTAGACCAAACTTACTGCTTTATTTCCTCACCATATCTTTTTATGAAATCTGGTCTTCCAAAGATGGTCGAAAATGTCCACCTGTAATGTACTTAAAGCATGGGTTCTTTGTTTGATTGTCACAGCAATGGGATTGGTAGGAGTGGTTTTTAAAAATTTCCATTTACAATCTAAGAACATGATATTCTTTGTTTCACGATTGCAGCAATGGAATTGGTAGGAGTGGTGTGTTTGCAGCCATCTATTCAGCAGCTGAGAAGATGATAACTGACAGCTCTGTTGACATCTTCCAGTCCGTGAAGAGGTTACGAGCAAACCGTCCCAGCATGATTGAGTCAGTGGTAAGTCTGGGCTTGTAATACTTTAAAGATAAAGTGGAGTACTCATCGTGAGATTATATTGTGACAGAAATTCTCTTGAAATAGTTGTTCTGTCGACATCTTCCTAACGGTGAACAGTCCTAGCATGATTGAATCAGGGGTTATTATTTAGAGATGGTGGTTGTAAGCTTTTGTTTGAACAGAGGAGGGAGAGATATTGTTAGTCAAGTAGATCATGTGTTAATTATCAATTATTGTCTTAGAAGTAAATCAGGGCTTATATTAAAACAGTTCGCAACTTATGATCTCTCACAACTCTGTATAAAAGAGACTTGAGCTTATAAGTTTGTGATTGATCTGGGAAATGTGATCTATCCCAGTCAACCAAAAATCTGTATAATGACAGTGACCTGGTCATCAAAATCTTTACGGTTAGATCTTAATGAATAAGTAGTTTTCATGTTAATGTCATAATTATATGTAACACAAGTAGTACACTCTGTGTCAGTTATGTGCATTCAACTCGATTGACCAAAATGTTGCTATACAAACTGTTTACTTATTTATATTTCTTCAACTTGTTTTCTTCTCTTTTACAGGATCAATACAGCATCTGTTATGAGGGCATGGCAGAGTACATGAAGAGGTTTGATGAGTATGCTAACCTAGACATGTGAAGAGATTGATCATGCTCACAGTATGTTTCTATCAGGGGGGCGTTTCACAAAACTTGTCATCAGTGACAAATGACAGTTTTTGTTATAAGCTACTGAAATCCTTGATTGGTTATTGGCAGATTTTTCACTGATTTTTGTCATTTGTCATTGAAAAAAGGCTTTGTGAAATGGGTCCCAGGAGTCCAAATTTGTTACCTGTAATGTATACCTTCTCATCTCATTTGCCAGGTGGTTAGTGCTACAGTGATGTCTATAACTTTACTGGCAATATTAACAAAACCATCTTACCACATGTACATGTATTATATTTATTAAACTTCAATGATGTACATCAATATTCTGTATATAAACATATAAATCAATATACAATGCAATGTAATAAATCAATATTCTGTTTGGAAACATATATACCATATAAGTCAATTTACAGTGAACATACTCGTGAAAGAATAGTTGACCATATTTTAGCCCACGTACAAGTTATTTTTTACTGGATTCTAATCTGACCATTGCCATTCTTGATGTATTCATGATGTGATACTTTGACTTGCCTGGCGATTCACTACATGCTTTAGATTATGCAAACAGTGAAAGCACTAATTGCATTAATTAATGGATAATGGTGTTTCTAAAAAAGCGTGTACCTAAATATATACATGTAGTATCTCAGACCCAGTAAATACGGAAAGTGACTGTTTTAAAATCCATGTATAATGTGGAATTTAGCAACGCTTGAAAGGATTTTTGAACACGTTGAAATATGAAGTAAAATACAAACTACCCAATGTTCAGTAAAGATGAGCCTTCACCTTTTCTATTTCTGTCTGTTTATACATGTTCATATGTGTGGTGTCTTATACTTTTTATAACTACATGAAATAAAGAATCTGTGGTTATCATGAAATATATGTACTTAGGTTTTCAAAATACTTTTTTTAGTTTTTAGTCTTGTTTTAAACATAACATTTCGATTTTTATTATTGACCATCTAACAATATTACCACAATTTTCACAAAGATTCTGGTAATGATTATTAAAACATTGTATTTCTATTTCTGGGACAAAATCAAATTTATGTTAATTTGTAAACCCATTTTATTTTTAAGTTGTAATAGAGATTGTTAACGTGCCATAAGCTTGAACAAGAGTTAATAGTGAAGTATATCTTATCGAAATGAAATCTCACTTTATGCATGTATTGTATACAATGATACCATACTTAATAATATAATTACATGTATATAATACTTTGTAATAATGACCCTTAGGGGAATTGTTTTGTTAGATATGTTTGTTTTTATGTCTTTCCAGATTTGTTTATTGTCTTTTACAATTCTGCTTTCATTCTTATAGTTCTTTATTTTAATAATATGATGTTTAATTCGTTATCAAATATTGATATTTGAATGCAGTGGGGACATTGATGCAGTAACAATTTATTATATTTTATGAAAGTATATGTAGTACTAAGTATATTATGCAGATTGACGATTTATTGAACATATCTTATATCAGTACTGGTGCTGGGATGATTATACATAAATGGTTACCTATAAAAAATAATTATGTTTATGATCACATACATGCGTTTCATTTTATGGATGAAGTAGAAATAGCTTTTATTTGTCTTTCATAGTAAAAAGTGTGAAAGCTGTAAATAATATTTTTTACATAAAATGAGATTTATTTCACTTAATTGTTTTATATGAAAATTGTACTGCATGCTGTGCATCTATCAAGATACCAATTATAATCATCTTTTTTTTCATTTGAAGAACAGATTATTTTTACAGGGCTTGACCACTATGAGAACATGCCATTTCTTTCATCCAATGAATATGTAAAATAAAATAGTGGCAATATGCAGTTTGCCATATAGAAATATCTTATTATTATTATTATGAGAAATTCCTATAAATAATTACATTCCCAATTGCTGCTTTTAAAATGAATTGTGAATAAATAGATTTTTTTATAGAGTTAATTTTATTGTGTGACCGTATGTTTGTGTTTCATATGAATCTTGCATTCGTTTTGAGATAAAACTAGCTTTCATTAAAATGTGACTCCTAAAATTCAATGTATTTGTCCATTTGATGTCCCATAGTATTAACAATAGACCTGTTTACTATTTTTCTTGGCAACTGCTAGTAGAGAGCTTGCCAGGTGCGTGCCTGACATAGCAACAGCTAATGAATGCAAAGTGGATGCCGTCCATGTAGAGATGCCATTATTCATAGCAGGTGAATGCCGGAAATTGGCTATTAACTAGGGATTAGGGAGAGAAACATTCATACATTTATATACATAAGTAAACGGTTGAATATCATGAAATAATGAACACGGTCAACATACAATTTCCCTTGATATTAGGTTTGATTGAAAGTTAAAAGTAGGGCTATCTGCTTTATACTAAATCCTGTGTATTATAGTCTTTGGTAATATTTATAGGACTAAATACCTTGGACTGGCCACTCTACAGAGAACAATCAGAGGAAATAGATTGAGAGGGGAGAGCGAGAAAAGGAGTGGGAGAGAGGGGAAGAGAGAGAAAAAGTAGGTGAAAGAAGAGGCGAGGAAAAGAGGAGGGAGGGGAGAGAAAGTGTTTGTGTGTGTGCGTGTAAGAGAGAGAAGGCGGGGAATGGAATAACAAAAGGAATAGACTAACTACATGTAATCAAAATGGAAATACAAAATTGAATTCACATTGAATTTGTCACTTGCTAAAAGGAGTGCTGTACTTGCGTGTGTGTGTTTGTGGGAGGTTGTTTATGAGGACAGATCATAGAGCCCACGACTAAATACTACTCACATTTCGTTACTTTTCCACACAATACTACCACTGTTGATAATGACGGCACCTATCATACCCAGTCGCAAATGTACAAATGGGTACTTAACTCAAAATAACGTTTTTTTTTCTTCAATGTTACTATCGATTCATAAGTGTCAATTTTAGTAAAGGTTTTATGGTGTAAATGGTTCCATCTTATTCGTGTCCACAACAACATTAGAGCAATTTGATTTTGGGGGCAGCAGGGGGCGTATATTGTTTTGTTGTGTGCTTGACCAGCCATGCAGTTATCGCGATTTTGTGTCCAACTCGAACCGGGTTGGTCAAACTCTTCATCAATGACACTGGCGTCTGGGCCCCATTGCATAAAACTTACCCAAAATGGTTACTTCCATGGAAACCTTGATTTCAAATTGCTGTTTAGTGATGTTCCCATGGTAGTTAACACTTTGGAGACGACGGGCTTCTACAGAAGCCGAGCGAGTAGTTAAGTCTGTGACGACGGGCTTCTACAGAAGCCGAGATATATCCCTAATATGTTGACAAAGTTTTCCAGCTTATTATTATCTATTATGTGCTAAAGTTCTTTGCACTATTATTTAGATATATACATTCATCTCATCTATTAAAAAAATAATATAGTTACGTAGAAAAAAATCGAGAAAAAAGTGATATCATTTCAACTTTACTCTAAGTTAGTGTTCGGATCGAAAAAAGGCCCGAAATACCCGTACAGCTGGAGACGGACGCGTACGCGCGCGTCCGTTCTATATTCTTGCCAGGACTCTTGCTTGACGCTACTTCCAAGTTCCGTATGCACCCTTCTGCATTTCAGATATTCGTATTACGGGTCGTATTATCAGTTCTATTTCGACCCTGATTACTTATTTATATTTATCTACCCTACCGTGGGGCATTTTTTCATCATATGCTAATCTAAGCCTTATATCGATGTAGGGTATTTACATGACAATACGCTGTTCATTTTATAAACTTGACCAATTTAGCGAATCATTCATGTAGGGACCTCCTTTATGAAAGGCTTATCCCCCACCCTAAGAGGAACAAAAGATTGTAAAGAAGTAACTACTCTTGAAGTTTACCGTTTTGAAAGAAGAGGATGTAAGCCTAAACGTAGGTCAATAGGTCAATCTACATGGCAATACAAACGACCACTCTAACTAATAGTACGAGGGCATGTAACCATTCTAGAGCAGGTTTGAGTAAAATATCTTGATCAACCTAAAGCCGGTCTTAGTTTGAGCGGGCATATAAAATGTTCAAATGTTATGTCCTGAAAAACGATCCCTTACTCTTCCTCTCTCTCCCCACAGAATATTACTCTTGTCTTGAGCAAACCCGGCGGTATAGCCATGAATATGAGACTACCAAAAATGAACTCCTTATTAGCCACACCCTTTCAAAAGAAAAAAAAAAACACAACAACGCGATGCGGAAATAAAACACACTGAAGCACAATTCCAATTTCATGAAATTCCTGACTTATTCAGAGAGGGAGGGGGAAGAGGGAGACAGAGAGAGAGAGAGAGACAGACAGAAAAGACAGAGATAGATAGATAAATAGATAGAAAGAGAGATGATTATGATGAATTATGATTTTGTTCTAATCTCTGTCATTCATTTAGCTCTTTCAATTACAAACAAAACAAATCAAATATGCGTACAAAAATTCAATTAATATTTTATTGATACAGCAACCTCATATCAAAACAGGGTTCTAAAAGATGTATAGATTAAGAAAATATAAACAAATTTAAGCTGGAGGCAAAATCTAAAACTAAATGAATATTTCAAATCATGAGAAACGAAGTCGAAAGCATTCAAAGTAAATATTATTTTTGTTTCCGAGAATAAAACAATGTTCATCTCAAAATTCATTTCCCAAATATTCCTATATTTGATTTGCACATTTAAAAGAAAGGGCATTTAGTGTAGATCATGGCATAATGTTGGTCAGAATAAAGTTACAAAACGTGTCGAAAACCAATGTAAAACAAAGGCTAAGGCCTATTATTTATGGCTCGGTTGATAATCGGCCGAGCTTTAGCAGACGACAATCATTGACAATGGGGAAATGAATGGAGGTATCGACCGATCTGCGCGTGCGGCGGTGCTTACGCAATTTGTATTGCGAGTGTATTGAAAAGGAAAGACGTGAAGCTTCAGCAAAATAAGACGGCAATTTCCCTCAAAAATAACAGACCTTATTTTTGGTATTGATGTACAAAACTTATATTTTTAGAAAGAAAAAAGTCTGATCTTTCACTTTTACATTTACTAAAAAGCACGAAAATGACTGAATGAGGCGCAATGAGCAACGAAAGTAAAAAGCACCGCCAAATTTTCCATTACTGGCGATGTAACCGAAATCGCTCCGTCACAGGGGAAACAATCGCCTTGCGCGGGCTCGCACTCAAAGGGTTAATATTGATGGCAAAGTTACCATGAATGGTGCCCTGGACAAAAGTACATATTTGTACGAGTAAATGTACGTTCGTTTCTCTTCCTTCTGTATAAATCTGGACAAATATTGAATCGTTTATGAGTTTTATAAATTCTGAATCGTTTACCAAATCAAAACAATTACTTTTGTCCCCAAGAATACGTGATACATAATATGACTGATTGATTTGCATCTTTGTCATTTCAATGTGTGCACAAGCTGCACGAAAATTGCTTAATTGCTTTCAAGATTAAAACTCTTGGGAGAGTTCATAATTACCACTCTATTCTAGGGCAGAGGCGTAGCATGAATGTATACAATTAAGTGGGCACTGGGAGATGAAATATGAGAGAACAAAGCAACCAAAATGTATAAGTCACTACATTGTATTTTATGTCCACACACATATAAACACCTGGGCCGGTATTCAATTCAATACGCTTAAGTACCAAGTAAATGGCTAAGTTAATTAATTTACTTATCTCGTATTCAAATCGCATTTTGGACTTATACTTACGTAAGACAACATCTAAGTAAAATACTTACTAATAAGCATTGTGACGTCACACGGTCAATCAAAAGTAAATGCGCGCTGACATAATTGTGCGCAGGTTATAATACTGCTATAATTATGCCTGCCAATCAAGGCCTCCAAATAATTGGCTTAATTCTGGTAGGGAGTTGACTTAAATATAGGGCAAAATAATTACCGGTAGCCAAAAGTTTGAATTCAGTACCAGAATTAGCTAAGTATTTTATCTAAACCAAATACTAAGTAAAAAGCTTAAATTTTGTACTTAAGTATTGAATTCAATATGAGCCTAGGGCACACACCAGTACGTGTATGACTAATGTCTCCTGAGGACTATGGAAAAATACCTTCTTTGGAGGACACCCCCTTTGAGGGGATTTACATATAAATTATGAAATATCTCATCGTCTACGTTTTTGCTCGCAATTTCTCTCGATAAATTAAGCTCACTATTTGATGGAGAGAGAGAGAGAAAAAAATAGACTGAGGTCGCTTTTGACTTGTTTACCGACATTTATATATATATCTGAGGATTTTATGAATACTGGTTTAATTGCCACCACCAACAACGATCACCGAACATCTCAGGATTATTGAATACCGGTAAACGTATCAGAAAGGATTATTGATTACACCATAATTTTGCATATATAGTAATTATCACTTTTGTTTGTAATGCTTTGTTCCTGTTTAAAGGTTTTACAAGTACACCACTTAGTTGGTCGAAATACTCTTCTTAAAGTACAGACTATGGTCTTTTTATGACCCCAAATTTTTCAACGCTATATTGACGAGTTCCTAAAAATGGGTTCTAAATATACTGAATATATCCTGCAGCACATACATGTACGATACGAGGACAATGCATGCAGTGCAATCTTCTCCAAACGCACATTGAATCCTGCATCACATACAAAACTGTAATATACAAGGACACCATGGGAACTTTTTTTTCCAAACATATTTGTTTTTCGGTCTCACTGAGCAAATCTTGTAAGGTCATGAGATACATTTATCTTTTCAGAGTTACTTCTCAAAATAATGAAGTACATCGTCTTTTCGTATTTTCAAAAATCTAGGGTTTTCATGCTTATGTCTAATAGGCTCACCTTGATTATGCTACATGATGTACTGTTTTATCCCCTTTTTTCTTCTCTTCCTTTTTTTATTGTATTGTTCTTCCTTTTCCTTATTTCTAATTCTTATCCTTTTCTTTATTCTTCTTTTTCTTTTCTTAAAATATTATCCTTTTCATTCTCTTCTTCCTTCTTTTAATCTTTCCTCATGCTTTCCTTCGTTATGTCATTTTTTTAATGTCTTCTTTCATCTTCCTTAATTGTCTGAATAGTTATGCTTCTTTCAATGTTTAAAAGTGAGCAGAGAAGATGTAGAAGAAGAAAAAACACTCCAATTCGGCCACCCCTGGAAATACATAGAACACTGACTTATGTTTTCTGCTTGTCAGAATTTTCTGCTTCTAAAGGGTGGACTTCCCTTTAACCCTAAAAAGGCCGGGCTATTTGAAGTCTTGATATGGCCGGGGGGGGGGGGGACATTTTGCCCTCCCTCCTAAGATCTCGGCCGTGAAACGGCCGATCGCCGCAAACATTTGCACGCATGTCAAGTGAAGTGTATAGAAAACTATGGTTAATTTAATTGTTTGCATATTTATGGTAATTTATGCAAATAAGGTCATAAAATTCACTGTTTACCCATAAATCATAAATCATTTATATTTAAGTATTCTTTTTCACTACATGTTTTCGTTAGACCATTTGACACAATAATACGATAACAACTTTGTAAGAGCTAGGTTATTCCTTATGTTATCTCTTGTTTTGATAATTTATTATGTATTTCATTGTTTTTTCAACTTTTGTATTTTAGTTTATTCTTTTTATTTTTTTATTTCTACTTACAATTCAACTATTTTGACTCCCAAAACAAACACCAACACTTTAAACAAGACCCAATAACCAATGTTATATCTCTTTTTAGGAAAAAATGACATTTCCATATGTTTTGTACACAAATCACGAAAATCGATTTTGGGCTGACAAAAGGTCATGTGACTTTGTAACTGTACCCCCGATTAAAAAAAAAAAAATGTTTTAAAAGATGCGCAAGACTCGAAAGAAAAAAGTCAGCGAGCGGCGGGGCACCATCCGTATGCGTTCCCGAACAATCAGACAAATCGCGGAGGGGGGGGGGGGGGGGGGGCGGGGGCATAATGGTCCCCGGCCTTATTAGGGTTAAGTCCTATCCAAGAGACTTGGTAATGAGGATTTGAAAAGATACTCTCTGTTGGCCTCAAGATATGCAGCAACAACATATGATGACAGAAAAAAAAGCAAATGGAATAATTATATATTGCATCAAAGAATAGCATGTACACAAGTGTATTATGTATAAAACGTAGTGTCCGTAACATCCTATAGGATTTTGTACATAAGTTATTATGGACAACTTATGATATGAAACGAGCCTTCCTAGCAATTGATTTGTTTTTATTTGTATACAGATGGGACTAAAGTTTGTACTTTGTCAGTTTGTCTCATTTACCAATGTTTGGTTGGCTATTTTAAAAGTTTCAGGTTTTGAAAAAATGTCATTTATCAGATTTGACCTTGTTTTACCTCTGATGTGTATACTGCGTCTAATTTATGGACTGAAGTGAGTGTGAATTGTTTTATTTTTCACAAATGGCTAAGAAATTACCTCAAAAAGTGCAAAATATTTGAGTGTTAAGATAAATAATGCTTGAAAATTCCATTTCAGTAGCTTTGTGTAGTGTCCGTAACACCTACCACTCATGTTGTGTTGCTGTTCATAAAATGATAACCAAGATAGTTTCCTCCAGGATATTGCAGGGTATTAACCCTATGGTATGGATGAACAATTTGGGGTTGATGAAACTGCTCTATTGCATACTTTATTTTTGGACCCAAGTGCAAATGGTTTTGCACCCTGATTGTGGCTATTCTAATGAGTGGGGCCCTAATGGACCCGATGATTGATAGCCATTATCGAAACTGATGAGGCTAATACGCACGGACTACTAACTGATGAAAATTATCTAATTATTGTCAAGAAGACTTGTCATAACTGAAGGCCCTCTTTACAGTTCACTAGTGAGATTTAAAAAAAAATCAAAGTGTTGACTGATCATTAGTTATTGGATAACACTGCTTGCAGAGTTATAGGAATATATAGAATGTCGGTTTGTTTGAAACATTTAGCACGAATCCTAAATAACTAGAACGAAATACCCAATCTGTCTGAAGCACACCAATAATTTGCCTCGGCCCTACCTCATTGTATAATGTTATTTTGAGGTCGTTTAAAGGATCAAGATCGTACTGAAAATCACAAATGGACACATCTTCATGGAAACTAAAACCGATTTTGGGAGAATTCATTACACACGTGATTGGTGCGTTGAATAGAATGTGCGAATTTACTGTGATATCTGTATTTTATTCCTTGGATAACTGTTAAGTTTATTGCGGCAGCTGGCTTGTCTGATTGAAATCAAGGGACGCCTATTGTATGCTTGCTAAAATCATCAAAGAAACATCCTTGCTCGATGACAGAAGATACTTCTGTGCCATACAGTATTTGTCGAATGCAGATTAATTTCCCGTTTTAAAGAAAACTAATCAATTTCAGCGAAGACGTAGCGACGAAGTACAATGGAGGGCAATTCTTCCGCTGGATTCGAAACCGACCAGGTTCCACTTTTTAGTTTGGATATCATTATTTATACCACCTGGAGTTTTATGGTCTTTTCTTTGATTCTCAACTCATTTATAATATTGTTAATGAGAAACAGCGACGCGTTCAATGAAATTGACTCCATTCTGTATCAGGTTTTGGCAGTAGAGGACATGGTTTTCTTCATTACTGGCCTTTCTATTCAGTATCTAATAAGAAATGATACCACTAATTGTGTACATGACACCTGTCACAGATGGTCATCATTAAGACTCATCGTCTCTTCGGCCATCTTGTATCAGATCTTTGGTACCCTTCTAACAATAAATTTGTGTCGTTATCTGCTCATCGTTAAGCCATTGCATTACCTACGATGGATCACGAAAAGAAAGGTTGTGGCCATCCATGCGATTATCTGCATTGTTTCAGTGACGTACAACTTTGGGTTACTATACATCTTGACACCCCCAAAGTATTTCAGCCCTCGTGTTATGGTTCTTTTTGTTCTTCCTATAATCGCAGGGTTTGTGGTGTTATTGGCTACAAGCATTCATATTATGCTGATATCTTTTAAACAATCGAAAAGAATTAATGCTATCCACAACCAAGTGGCCAGAATCGAACCTTCAGGGGAAATCCGTCAAGGAAAGCGCCCTCTCGACAGCTTCAAAGGCCTCCGGACAACGCTGTTGATCACATTTACTTATTGCATCTCATGGATTCCCTACATCTTAAGTATCTTAGAATCTGGGGGATTCTTACAGCAGCCGTTTCAGATTCGGTTGCTTTCGGGTTACACAACATTGCTTAATTCAGCTTGGAATGCTTTGTTGTATTACGCCATTAACCGCCAATTCCGACTCGAAGCAATCAAATTATGTGGGCGAATCAAAAGAAGATTCTTCGAAAATTGCAAGAACCCATCATAATAGACTAAAAAATATTCATTTAATAACCCTCGAGTCCTACCCATTCAGCATATAAAACGATATTGACTAGTGACTCTTTGTAACATCTTTGATTCACCTATCGCTTACCAAGAGTTTATGAAAGATGTTTACCCGATTACATTCGAATTTGAAATATTAGCTTCAACATTCTTTATCTTCAAACATACGACATTTCCATATGTGCATGCATGTGAATTTGATAATGTTCTCTTGGTACAGTACACAAGCAGAGAGTCAATGGAACACACTCCCGCCTTCAAGTTGTCCGTACTTTCACTTCTGTTTACTCTTGAAGTGTTTATTTATGTCCTTTCCTTTCTTTTGTTTATTCTTTTGTTTAGCGTAACGTTAATCCTTGTTTTCACGAAGTGACGGTAGCGAGGAAAATCGTCACGCAAAGTGAATGCAATTTTTTTTCACTACCGTCACTTCGTGAAAACAGCGACGTAAATATGTGTAATTTTTTTCATCGGATTTTGAGCTATATATTAAAAAAAAAACAATTCTATATAAATGTATGTATGAGATATAAAGTTAACATGCTGAATGACTAATGAGCAAAAACTAGATTTAAGAGGGCTTCAACGTATACCATGATGCTTATGTTTAAAAAAACAAAAATCCTGGTATCTTATTAGCAGTTCTTCCAGTGTACCTCACCTCCTATTCGTCTTCTAAGGTTTTCTTTAATGAAACACACGCAAAAATAATTTTGTTGAAAATGTATGTATTCACTTCTAAGACTCATTCCCATGATCATATTCACTCCCATAAATACACATACGCACACACACACACGCTCGCGCACACCCACGTGAACCATACGTTGACACCCACACTGAACATTGAATATCATTGTCCTTGAAAAAAAACTCCCTTCCATTACCAATAAATACTTATTAACTGGTGACTGTTATTTTCTATGAAGAAATCGGAAAACCCTTTTTAAACAATATTTGTCAACTCATGTCATTATATCCTTGTCCGTCACGAACATCGATGTGATAAGAATAATTGTCTTTAGATTTTTGTTTTGTTCATTATTTTAAAGAAAGGCATTGCATTTATATCAATGTCCTCTTATCATAGTATCCTACACGAGCTGCCCATTATAAGGACAGCAGCACAAATACATATTTAAAAACAAATAATTCAAAATAAAACAAAGCAAAAGACGACACAATTAAAAAGGAATATAGGACTGTGTGTATATGTCGTTGATAACAATGACCTGCACATTTTTCTGCTGTTGTCGTGCAAGTCCTCTCCTTGAAAATTCATGCTTCTCTACATAAGCCAATTAGATATTTAAATGTAGCTTATATTGCTACTATTATTATTATCATTATTAGTAGTATTTTTAGTGTTCTCATTGTTATCATCATCATCATCATCACTATTATTATCATCATTATTATAATAATTATAATAATAATTATTATTATTATTTTATTATTCTTTTTTATCATCGTAATGATTTGCAGTTTTCAAGTCAATTCAATTATATTTTATACAGTTAAAAAGACAACATTCATATAACAATGAGCTATATAACATAAAATACACATTAAGAACATATTCGACAAGGACATAAAATAAACTGAATAGGTTGCAACCTGAAAGTAAACATAATCCTTATACAGTGCGTCCCAGAAAAAACGAAACCGAGAAGTATCGATGTTTTATCATAACGTAATCACAACCATAATTAATGAATGATACATATTTGGAAAGCTTAGAGTCTCCTCTTTCAGTTGATGCTACTCAGATGATGCATATTCTACGCATGAGTGATTAAGAGCAATTTGAAGGAAGGAAACCAAAAAGACATTTGGCAGGCGGTATCTGAATTTCGAAGAAAAATTCTCATTTCTAGAAAGTTGAGTTTCTGCCCTTTCATATGACACCTCAATCAGGAAAAATGAGCGAGGAATAACAAAGTTCTGTCTGTTTAAAGTAGCCCTTACATTTTCATAATTTTAACAAACGAATTCGTTTTCACTGGGTGCCTGCCGTAGCAAAAAGCAGATTTGACAAAAGACTTAACTCCGTTTCGTTGACAATCAGCCATGCATGAAGACTCTCGTCTACGGCTGATTGTCAACGAAACGGAGTTAAGTCTTTTGTTAATTTCGTTTATTGATACGGCAGGCAGCCAGTGAAAACGAATTCGTTTAATAAAATTATGGAAATGCAAGCACTACTTTAAACAAACAGAACTTTGTCATTCCTCGCTCATTTTTCCTGATTGAGGTGTCATATGAAAGGGCAGAAACTCAACTTTCTAGAAATGTGAAGTTTTCTTCGAAATTCAGATACCGCCCGCCAAATGTCTTTTTGGTTTCCTTCCTTCAAATTGCTTTTAATCACTCATGCGTTAAATATGCATCATCTAAGTAGCATCACATGAAAGAAGAGACTCTAAGCTTTCCAAATATGTACCATTCATTAATCATAGTTGTGATTAAGTTATGATAGAACATCGATACTTCTCGGTTTCGTTTTTTCTGGGACGCACTGTATAAAGGTTTTGTACGGCCCAATTGCAAAACAGCTAAACCGGGCTTTTATCGTGAATAAACAAATGAATCTAATCAAATCAAATCGAATCATTATTATGAGTGAGATTATTGTTATTATTTTCATTATCATTATAATGATTGGTACCTTGAAAAAACCCTCTGATTCACTTGTTGCTCCGGTTTGACCGAGGCGCCCACCCCTCTTCGATGAATGGATCCAATCTACGACACTGCTTACGATATACAACCTTTCAATTTAATCATCACCTTCCTGACGATGCGAAGCTAGACTGGCGGTATTAGGGACTTTTAGATTGAGTGGACGAGAGCGGCGTGAACGTCCTTCTCCTCTTTTTCTTCTTCTCCTTCTTCTTTTTCTTCTTGTACTTAATATCATTTCTATCATCAGTTTAATGTTGTTATTATTATCTTTAATAAGTATTTCTTTTAATTTTCTTATCTGTCTGTAAATATTACTATTTTAATTTATTAATTGTATACATGTCTGTAAGGGACCCCACTGGAAATAAGCTCTCGAGCTTTCGTGGGTTATCCTGTTCAAGCTGACTTATTTTTGATCTGTTATTATTGTATATTGTTGTATGTTGGAAGCTTGTCGAATAAAAATCAATCAATCAATCAATCATGTCCATGACAAGCCGTGTTTACATTTATTCCTATTTCTTGATATCAAGAATTGGATTCTTGATATCAGAAATGTAAAGCAATGGTAATTCTTGATATCAAGAAATAGGAATAAATTTTAAAACGGCTATTCATAAACACGCATGATCAGTGGTCGTTCACGCCGTTCTCGTCCACTCAATCTAAAAGTCCCTATTCTCGATGATTAGGTGCTCATGGAATCAAACTGGTCCTGTATAATTACCGAGTAGAGGACCCATCATATTGCATGTATTGCTTATGTACTACTTGTATGTTCCATTGACTACGATCAATAATGCAGGATTAAATTTAATTAATTAAAAGTTGTGCTTCTTGCTATGACGCGAGTATGATTACTTGACAGGCTCCACTGGGTAACTAAATGAAAACACTTACAAGATTAAAAGCAATTTTCTAATTTTCGTATAACAAAAATAAATAGCTCTTACCTGAGATCTACATGTACATGATACTTGTTGCCAAAGACTGATGTTGACGGCTTGCGTTATTCTGGACAATACCCAAATCACACCAATGAGTACACGTGACCGACAACAGACCAAACACAAAAGTTAGGGCCTATGTTGTTATAATTGCGAGACTGACGATATGATTCAAAAATATATTGTATGAACGAAATTTCATATAATTTTCTAATGACCTTTTCGATACCTTCGTTTATGCATGTTTCCTCTACTATTAACACTCATTATAATTATGTTTATATTGTATTGTTTGTATGGTATGACGTATTTTCTAATACAATGATTAAACACTTATATACTTATAAATATACATTACACTTTATACTTCAATCACACCAACGATCTCAAAACACGAGACCGCGAAGAGACCGAACAATTAAACAATTATTCCCATCTCCCATAAAAGAAGACTTAAACTTGACCGAGTTCGAGTTCATTTAGCGGTACTACTATGATTTCTTGCCTCTGATGGAGTTGTTGACTCTTTTCAATAAACTTGGCTGTCTTCATACACGCCAAAATCTAATCAATGATCAGGTTAAATCATAATCATGTTCCATTGTTTCTCATGATGGTGATCTTATGCAGAGCTCTCACATCAAAACATAACACTGTACATGACATTTATGGACACCAATTCGCCGTAAGTTGGGTGATAGCCGGGGACGTCGAACTGTAAAGACCGCGGAACGGGTTTAGAATTAGTTTGTGGAATCCCATATAAACACATCCATGGTTTTTGCATCCAATCATGAAATTACGCGGTATAACCAAGGAGATACATACAGACATTGTGGGCCTACCAAACCAATTACTTCAACGTAAAATGAAATACATTCAGGCGCGGATCTACGGGGGGGGGGGGGGGGGTTAGGGGGTTTAAACCCCCCCCCCCCCCCCCTTGGGCGGCCCCCCCCCCCCAAAAAAAAAGGAAAAAAAGGAAAAAAAAAGAAAAAGAGAAAGAAAAAAGAACGCACGCTGGAGAGAAACCCTTTCAAGTGCAAATATTGTGAGAAGATATTCAACTCATCTGGTAACTTAACCAAACACATGATAACTCTGGATATAACTGTGTATTAAACTGTTACTTGATTTAACTCATAGCCTGCCATGAGGCTGCGTGCACGCTACTGTTACGCTGCTTCTTGCATGCTAGCAAACATTCGTAATAGCAGTTATTGTTCATGCCCATTGGACTGTGCCTAGTGTTTTGCACGCGCTATTGTTAGTACCATCGCGTTAATCCGATTATCTCGTTATAAATCTGGCACTGGGGGGATTAACCCTGTGGCAGGATAAGAGTTAAAAAGACGTTATCATGCACTGCTATTTATGGTCTCCATTGTGTTAATAGATGCCAGAAAATCATCACTTACGGGGTTCAAATAAACACCCCAAAAAAAAATCGGCTCGCCGCTTCGCGGCTCGTGGACGATGCTCTGCATCGTCATTATTTTGGTCAACCCCCCCCCCTTAGCAAAAAGCTAGATCCGCCCCTGACATTTCGTCGTGTTGTGGAAGGCGAACGTATTTATATGAATGGAATATTATTTGTTTAGCTTGTACATTTTCGAGTGATTGTAGATTTGACGCATAGATTTGACTCGTACTATTAACCATTCTTCTGGATGTGTTGGTATGTCGAGGAAAGAAAATAAGCTTCGCGAGATGGTGATTTTTTATCATATGTTAGAGCGAATTGGACTTCAACTTCTAGAGTTACGGAACACATACCCTTTCGCGTATGTCTCAGGTACGAATTCTCTCAAGACAGTCTGATTGGAAAAGAGCAATCTAATCTTCTATAGTACGGACATCTTTTGAGGAAATAAATACGCATCAAGATTAACTGACATCTAACTTAAGTCTACCAGTACACGTCTGAGAGAGGTGTCTGGATTTCGACATTGAAACTGTCACATAGGTAAATAATTTTGAAGGTGTCACATAACTCTTTTCCGATAATACGCATCTACATAGGAGTTACTTTTCCTCTGTATTCCCGTATATGAACTGAAAGAGCATCGAAAAGCCTTCGAAAAGTGAAACTGGGAAATTCAGGTTGATAGAAACCATCAAAACGTGAAGAGCAAGCGCCCAGAGCTACTCTCTTAAACAAAAAAGAGTGAATTTTCAAAATCACGGACGTCACTCCTCTGGAGAGTGAAAATAGAGTGAAAATAGAGTGAACATTCACTCTTTTCTTCTTAGAGAGACTCTAAAATCAATCGATTTTCACTCCTAAACAAGTGATCACGGACGTCACTCCCAAGAAAGTGAAAATAGAGTGAAAATTCACTCTTTTTTTTAAAGATCTTGTTACTGACGTACATGATTATAATACAAGAAATAGACGATTCAACTTTAACTTACCAGAAAGAGTAGGTAGTATTGGAAATTCGTTTTATTACAATGCCATAAAACATTGGAATTCCCTTCCCAATGGTGTAAAAGAAATAGGAAACTATGATCATTTTAAGAGGAAATTAAAGGAATACCTAATACTTGACAGTCAGAGAAGAGAAGTGAATGACATGTTATATGATTGAAATTTTTATTCTTCTGTCGGTTCATACCTTTTCATGTTGTATATACTTATGTTTTCGTACGTTATAGAAATTCTACAAATTCATCATTATTTTCCTCTTCTTCCTTCTCCTCTTTTTCTTCTTCTCCTTCTTCTTTTTCTTCTTGTACTTAATATCATTTCTATCATCAGTTTAATGTTGTTATTATTATTATTATCTTTAATAAGTAGTTCTTTTAATTTTCTTATCTGTCTGTAAATATTACTATTTGAACTTATTAATTTTATACATGTCTGTAAGGGACCCCACTGGAAATAAGCTCTCGAGCTTTCGTGGGTTATCCTGTTCAAGCTGACTTAATTTTGATCTGTTATTATTGTATATTGTTGTATGTTGGAAGCTTGTCGAATAAAAATCAATCAATCAATCAATCAGAGTATTGACAGACTTAAATGAACTTGATCTTCAAAGGTAATGGCGGAAGGACTAGATAAATCGTTTCCACCAAAAATCGGCACATCGGTTGCGCAGTCTGTTGATTTTGGCTTGGCAGGTGCTTCATTGACTGAGAATGCTGACCAAGTGGAACCACCTGAGATCAAGAAGTCCAGATGGTACCTGCTATCTTCATCGTTTCCTCATGCCATAGGAGTAGCAGGGATCAAGTTTATATTCAATGGCGATGAAATGAAAATAAGGAGGTAAGTCGCACTAATTTAGACCTTGTAACAATTTAAACAAATATATTTCCCCCTAAACAGTCTTCAAATAGTTATAGGCATTGTTCTCACATTAAAAGTGTGATGTGATTTACACGGAACTATGTGCTCATGGTATCCTGTAATACTGGTAAAGCATGTACCCACCAATTAATAAATGGAAACTGTCTTTTCCATCGGAAGAATCCAAACTAAAACTCTATCAATGAAACGATTTAAAAATGAAATTAATAATAAATAGATGTTTGATATCTATTTGATGTTGATCTTTAATCTTTTCTGTGTATCTTCATTGTTTACGTGCTTTGTACGTGCCATATAATTCTTACATATATGTATTATATTGAAAATAATATCGCTAGTGATATTCGTTTGTCTCGCAATGTGGTCAATAAGGAATCTAAAAGATCACGACGTTTCGTATGCTACTGCTACTACTCCGCACGGTCCTCCCGTAGAGTATAAAAGACCCTTGCTTACAGTAGTTTTTATCACCTGACGAAGTATTGCAGTAGCATACGAAACGTCGTGATCTTTTAGATTCCTTATTGACCACATTGCGAGATAGACGAATATCACTAGCGATATTATTTTCGATACTATATCCGCAATGAGTAATATATTTAGCATTATGTATTATATTGTTACATGTATATTCTTATATTCGTATGTTATGGCGAATGATGAAGAAATGAATGAATGTTTAAAAAGTAGACCAGTTATGGTCATGCGGTTGCATTGTGAAAGAAACGTTGTGGAATCGTTCAGAAAAGGTTGATAATCTAGCATATACATGTAAGTGTTGGTGTGTACTGCAAGGTTCTGGAATCATCAACATGATAAGGAATTTGGACCAGTCTTGGTAAAGTTACAAGCACTGTACAAAGAAAAATGTATATGGGACTACACGACACGTGCCTTATATCTATCAGGTCCAAATAGATATAATAATTTACCAAAAATATCAATTAGTAGGCGGTTTCTCGGCAAATTTTTTATAATCACGTATCAGTCAAAACACATTCTTTCACATGATTGGTAATAAGAGCTTCCATTTCATTTTTTGAGAGGAGGGCGTTTCCAAAACTGGTCTTTACCTTTAACAAAAATCCCACAGTATCTGTTGACCTGGTTTTTCCTGTCTGAAAATGTCATCGATAATGCAAAAGGCAATATCTACCATTACCATTTTCCAAATAACTTGAATAAGGCAAATCTAACTTTTCATCCGTCGAAATGTTCATTCGTCTATGGGTTCTTTTTAGTCTTCCTCAGACTTGATACAAAAAGACGTGAGATAACATTTTGTTTATCTTACAGATGTGTCTGGGGCATCCTTCTCCTGATATGCCTATCTGCGATGGTATATCAAACAGGAAACCAATGCGTCAGGTATGCAATGAAACCTGTTAACACCCTTTTGGATGTGGAGTATGTTGATCTGCTAGACTTTCCATCAGTCGTTCTCTGCAACTACAATGCTTACAGGTAGCTTTTTCTTTATGTAAACGGACCAAAATTGGTTAGAATTTCATGAAGAGACATACAAATCCATCACCAAAGATGAAGCATTTAGTTTACTTAAACATTCTGAGTTAACCCACATAAACACCAAACGTTGATGATGATCTACTAGTTCTACGTAATACATCGTCATCTTTTACGATATTATTGAACATGTTCAAGAGGGATTGGACAGGGGTCTTAAAGCTTATCTGCCATAGTTTACAGGAGGGATTAGAGCGCCATGCAAGGTCACTGGACAGGTGGTTATCTCATCAACTCAGCTCTCAGTTAACATAAGAAAAAGAGGATCATGGGGGACCAATGGTCACCGATTAGGCATTTTTTGTTGTAAGAGGGCGCAAGTAACTACAAGTAGTGCAGTGGGCCTTTAATACATACTGAATGGTCAATCATCTGATGCGATGTTTCTATATGAATTATGAACATAATGTGCGAGAGAAGAGTGGTCTTTAGTCTAGATTCTAATGGGTATTGCACAGGACTACTAATCACCTGGTAATAGATTTATCTCCTATAGTCATGGAGCTGAACACGTTATGGGATGTATGAAATATTCTGAAGCCTTTAGCTAACGGTACAACAACAGTGAATACATACTCGTATTGTTGTTGAGCGCTGGGGCTTATTACTTGTGTAAAGGCTTAATAAAAAGTTATTTATCCTTCTACTTATGATGCGTTTAGAACCGTTGTAATAGTACCCAATAGTGGGTGTGCTGGTGGCTCAGCGGTTAGAGCGCCCGTCTCATGACCGGGAGGTCGTGGGTTCGAACCCCGGCCGAGTCATACCAAAGACAAAGATTGGAGAAGGGTAGTAATCATAGCATATTATATTATGTTACATTACACACACATATATATATATATGTTATGTTATGCAGTTCCCGCTGGAAGAGCAGTTTCATAACTGAAGTGGCTACCCTGGGTAAATAAAACTGATTTAATTATCAATTAATATTAATTAATAGAGGCACTGAATTTAATACCTTTAGCTGAGCTATAATATGTTATCATGCTTTGCATGTTCATTATTAATACAGATAATATGTAAACAGTAATCTTTTATCAAACAGGAAATCCTACATAGAAGATAACGAAGCAGAGTTTGCTGCACTCCTAAAGCATCTCGCTAATCGAACATCACGTAGACATCAGGATATCGATGCCACATTTTATGATGGAAACCTGAAATACACCAATCTCACAGAACTGAAGCTGAACGCTGCCCATCAACTCGACACTATCGTTTAGTAAGGTCTATTTTGTATCATTATAGGCGGTGTCACACAGAAAAATCCCTTAAAAAATCCCTTGAAAAATCCTTTCAAGGGAGAATTTTCTTGATGACAGACAGCAATTAAGAGGATGACTAAAATCTGGATAACTAAAATACGGATTGTTGGCCTCTGTGTGACACCGCCTAATGTGTCATCAACAGATTCTGAGCAAAAGCATATTAAAACCTTTGAGCACTATGCAATATGAAGATGCTTTACATAATTATCTAGGAATTGAAATGCAATAGGAAATTTGACTTGATTACAAATTAAGAACATACATTGCATGTTTTTTAAAGTTTTTTTAGTCTACTTATACTTTATGGTAGCGTTCATTAGAGCAATTAATATATAACGTAATGATGGCTTTTCAGTTATTAATAATATCTTTTCAAAGGAATTGGTTTAAACACAACATTTTATTTTCCTCTTTTTTTGGCCCCCTTTTGTCATGTTCCTGTTTGTAAATCTTAGAAAGTGTGATGAGTTCTCTAGACCATGAACATAAACCTCACTTCTTGTTGGGTAAATTCACTTTACACGTATTGTCTCTTTTCAGTGCAACCTTCGGCAATGAAAAACTTACAGTTGATAATTTCTCTCTCGCTCTCTTCGAGTTCGGGGTGTGTTTTACCTTTAACCTCGACGGTACTCATCGGTTACAAGTACGAAGCCCAGGTAAATGATATCCCTTAATTAATAATAATTATAGGCATTTCTATAGCATTAATTATTACCCTGGCTTTAGCCCAGCTGCCATTACAGCACTCCAGCATTTCAAGGAATTAATTCCTGTCACGTACCCTTCTCTTTTGTAAGGTGGATGCGTATACTATTGTCCTGACATTTGGTAGTATAGGCCTACACTGTTGTCATACATTTGGAATACATTTTCTTACCTCTTTAAATGATACCATAGTTACAAGAACATTTTATCAAACGATCAATCTTCATTTGATAAGTAAAGTAGAAGATGTGATTTCTTATACATTTCTTATAAATCAAGAATAAATCGTATTATAACAATCTTCTCATGAAAAGAGGTACGGAAAATTTATTCCAACTTTATGGGCAACACTCTTTTACCTCAATATAATGCCATTGAGCCTTCACTCCGGAAAACTGACTTTTTGTTGTTGATGAATAATGTTACGTCACCTACGACAGTATGATTTTACATGTGTTACTCTAAGAGCACACTGCTGATCAAAGCAGAATCTTAGTATGTCTTTCAATATCTTGAAGAACTTTTTAGAAAGAAACGAAAAACAACCACTAATAGAACAAATGTTATGCGAGTTTCATAAACTGATAAACATGACCATCGAATTTTTGGCTAAGTTCGAATCATCGGGTCATCGCGTCCGTTCGGTTGGTAGCGTTACACGACCTTTTGTGTAACAAAAGCGGAAGATAACGCGACTTTTCGTAGATTTGCCGTACACAGGGTATTCACAAAGTGTCTGGTAAATTGGACCAGGCCATTTTGTAGATAAGAGGGTTTATTTTACACACATAACCCCTGACGATTCGTGAATAAAGGGGCATGTTTTTACAAGAGGTCGGGTAACGCGATGACCGGACCCGACGCGATGACCCGATGATTCGAAGTAAGCCCAATTATTAACGAAATATGCATTACAATATTAGGTTAATTCTACAGTTGATACATTTAGGATAGCTAGGAAGAATCAGCATATCAAGGCCAATGTTTTAAAATTGCTAAAAAGAATGTAGGGAAAATATACATTTAAAGATAAGAAAATCCATCACTAGATATAATTTGTTTGCTTTCTGATCTGATACTTAGACTTTTTAGTTTTTCTCCCCAAAAATATTCAACGTATCTTCGAAACTGCAATCACATTTGAATTATTTCCTATAATTATGAATGACATGGAACAGGAGCAACCCACGGTCTAGAAGTGATTTTAGATGTTGAGCAGTGGAACTATTATCATCAGGATAGTCTCCCTTCAAGAATCTCAGCAGGATTTCAGCTCCAGGCATTCGACAGTAAAACAAGTACCCCCCAAGTCAATGACTATGGGATCGCTGTTGGACCTGGAACCAAGACTCGTGTTGGTGTCACAGTCCATGAGGTATCTACAGTACTCCTTGATAAATTAATTAGGATATCTACAGCACGATTGGAAAGACTCAATATATAACGTATTGTATGTCCCATAGCATTCATGTTCGGATCGTGTAATAGATACACTATTTTCATGTTTGCACATAGCAAGACGTGATGGACAAAGCTAGGCAAATTTCCTTAGGTAGCTCTTTATCGAGAGTCTTTGCTATAGTGTTCAATTTATGAATAAAATACATGAGTGGGGGCGGCAATAATTATCCACACCAGCTGTACCTTTGGAACAATCCGTCAGATATTGGACGTTTTCGAAGGTAATAATCGAGGGAGGACCATCGATAATAACGCCCTCATTGATGTATCATATTAATATCATTGCCCGAACATAATGTGTATTATTATCCTGGATTATTATGAAATGGCGACGACAATCCTTCTACCATTTTGATAAATTACTATTATCGCGAATTTCATTGTTCAAGAGTCTGACCGAAAATTCATTAAAAAAAAAGAAAAGAATATATAATTATTGGACATGGAATCCATTATGATGATTTCCATCAATGTGGACATCACCAGTGAGTCTGTGAGAGAGTAGTCTGGAAGGATGGTATGATAATCGAAACCTCCTACGCTCTATTAGTTTATTTTATTGGTATATAGATAGTTTGATTTATGTTGAAATTCGTTTAGGAATACAAGCAAACAAATAAGCAAAGGATTATGATGTATTTTAAGTAATGAAGTTGTTAAGAAATGGCAGTTATGTCTAACAGTATTGAAAATGGTACGAAAATCGTAACATGTATGATCTGAATCTGAATAGAATGTTCTAACGTTATCATATCAGTTACTGTAGTTGACGATGGAATTCAGAATGCTTGATATTGAATTTAGCTTTATATTATATATGCGGTATATCGCTTGGTTCATGGAGACAACGTATGGCATTAGCATGCATAGAAATAACAGCCGTAATCTATTTGAATATTACCCAGGTCCTGATAGAGAATGCAATCCACTAGAGATAGTGTGCATGAATAACGCAATGGGTAAGTACATACCGGCGTGTTCAACTTCCCTCCTCCCATCGAGTTGTAATGGTGATTATTTTTTAAAGGGTATCATCATATGAACAGGTTGCTCAACATCCTTTATTGCCATGTAATTAATAACGAGCTATAAAAAGAGGATCCAGGTATACAAATGCTGAAAATTGCAGAAAATATAGTAACGGATATCTTACAAGTTCAAATAAATATAATTTAAAAAAATAAAAAAATGCAGCCACGAACCTTTACTTGAATACCCTTATACTATACAAACGTTATTTTGAAATTATAGTAAATGGACCATTCTTTTATAAACCGAATTCTGCATGCCTATGCTGGGGATGTGATGGCGGCAATTTAAAAAAATAAAACCCCGGATGTAAATTCCCCGGGAAATATTATGATGTGATGAAATGACCACCCCTCACCCATTCAATGGCTCTGAATCTCTGAATAGAGTGATCAATCCATGCTATTGTTCAAGTAACTATCATAATTGTTTATGTTCATACAAATTATGTATGTAATTATATGTTTTTATGCGGAAAAAAACCCAAACCCAAACCAAGAGGAGATTAAGAAAAAAAAGAAGATATTATTAAAGTATATCCATTTATATAAATACAATTCGTTTATAATACAATCATTATTTTGTAAAGCCCTTTTACATGTAAGGTCTCACAGTACTTTGAAGTGTTCAAATTAATTAGCATATTATTAGTGTTATTATAGGCATAACAATCAATGATCTAAGAAGAATTTTGAGAGCATTCCAAGGAAGACAAAAAAACAAAGATTTGTTTAAAGAACACTTTTGAGATCAAAGGCACCCAATAAAGAAGAATGACGAAAATGTCGTGACAGGATCATTCCACTGTCGTGGTGCAGAGGACAGAACGAAAAAATGAAGATCATCTAAATGAGCATTGATGACGTAATGACCTGAAACAAACCATATTCTATTCACAGCTCATTCTTTCTCCAAAACCTATTATTGTTTCTGTGCTAGAGGACTTCAATTCGAAGGCCAATGCTGCTTGCCCATGCCCCCGACCATGTGACGTTGTTACGTATGCCACCACGGTATCACAAGCCAAGTTTCCGTCAGACTTTTACAGTAAATTTCTTGCAGAAACACTGACTGAACGGCGGAATATATCTCTTAATGCTGCCTATTTCAGGTAAGGATTGCTACTGCTTGTATAAGCAGTTTAAGACCAGAGTCAGTACTTATTGGACCGATTGTCCGTCTGTGAAACACACAAGCGTAACAAGCAAAAGAGAAGATCTATAGTGGAATCCGAATGGAATACCTTATATTTTTGTTTAGGACATATCCAATAGACTATTTACGTATTTTAATGCATACGTCTTTGTGAAGCGCCTCAATATAAATATAAATATTTTATTCACCGGTAATGAATAATTGAACTTCAATATTCAGAATACAAAATTCATATATTACGTGTTGTAAGGTAGGGCAAGCCATATTTTTGGTACTACCTGGCAACAACTGAAGTAAGCAGTTCGCATGTACTAAGACGCATGCTTTAGTTACAACTTACATTATGAAAATTGTTTATTCCAAACGTCCTAGTTAGAGGGCCACTCTAACCAAATGGTCTAAAAAAATGGAAAAAAGACATGTAGAATAATTTTTGACGGAGATTCCGAACATGACAATGATTTTACTTAGAAATTATCAATAATTCTGGAATCTAGCTTTAAAAATGACAACTCAGAACGCTAAGAAAAAAAACCCAGTTTCGGAGCTGTATTGCGCAACTGTTTATGACGTCACTGCAGGCGCCTCACTCTCGTGAAAAGGAGGGTGATTTAGGCATTAAAATGTCTTTAAAAAGGCAAACTATGATATTGATTGGAACAAAAAATACATTTGTCCGAAAAATAATATGCTCTTGATAATCCCAGTTCGTTTCTGGCAATTTCGTCATTCCTGATGTAAGATTCTTAGTTGTAGGTCAATTCGGACCCGCAATGACGTCAAAAATCAAGACCACGTGACTGTATTACCCTTTTTCGAGGGGCGTTGTCCAGCAAGCGTGAGAACTGTGAAAAATGGATGGTTATTATCATTTTTTGGTCAATTTAGAGATTTTCTGAAAAATCAGGGGCTGGAATATTAATACATGTAAGTAGAGGTGTATTCATGTTTTGAAAGGCTATGTTAGTTGGGTTAGAGTAGGCCTTTAAGGAAATGCTCACGGACCGAAGGCATGTATTTTAAAGATTTAGGAAAGCTAGTTTTATCTTATATTATTTTCACACTTTACACTTTTCTTCTGTCGAGGACCTTCAGTCAACTGTCATGACGCCCATACAATTCGCATTGGTCTCGCGGTTCGTTTGATACATGTATACACATTAATTTGTTACTTCTATTGCTACTACTATTACTACTACTAATTAAAATTATTATTTCAACTAATACTATTATTTACATGATTACTTTATCATTATTGCTTATCCGAACGATGAAGTCCTATATGGAGGACATCCATTAATAGATTGATAACAAATATATAGGCCTATAATACTGTTGTGAAATGTATTCTTCTATTTAAAACTTACATTTTCTCCTCTTACACTAACTGGCAGACTTATGACTACTATAATTTTTTTTATATATCTAGCAATTGTTTACGAAACTTGTCCTCTTCATGAAATCGAGCACTAGAAAGTATACCCCAACCAGAAATCTACGCTCAGAGCATAGACCTACTACGAACCCTTCCCATATGTTCCTTAAACATTATGGCCCGAATTCACAAAGGAGGTTTATCGACAAACCTAGGTTTATGTGCGTCATATGACGCGTTTCGACGAGTTTGAAACCAAGGTTCAGACAAACCCTGGTTTGAAACACGTCGCACATGAACCTAGGTTTGTCGACAAACCTCCGGGCCCATAAGTTTTACTTATATGGAACTCGTTCAGAATTCTAGGTAGCAGCAGCTGAATTATGGAACGGAATACCTGATATTGTTAATGAGGCAGTCACAGCTGATTAATTCAAATACACACTGAATAAGACTGAAGACATTCTGTTCACCAGCACGTTTCCTTAAATTTAAATTTAGTCGGTATTTCATTTGAATGGTATCTTGTATTCTACCTCTTCCTTATTCTTCATAGCGCATTGGGACTGAAACGTAATATGCACTATATACAAAAACCGTTTGTTATCATTATTATAAGGAATTATAATCTTTCCGTTTTGTATTACCTTTATTCTTTATTACAGCAACAGTATGTGTCTCATCAACATATTCTTTAATGAACTGAGTCGACAAACAAACACTCAACAAGAAGCATATGGGTTCTTTAGTCTTCTTTGTAAGTCAATAACACTCAGCTTAAAATAGCTTTTAAAGATATAATCAGGTTGTTTGATTTGTTTATTCTGTTATTTTGTTATATTTTTGTTATTGAAGTTTATAAAGGTTAAATCTAAACGTGTATTTTACAAGCGAAAGACAGTAATCAATGCATCAATTTATTGCACTATTATGTTGAATTTCATGCGAATTTGATATAATTGTTGGTATTCAGGACATATTCATTTCACTCAGGATTGCATGAGTTATACGCAAACTTCTCGAATGTTGCTTCCTGAGTGAGGGGCAAGTGCGTAATTTCATGTAAAATAGTGTTTTACTTTCACCTCTGGACCTGCCAATATGGGTCGTTTTTTTTTTTTTTTTTTGTAAACCTTTTTTTAACACTCCATCAGATACAAAGCATTTTAGATGACAACCCTGATCGAGTCAAGCTTTGAGTTAAAATATATTCAACTTACCGTGAGCAATGACTTGGGTTCAGTAGATGTGTATGGTATCAAATTAGATGTGCCTTCAAACTTTGTTTGAATTTATTGTTCCCCTTTTATTTCTGCTTGATTACCAAATCTTTGTTTGTCCCCCTTTCCACCCCTTATCTCATGACCCTAAGGTGACATCGGTGGCTCTCTTGGTATGTGGATAGGAGGGAGTATTCTTACCCTGTGTGAGGTTCTCGACATCATTGGTTATTCTATACACAAAGGAAGATCGTCTTAAAGCGACACTGAAGTGATGAACTTTCTGCCCTAGCGTACTGTTCAGAGCCATCTATACATAGAGTTTGGCCAACCCAGTTCGAGTTGGACACAATATGGTGACTACTGCTTTGTTGGGAAAGCACAACACAAGAGAATACACGCCATTTTGTGACCCAGGGAAACCAAGTTGGCTAAACCAAGAAGTTACCAGATGTATATAGATGGCTCTGGTACTATTCATTCCACAGCGTCATCTGATGGTCAACTTGCCAACAGTGCGAAACTCAATACCTAATTTCCAATTCGCAGACACATGACTCGATTTGAAAACAGGGTTATTAGGGAAGCAGCGAGTTACGGGCTCATAATACTGCTGCAGCTTACCTGAGATGGCGCTAGAGGGGATTTTGCAGTAGTACTTGAACTGGTACAGTATGGCTTTCATATACATATAATGTATAACCAAACAAATGTACAGATCTGCGTCGTATGTAGTAAAGGAATTAAACTTGACACTTTATAAAGCAATCAATATTGTATCGAGAAAGCCTAGGTATTTCTCACAGAATATTTTCATGCGAGTCAGTAAAAAACCAAGGGAAGGTCTTGACTGGAGGAAGCCTAATTACTTTCTCCAATCTTAAAGATAATTTGTCTACAATGTATGAGCAAGAATCAATAATTATAGGCTGGCCAGGAGCCAGTCTTCAAAGGGTCACTCCAGTTCATCCAAAAGATTTGACACTCCCTTGGAAACAGACAGACAAACGAACACCAAAGCCTTTTGCCCAAGCTTTGCAGCCCTAAAATCCTCGGGATTTAGAGAAGAATCATTTTTACATTAAAACATTAATCACACAACTGAGAAATGTTTGACTTAGTTCAGTTCAATTATCAGTTTAATCAAAGTGTAGTTTTGTATGTTTAAGTTTCTTGCAAAAGCGAAATGTGGTGTCGAATAATTCTTTGGGTTATTAACAAATTTTGAAATTATATTGCTTTCTCAAAAGTAGCCACAGGATATTGTAAGGCTTATGTAAGCACACCATTTTACTTTCTTCACCTGTGAAGGAGCGGTTTGGTTAGGTATCTTGGCTATGTGAAAGCCATGCTGAAATTATACGATTCATGTGTTATAAATGAGTAGTTGTAATAAATGTAGTAATAGATGTACGAGTATGGAGTTGTAATAATAATGTGGTTGAAAATGCAACTTTGTTTGACGATATAACTCTTGTCGATGTCTATGGCGGAACTTATTATTTGTAATAAGCTCTGCATTTATACAAATGCAGTATCTATTCTGAGTTGTGATTATGCTCAGTGACTTATCGATTCATATGCAGCCAAGATTATTTAAAAGCCAATTAGTTACCATTTGGTGATTGTAATATAATAGGAGTAAAACAATCAGGCAATTGTATAATGCTACTTCTTTCTGCCTATACCTAAGAATTAGGTTATAACTAAACATGATCTGTGATGCACTGGTATAAAAAAACTCACCACGACATTTACGTATCTGTGTAACCATGTTAGATGGTGAGATGATTATAAAAGGTGAGAAGATTATAAAACAAGGAGTTATAAATTAACTCCTTAGTTTAATCATGGATCCTACCAGGTAAATGGTCAACTTTGTATATTGTATTCTAGTTTAGCTGAATAAAGAAATGGATCTGATCTGTCAATTTAAGCAACTTTTGTTCGGAATCTATTCTTTAATATCGTACGTAACACACCAATTGAAACAAATACTAGGCCTACTTGGCGATGTATGTGCATGCAACACAGAAGCTAAGTACCACTCAACTAATGCAATTCTACAATCATCATAAAAGTATATGGCGCCAACTGGTGGTATAATTACATAATAATCGTCATCGAGAGAGGTTTCTTTCCATATATGACGGGAACTGTTGCAACATTTTCACCCAACATGTAAGGGATCATTTGCCCGCAATCGTACTGGCGAGAAAAGACAACAACATCTGGATGAGAAAGAAGAGGGAGAGAGAGAAGAAGAGAGAGAGAGATTTGGGGAAAGAGAGTGGGAGAGAGAGAGAGAGAGAGAGAGAGGGGATGTAGAACAAGAGAGATTATAGGGATAGTAGACATTTTCGAAAAATTCATTTTTATCTTTTGGAATGGCAATTTGTTTCTGCTCTGTGGCTGCAATTTAAGATGTATTTTAATCAATAAACTAGTCCAATTAAAATCATTTTTGCATTACCCTTTTAATGTGAGTGTAATTGTCTATATTATATATGTAAAAGTAAAAGCTACATTGGTGGGAGCATACTATTCACAGGTCTCTCTGAGCTTCGTGCTTCATGGGAACAGTCATACAACTATTAACGTCATAAATGTGGCATTCCATGATACTTTATTTTCTTTTGGGGTATTATAGAGAATGAGCACCAGTCATACTTGGCAAGACGATTAAAAAAACCCACCCACATCCATGCTGCACCCCTGTGACTCATTTTAAAGAGATATGTTTTGTACTTTGTACATCATGAACCCACATTCATAGTACATTCATGTGACTCACGGTGAAGAATATGAAAGGTTTGTGTACTTTGTACACAATGAGAAAAAGGGAGGGTAGGGTAACAATTTTATTCAGAATTACACTGTTGCCCATAAAGTTAGAATAATTTGTCTTTACCTCTTTTCATTGAACGATTGAGAAAATATGATACACTCTTGACCAGTGGCGGATCCAGGGGGGGGGGGGCCCAGGGGGCCCGGCCCCCCCCCCCCCCTTGAGAAAAAAATCATGTAAAATCACGTGATTTTTACCTTTTGGGGGGGTTGGCCCCCCCCCTTGCGCCCCTTGCGCTCCTTGAACCCATGGCCCAAAAATTCTGTTACACAGACATAGCTTATATCTTTTCGGAACCTTATTGATCAATCTAAAGAGTCGTAGAGATTGACAAATATAGCTCTGAGAAGATATAAACTTTATCTACGACAAATAAATCATATTTCCACAATCATTTCATGAACAGAGGCATGAACAAATTATTCTAACTTAATGGGCAACAACTGTATCACATCCAGGGACCTATATTTATGTCAATATTAGCTTAGGTCTTATCCTTGAACCCATGGCCCCAAAATTCTGTTATGAGACGATTGCCAATTTTTTTTGAAAAGAATTGAATAGAAAAGTTTATAAAGCTTAGGCTTTTCACATCGTTCTGTAATGGTGAAATGAGGAAGTCTATGTGAACAATTTTGTACTGCCGTGTTATTTATGTATTCCAAATTGTTGACATCATCAGAACATGTTTAGAAATTAATTTTGAAGGGGAAGCCCACTCTCATTTCAAACCGTTTTCAATAAAAACAGCAAATTTGTAAGACACGCATATCAACATAGCTGGGGCGGACTATGGATTGTCATAAGGGGGAAGGGCGACCCGACAGTAATTTTATATTAAAGGGAAATGATTCAGTGAAAGAAAGAAGTTTATAACAAGAAGACAAGAAAGGGATTCAGATTTTTATCTTCATAACTGTTAAGTCCCTCAACACCTCTGCGAGCCCTACCTTGCCTTCGCAGTGGCGGTGTGAACATTATTTTCAGGTTTCTTAACTTGTAACCTCCTAATTAGGTGTAAGCTATAACTTCTGGTTTCGGTACATCACCTACGAAAACACTTGTACAATATTGTATACTTAAACACAAATTATTATAACTTTAACGCAAATTTATTCTAACAAAATTTTGTGATATCGAGTTGTTTTTTCAAAGTGACAGAGCTGAACTGAATGGGACTGATGAACTGTGCTGTTTATTTGAGAGAGGAATGGGTCTTATGTGAAAGAGAGAGGGAGATGGAGAGAGAGAGAGAGAGAGAGAGAGAGAGAGAGAGAGAGAGAGTGAGAGAGAGAATGAGAGAAAGAGAGGGAGAGAGGGAGAGAGAGGGACTGATGGAGAGAGAGAGAGATGGAAAGAGAAGGGTAGAGAGAGAGAGAGAGAGAGAGAGACTGATGGCGAGCTCCAGATATACCAGATGACTCCATTTTAGGATCAGTTTATGACTAACATGATCCCTACGTAAGAAATGGAATAGCTGGAATCCGCGAAAGTTCACGATTCCCCGTGGGGGCTTGGCTGTTGTTATTGTGTTTGTGCTGTGTTTTTGTTTAGGGGGGGGGGAGGGGGGGGGGGGGACTACCAACCTTTTTTTCCTCACACGTTGGTCAGCCTATGTACCAAAGTTAATATATATCTTTTTCATCGACCTCCACTGGGTCTTGTCATTCCTCTATCTTTCCTTTTTCGAATGAAAATGATATGAACCACCTTCCTGAAATGATCGTAGTTATGAAAATAATCATAATAAAAAATAACAATAATGATAGTAATAAAGTCTTGTATAGCGCTAGTGTTTGCACATTGCCACTCCCGGCGCTCCATTATTATTATCATGGCTTTACCACAGCTGCCTTTACATCACTCAAGCATTTTAAGTAATTAATTCCTGGAAGGTACCCGTTTACCTCACCTGGGTGGAGTGTGGCAACTGTAGATCAATATCTTGCCAAATACTGCGATAGTACCTTGTGTTTCAAATTCTGGAGACTCATTCACTGGACTACAACACCTCTTTAAACAAGGGGTCGCTTGAAGGGGGTGGGGGGGGGGGGGTTAATGTGGAACCCCCTTTTGAAATTTGATGTCGACAAATTTCTTCATTTTAGAGCTTTAACATAAATATTTATACAACGCCTACTAAGATTCTTGCAACCTCATTGGCCAATTCTTGATCACATGACATGCGCTAAAAGTAGTGTTGAATGGCATCATTCTCCAGCCGTGCAATTCCGTTTGATTCTTTCGCACCATTGCACGTTGACGTCACTAACGGCGTAAAAAGTATCTGGTGAGGTAAGTGACGTCACCGTGCAATGGTGCGAAAGGGATTCAACGAAATTGTACTCCGCCTAACAATAAACATGGTACGCGCATGGTACACGCATGGTTTAATGCCTGCTTAATGTGCGCTCACTATCAACAATTTCATCAGTAAAAAACAAACAAAATCGCTGAGATTTAAGCCAGGAAAAATGTTCTTTGAAAACAATTGTTTTAATCTAGTTAACGTCCCAAGGAGTTACTATAAAACAAGTAGTGAATGGTCTTTATTTGTGCACTGGAACAATATTTTGCATTCGGTGAAAGATGAGACGCTCTATTCAACTCGGCTGCGCCTTGTTGAATAAAGCGTCTCTTTTCTTTCACCTCGTGCAAAATCTTGTACCATTGCACTCATGGCCATTCACTATAATAACACTAATAAAAGTAACAATAATAATGATAATTATAATGATACTAATAGTAGCAGTAGTAGTAGCAGCATTATAAGTGATATATGAATGTTTGTACAAAAAGAATGCAAATGTTATGGGCTTCATGACAGTTAACTTAAAGTTCTCGAGAGAAAAAAAGTGTGAACAAATTAGATAAAAACACATTTTACTAAATCTTCAAAATATATGTCAAAACTTTGGTCCAGTGGGCGTCTGGAATAAACCATTTTGGTAATGTAACTTAATGCATACGTCTATGTGAAGTGCCTCGATAGGATTTATTTCATTCACCTGTTACGAACAACTGCATTTCAATAGTCAACATTCAAACTGCTTACTTTAGTTGGTGCCAGGTAGAACAAACAATATGGCTTGCCCTACCTGACAACACGTATTATATGAATTTTGTATTCTGACTATTGAAATTCAATTATTCATTGCAGGTGAATAAAATATTTATACTGAGGCGCTTCACAGAGACGTACATGCATTAAATTACGAACATGGTCTATTGGATATGTCCTAAACAAATATGTAAGGTATACCACTCGGATTCCACTGTAGATCTCCTCTTTTGTTTGTTACACTTGACTGTGTTTCACAGACCATGGACCTATTACGGATGAAAATTCAACGTGATTCTTTCTTTGATCCGATGATAGTCACCGCCTTCTGATTATGGGCATCTTAATGAGAACATTCAGCTGTTTTAACAATAACGAATGCGTAAGCATTTTCGGTCATTGACAAAGAAGCAGTTTCCCTCACTTGGGTTTTGTTTGGATGGTGTGCTCTGTAAAAGTATGTCTTAAATGAAAACATCCCCAAGGGGGAGCAGCAAAGTTGAAAAGCAGACGATTTTGGTGATATGAAATGTATTATTACTGATTTGCACACTTTCGCACACACCCATGACCTTATAAAACAATTAGAAGGCCATGATCTTTATAAGTCCTGTGCGTTGTAACTCTGGAATATTATGAGGAAATAGGGGGAAACGGGATTTTAAATCACAACTAATCCAAATATAACCTCTATCTAATCTATCAACATGTTTTTCAAAATAAAATACGGTACACGAAACAACAATTTCCGATTATAAGCCAGAACTGCACATCGATTTTCCATGATTTAGGCGAGTAATTATCTTCTGAGCATGTATATTAACATGTGTAAAAATGATCACTATCTTGATTCTGTCCCGGCTTTTTGGCGGTGACCATCATGAGATCAAAGTTAAGGAACATGTACGGAATGTTTAAGACGACATTGACGAAGACAATCAATATGAATTCGTTAACAAAACGACAAATGTCCATCCGTAATAGGTCCATGCACAGACGGACAATCGGTCCAATAGGTAATGACTCTGGTCTCAAACTGCAGTTGCAATCCTTACCTGAAATAGGCAGCATTAAGAGATATATTCTACCGTTCAGTCAGTGTTGCTGCAAGAAATTTACTGTAAAAGTCTGACGGAAACTTGGCTTGTGATACCGTGGTGGCATACGTAACAACATCACATGGTCGGGGGCATGGGCAAGCAGCAGTGGCTTTCGGAGAAAGAATGAGCTGTGAATAGAATATGGTTTGTTTCAGGTCATTACGTCATCAATGCTCATTTAGATGATCTTCATTTTTTTGTTCTGTCCTCTGCACCACGACAGTGGAATGATCCTGTCACGACATTTTCGTCATTCTTCTTCATTGGGTGCCTTTGATCTCAAAAGTGTTCTTTAAACAAATCTTTGTTTTTTGTCTTCTTTGGAATGCTCTCAAAATTCTTCTTAGATCATTGATTGTTATGCCTATAATAACACTAATAATATGTTAATTAGTTTGAACACTTCAAAGTACTGTGAGACCTTACATGTAAAAGGGCTTTATAAAATAATGATTGTATTATAAATGAATTGTATTTATATAAATGGATATACCTATCTTGTTTTCTTTTCTTAATCTCCTCTTGGTTTGGGTCTGGGTTTTTTTCCGTAAAAAACATATAATTACATACATAATTTTTATGAACATAAACAATTATGATAGTTACTTGAACAATAGCATGAATTGGTCGCTCTATTCAGAGATTCAGAGCCATTGAATAGGTGAGGGGTGGTCATTTCATCGCATCATAATATTTCCCGGGGACTATTTTGAGATCATGCAACAGTCATGCACTACATCTTCGATCTACAGAATATACATGCGGGGTTGTATCACATCCCCAGCATAGGCATGAAGAATTCGGTTTATAAAAGAATGATCCATTTACTATAATTTTACAATAACATTTGTAAATTATAAGGGGTATTCAAGTAAAGCTTCGTGGCTTAATCGCAAATTTATTCAGACCACTGTCTTTAAGGGAAAAAAAGAAGCTTTTTTAAAGTTTTAAATTGGAACTTGTAAGATATCCGTTACTATATTTTCTGCAATTCTCAGCATTTGTCTACCTAGATCCTCTTTTTTATAGATCGTTATTAATTACATGGTAATTAGCATGTTGAGCAACCTGTTTATATGATGATACCCTTTAAAAAAATCACCATTACAACTCGGTGGGAGGAGGGAAGTTGAATATGCCGGTACCTACTTACCCATTGCGTTATTCATGCACACTATCTCTAGTGGATTGCATTCTCTATCAGGACCTGGGTAATATTCAAATAGATTACGGCTGTTATTTCTATGCATGCTAATGCCATAAGTTGTCTTCATAAACAAAGCTTTTTATACTATAAACCGTATATATATTGTATAAATAAATCAAGTATTCTTAATTCCGTCGTCAATACGTTATCTGATATGCTAACCTTAGAACATTCGTACCGTTTCCATAACAACTTCATTACTTGAAGTACATCATAATCCTTTGCCAATTTGTCTGCTTGTATTCCTATTAAAATGATTGTCAATATAAACCAAGCTTACGTTCTATTCATTCCAATACTATTGCCAAATAATGCATTGGTTGATAATAATAATGTATTTATGTAGCGCATTTTCTTTACATACAGATTCAAATGAGCTGATTATCTGTATACCAATAACATGAACAAAGAGAGTAAGAGGTTTCGATCATCATACCATCCTCCCAGACTACCCTTCCACAGTCTCACTGGTGATATCCACATTTGTGGGAATCATTTTATGTGGGATACCTTTAGAGTGGATTCCACGTCCAAAGCAATTTAATTCCATTCTCAAGGAATTCATTCAACTAATTAAAACAGGAAGGATTCAGCTCTAAAGGAAGTGATCCCTGATATGACGTCTAAAACTAGTGGATGTCATCAAGAGAGCCCTCGCCCCCCCCCAAAAAAAAACACCCCTGCTACTTCGAGCTGTAAGTTTTACTTCTTTTCCCCTGGAGTGATGGACACAATCCAAAGCCAAGACCAACTTTATCAGTCTCCGACTTGACAGATGCAGCTTGAGTATAGGACCTATAAAAATATATATATACATTATTTTCGGACCCCCCCCCCCTCCCTCACCAGGAAAGCTTCAAAGTTCAGACCCTCTCTTATGTGTTATGCGATTGAGAAAAATTGGTACCTATACGTACTAAGAATCGATGGGGCAACCGTTTAACAATCTCGTCATATATAAATGATGGTCCTAGAACACCTACCACCTAGGACATCCACCCCCGGATAACCCAGTCAACTATCCCCTAGGACAACTACCACCTAGGGCAACCATCCTCTAAGACGACTACCCCCTGGGACAACTACCCCCGGACAACTATCCTCAAAATACGAATTTGCATATTATGACGTCATCATATGTATGGAAAATTAATTGCAACTCCGCCCCGGACAACTACCCCCTAGGACAACTACCCCCGGACAACCACCCTCTAGGACGAATACCCCCTAGGACAACTATTCTCTAGGACAACTACCCCCGGACAACTATCCTCAAAATACGAATTTGCATATTATGACGTCATCATATGTATGGAAAATTGATTGTATCTCTGTAAATATTGATTAATTTACTTCCAAACTTAGATATGTTGTAGCTGAGACAATTCTCTACAAGATTAGTGCCCATTGTTTTCCATTTTGATGACGTCATCGTGGTGAAAACTTATTAATGGCGACATGTCAGAATTTTCTTAATTTAACCCCACAGTAATCTGGCTTGATACTGTTGGTTAGCGCTGTCTGCCTTATTCTAAACTGCTTAAACAATTACACGATTTATTTTGGTTAAAAAAATGTTCAAAGAGCAAATTTACGAGTTTACACAAAACCAAAATAAGTCATTTTTTTCTTTTTGTATTTTTATTGTTTATATTCCTTGTGTTCTATAATTCTTGTCATCACTATTCACATATATTATGTGCTCAACCATCCCCTGCTCATATGGTTATATACTAATGTATTGGATTGCATTTTCTAATTCTTCTTATTGACTTTTGATTCTACTATATGTATTTACATTTTTACCTAAACATCCACCCTTAGATAACGTAATGCTTTCACGTTGGTTTTATTGTGCATAGTCTATGTCTTTTACATTTTCATATTTACAATTCAGTGTTTACATCATAAGAACTTATTAATCAACTTGAATTCCACTGCTTAGTATAAGTAGTAGTAGTAGTCAGGGGCGGATCTAGCTTTTTGCTAAGGGGGGGGGGGGAGGGGGGTTAAATATATCGTCCACGAGCCGCATAGCGTCGAGGCGATTTTTTTTTTTATGTTGCTATTTTGAACCCCCGTAAATGATGGCATCTATTAACACAATTCCACCGTGTTAGTGCCCATCACATTTTCAGTTGGCAGCCCAATGGGGGGGGGGGGGGGGGGGGGGTTAAACCTCCTAAACCCCTCCCCGTATATCTGCCCCTGGTAGTAGCAATAGTAGTAGTAGTAGTAGTAGTAGTAGTAGGAAAAATGCTTTCAATCAGCAATAACAGGGAATGACACTAGCAATCAACACAGACAAAAAGTACAGTATAATAATTTCATAATGGGTTTCTTACCAATATCTCAAAACACGATTAACATGAATGAATATGCTTTCGCGCTTTATGGCATACGTGTATATACATAACTCATTACATTTACCTTTGTTTTAAAACTTGCATTGAATCATTCAAAACATATCTTATATTACTAAAATCGTGATCATCAGACACCTCTGCAGAAGAAAAAAATATTATACGAAAATAAAAAAAAACAGTAGCTCCATGATGTAAGAGTTTTTTTTAATAAATATATCAATCATATTATTCAGAAACTGACAGTGCTTCACTGAAGGAAGATAAGTATAATGAATCCATTTAAAGAAACTAGTCCCATACCCTGAATTTCACGTTTTGGTGAGACCTAAGGTCTTTAACTTTATGTAATGAATTACAAAATTATTAAAACAATTATAAAAACCTTTTTTTTAAATCAAAAATTTTATGATGGACTTGGATCTATCCTCTTCTCATGTATTCAATTCTTAATCAGCCCAATAATACTTTATTTTGTTTTATCATTGTATCGTTGACATAATTTTTCTCTTTGGCATCATTCACTTCTTCGTAGTTAGCTTCTTGATCAGGTTCTTGGTAGGTATGAGGGTCGACAGTATCATCGTAGCTCTGATCATCGTTATTACGATCTAGGTAGGTATGAGGGTCGGCAGTATCATCGTAGCTCTGATCATCGTTATTACGATCTAGGTAGGTATGAGGGTCGGCAGTATCATCGTAGCTCTGATCATCGTTATTACGATCTTGGTAGGTATGACGGTCGGCAGTATCATCGTAGCTCTGATCATCGTTATTACGATCTAGGTAGGTATGAGGGTCGGCAGTATCATCGTAGCTCTGATCATCGTTATTACGATCTTGGTAGGTATGACGGTCGGCAGTATCATCGTAGCTCTGATCATCGTTATTACGATCTAGGTAGGTATGAGGGTCGGCAGTATCATCGTAGCTCTGATCATCGTTATTATGATCTTGGATGGTATGGGTGATAGTATTTAAGTCTTGGTAGGTATGGGCGTCTGTCTGTGACTGATCAAATACAGGGTTCTCATACTGCGGAGACGATTCGGACTCCCTCCCTCCAGACTTAGAAGTTGCTGATTCATTGCTGAAAAATAACAATATAAAAGCATATATATATTGTATTAAAGTGGAAATTCAAAGAAAATCACAAATATGTCAACTAATGTATCACTAGAAACTGGTAAGCTAACAGATGGCCATCGTACACGTTTTAGGTCAACTACATATCGCGTAATTTATAAAAATACAAATACAACGACCTCCAAAGCATCTGGGATATACGGGAGATTCGCCAGAAAAATAACGATATTTTAATGACGTCACATAATGGACCATTACTGCCCAAGCAGATGACATCCCATAAAGAATGAACATAATTGTAAAGCCATTATTTCTCAAATTGTAATGAGTTTAGTGTATATAAATGTGATGGCATTTTAAACCATTCAAAGGGGATATAAAACCGATTCTGATAACCAAAATATTTTGTTTGTAAATACACAGGATAGGGGTTAATAAACAATATAAAAAAAAGACTTTCAAATTGAAAAAAACCCGGAATGATATTAAGGACGGCATTTTTTCCCTCTTGAAACGCCGAACATACCGCAGTGTGTGCAGCTGAATATACAATGGCGTCTTATTTTGTTTACAAGCGACAGATTCCTGTATTTTTGTATCGCTGCATTTGTCATCGAAATAAAACTATGCGCGGGGTTTAGAGTGAGGCAATAGATTATACATTTAGCTTGACGGTAGTGAAGTAAGAGAAAGAACTCAAGAGAAGATAAAACACAGGCACTGAAAATATGTGAGATGTCATGGGACATCGTCTGCTTAAGCAAAAAATGTCCATCCTGTGATCTCACACATCTCAGCAGCGTTCGGAGAGCTCTTCATGTGCTATGTCGGGGCTGTATTTAAGCGTTTTGTAATTTATAATAATCTTTACTTCAAATGTTCCCAAGCATTGAATTTTGATAACCTTGTCGAATCAAAGTTTCAACTTTGCAATAATGAAAATAAAGTTAGTTTTTAAAATCAATGAGTATCTACTTTAATGAAATACATGATTTGAAAATCATCAACTCCCGATAAATAGGTATAGAGAAACACGTCAACATGAGATGTAGGAATTAGTGTGGTACTTTTGAAATACATGTAATTTACATAATAAGTATTTCAAACAGTTTGCCATTACATTTAAAAAAGCGTTATGCTTTGGAGTACTTTGGACAACATTACAACAAAAGGAGTTAAATAACTTCATATTTTTTGTGCATAAAGTACAATCTTAATTCAGCTTGTATTTTCATAACCATACGGTTTTAGCCCCTTGCGTGGAAGAATACGGTGAGAATGGACTGATGAGAAAGACGGGTTAAGAACAAGATGCCTCTCTAACCTTCTTCGCTTGTAAAAGATGATGATGAGAACTATAACGACAACAATCACAAGAATAGCACCAACAGCGCTTCCTACCCCTATGGAAATTGAAGTTGATGTTGATGGAGAAGAGACAGTAGGTGAAGAGGTTGTTGTGGGAACTATATAGGATGGTAGTGAAAAGAATGACATAAATTAGAAATACCAAGGTAGCATCACAGATAATGGTTAAATAAAAAAAAAAAGACCCTATGATTCGAAGTAAGCCGTTTAGAAAGTCTTTGCAGTCGTTATTAAAACAGATTAATATCTTCATACCATACCAGGTCCTGAGAAGCTTGCGTAGTAAAAGTGAATGGTGTCGTTAGCCTTATCTCTGAAAGAATGAAAAAAAAAAGTTTAACTTCTAGGTTCAACACTAAACAAATTCCTTAAATAGCAGGTGGGCTAGAGTGGCAAAATAAAAGAAACGTGGAACCTAAAGTTGAGACAAATATAGATAGGCAACTGTTTGATGATTATAGAATCAGAAATTATAGCTCTTGGTTATTACCCCCAGACGTAAATTTTAGAGAATTGAAATATTCTAAAGGTCCATTTTATTTATTAGGCGTGCATTTTTCAAAGAATTCGAATGATTTATACGAATTAAATGTTGCGCCAAAATTACAAACTTTAAAACTAATCTTGGGAATATGGTCGATGTGAGACTTTAAACCATTGGGTAAAATTATTACTGTAAACAAAATTGCCATTTCCCAACTTATTTTAATTAAAACCCACTGAATGTATTAATTCATGAAGTTGAATCTATTATATACTCTTTTATTTGGAATCGTGGATTAACCAAACAAGATAAATCAGAAAACAATTGAGCAGATTATAATGAAGGGGGTTTGAAAATGTATTTGAAAGAGAAATCAAAAACATAATTGTTGTAAATCAGGAGCTTAAAAAGCCAGACCAGAAGTTGCCAAAGAAACTGTTACAAGCACTTTAGATGAAAAGTAACAAAATGTTGTATAGTTGAGAAAAAATATGTGATTTCTATTGATAACATTGTGCGTCAATTGTATTTGTTCTCACAACTTTAGTTCGATGTTTGAATGTAAATAAACACCTCATTAGAGGCACACAAATATATATATATATATATATATATTCTCTACAAAATGTAAAAATAGTGTATTATATTTCGAGTTATTTAAGAAACAGTCGCAATATTATTATGACCTTGAACGAATAATCTTTCAAAATCGAGACAAATTTGTTTTATTTCTTGATAAATGGCGAGATGTACATTTTAATTGAAACATGTTATAACGCTTACTATGTTATTAGGTGATACGTACGTACACGTATTACCTTTTGATTTCGTGAAGATTTGTATTTATTACTATTATTAATAGGTGGTCTGACTACCTATTCACTACGTCAGAATTTACTTTCTTCTTTATTATGTATTCTTTATTATGCCTGTACAAAGTCAATTGTAGTTCTTTAGGATGCAAGGTGACCACAATTTTTTAATATATTTTGATAGAGTATGAAGACAGACCACCAAATCGTCCTCATGACGAATTTAATTTCTAGTTATTATCAGTAGTATTAGTTTAAGTAGCAGTAGTAGAAGTAGTAGAAGTAGTAGTAGTAGTAGTAGTAGTAATATTACAGAAGTTACCTGTTTGGGACCCCGTTTGGAGCCCCTTTTGGAACGTCTCTATTAGATTATCTTCACTCCTCTGAATTGGAAAGGGGCCCTCCGCGTTGAGAAACGTTCCAACCTCTACAGTGTAGACGTTAAAAGGTGATAACCCAGACTCCGTCCAGTTGTAAGTCATGTTGTCTTCTCTCTGTATGGTTGTGATACGTGGTGAATCAGTGGTGGTTGAATTGAAGAGGAAGAGCTCGATTCCATCATGGCGGCTTCTTGGGGGTGTCAGGATTACCGTGACAGAATCGTTGCTGATATCGGTTACCACGATGCCCAGCGGAGCCTCTGGTCCTAGTGTAGGGGAAATATGGACCATTCGATTACCATTAAGCCTCGTTCTCCGGTAAACGGCCATTTTTGTTCTTCTTTTTTTTTTTGGGGGGGGGGGTGTTGATGACGTAAGTGTAAAACTCTTGATTTTCCTTTATCTTAAAGGTAAAGATCAGTCTTGGAAAATTGCCATTAATTTACACATTTGTATTTTATAACCATCGCGGTTTGACGTGGCATATCTGAACGATCGAGCCTTTTTGAACGATAGAGAGAGAGAGAGAGATGTGTGTTTACTTCAGTGGCTACATATTGTGATAAACCCACAAAATATTTCCATCAAACTTTTGTTAATTTCCCTTAATAAACAACTCTATGTTTCCCAATCAACACGATAAACTAAAATAGGAAAGACGTACAAATATTCTTTTCCTGGACAATTTTACCTGCAAACGGACGGACGGACACTTGTACGTGTGTGCACAAACCAATTAGGGGTACAATATGTAAAAAGAGTTCCACCCTCAACTTGGGGGTATCTTCAATTTTTAATGCCATTTTTTAAATTTACATGTCAGTTTTGTTATTGTTATTATTTGTATTATTGTTGTGTTTTCTTTGTATCCTTGAATGTATATATTGTATATGCTGCTTGTCAGTGGCGTAATGAGCAAATCTGCATCCCCCACTCTTAATTGCAGGCCCCGCTGAACGTTTTTCAAAGTGGGGTCAAGGGGCGGAGCCCCCGAAGCTCAAGGTGCATTTTCAGCAACAGATGGCAGTATACGTAAATCTGAAGTATTGTCAGGGGCGGCGATCCCGGGAAAATCAGTCTATTAGTACTTACTGGCTCTATAGCTCTTAAGTCGATTCGACAACTAATAAACGTTATTTTCCCACTTTAAAACATTTTCAAGCCGCCCTTTTTTTAGGGAAGTTCTAAATTAGTATTATTTTTGAAATGCCGTTGGAATTTGACCTTTTTATTTGTGTTGGCCTCCAAATAGGACATAGTACCTTTAAAGCTAATTTTAAGAAGAGGTTCCTTATGGAACTGACAAGCCGGGAGTGACATTACCACTCTGAATAGTGGGAGAATCAACGTTTTTAAAAGCTCCTCAAATTATATAGGTGGGATGCATTTTCACTAAGATGAGAATACATCTCTGGTGCGATTCGCTCGAAACCTCGTTAATTCGTGTAGGTCAATTTTCAAATTTACTTACCAGTTCGACCGTACACTGTCGGGTTATCATCTTGACCACTCCTCTGCAATCCGAAGGAATCCATGGCGTTCAATACAGATCCAACTCCAAATGAGTAGATGGTAGCAGGAGAGAGACCAGTCAACGTCACCTCGTTATCACTGACGTCATCACGCTGTTCAGTTGTAATTAGTGATCTCTCATTGGTTGAATTATTGATGACGTAGAACTCGTATGCGTCATGTGGGCTGGTCGGAGGGGTCCAGGAGAGGGTCGCTTCAGTCGTACCAGTTTGTTTAAGAGAAACGTTAACTGGACTCTCGGGTGCTACAAAACGAAAATAAATTCATTTGAAAATCGAAGAGTGAGATTTGCTTCGGTCGTATTCGTTACTTTAAAGTTGGGGTGAACTCCAAATAGAAAGTTGATTTCTGTTGATGTGCAGGGCTGCATTACAACTCATATTTTGTTATTCAAACATTTAAATATATTTCATAGAGACGTTGGAATGAAGCTTCGTTATAATTTTATAATTGAATTTTAATGTTACAGGTAAAGACCAGTTCTGGTCATGCGATTTCATTGTGAAAGAAACGTTGTGGAATCGATCAGAAAAGGTTTATCATCTAGCACATAAGTATTGGTGTGTATGGAATCATCAAAATGATTAGAAATTGTACCCAGTCTTGGTAAAGTTACAAGCACTGTACACAGAAAGATGTATATGGGACAACGGGCTATCTATCCAGGCCGGATACACTGTAAAAAAGAATTTGTTCATTGGTAATTTTTACGTATTTTTTCCATGTAGAATTTACTTGAAAACATTAGTTTTGCCACTTACGCACTAAATTTAAGTCTTGCTAACTCAAACTTTCAATTTAGTAGAACATACGTGGAATATTTAAGTAAAATCAAATACATGAGAACTTTAAGTAATTTCAGCTTGTATTAATTTAGTAATTTTAACTCAAAATCAGAAATTATACGTATTACTCAAACAATTTTTGTTGATTATTCTTATCTTTTTAAAGTAAGGACCGATGCAGTGCGTAATAGAAATATTTACATAATTTATGAATATTCATTAAGACCAAATTAAACTCTTTTTAAAATAAAACAATTCTTTTTTGTGGTTGAATGAAAATTTAAGGACTTTAAAACATTTACTAATTCATTTAACATGGCTAAGCAAAGACAAGACAATTTTTAATTGTTACCCAGTTCAAAACAAATCAAAACTTGATATTTCAGGAAATTGTCAACCAATTTTCCTTTTAAGATGCTATGATCAAGTATATATAAAATTTGGAGCCTTTCAATACGTGTCGAATTGAAGCGTATGTAATAGTTTGTGATGGTGGGTGATATATATATACGGTTAAATCTTAAATAGAAGTAGTGTTAGTGATTAGTGATTAATCTTAAATAGAAGTAGTGAATGATTAGTGGATGTTACTTGTTAGATTAGATGGGTACCAAATCGTGCAATATGTAATCCTATCATAGCTTTTTTTTAATTATCTAAAATGATTACAATACTTAAATTATTTACGTTAATGTAACTCGATTTAACTGAGTAAAAATTTATTCAGCAAAATAATTTAATTCTACTTAAGATGCCGTAGGTAATATTTACTTAATAAAAATAAGGCAATTCTTTTCCTCAATTTTATTGAGTTATTTCGACTATTATTTTTTTACAGTGTATGATAATTTACCAAATATAATTAGTAGGAGGTTTCCCGGCAAAATGTGTATAATCAAGTATTAGTCAAAACATATTCTTTCACATGATGAGTAATAAGAGCTTTCATTTCATTTTTTGAGAGGGGGGGTTCTAAAACCGTATCAAGTTATCTCCGGTTACCGCTTCTTATTTGCGTTGATGCCAAGTCCATGACTGGACTGCCGCCTCGTACAGTCACGGTAAACACTGTTCCTGGAAGTAGAATGGTCAGTCCGACCTCAGCTTCAAAGATACCCCCTGTATCCTCAATGGCATCACTTGGTTCAGCCTCCATGGCATAGAAGAAGACTCCATCGACAGGTCTCCATTGGATAAACGCCGATGATGACGTAACATCTGACACCAATATCTCTCCTTCAGCAATGGCCTCTGGGGAGTAACCAAGTATATACAGACTGCATACTTAGTGACTATCTTTTTACATGTCATATATCTAAAATGTTGCTGCTACACACTGTGTGTTCAGATAAGATTGTTAACACGATTTCACTACGAACATGACGAATGGCAGTTTGAAGGGAAACTATACGAAGGACATTGAAATGAAGAAATAAAAACAACAGTATTCTTATCAAATTATGAAATAAATATATATTTTCAGGTGGGCTTTATCTAATACAGACCACCTTATAATTTTGTTAAAATTGCCTTTATTATTCTTTATTCTTTATTTTTCTTATTTCGACCCACTTTTTTGTGAGCAAGATAACTTTAAAATGGCTCAATCAAATGTCTTAAAATTTAGCACACATATTAATAGGCATTGGAACAAAACACAGAAATTTGTTCAACCTTGACCTTTTCTGATGACGTCATTTAGGGGCCATTTTGTGAAATTTTCTGAAAATCAACTGATGATCATATCTTCATAACCAAAAGTCAATTCTCATTCATATTTATCATGATCAAGGTCGATATCTGTCCGGTCAATTTCAGGTCAAAAAACGCGCGCGTGCGCGTACGTCCGCGCGCAAATTTTTTTAAATGCTCAAAATCGTCTCAAATTTATTTTGCATACGTTTCAGGTCATTTTAAGCATTTTATAAAAAATCGCGCACATGCGAATGCGCGCGCGTTTTCGCGCGTAACACCATTACACAACATAGAATCGCCCTTTTTTTTTCTTTCATGATATTTTTTCATATTTTTTCGAACAATTTGATACCATGTTTATCTCTTTATGACCATAAATAACAAGATGAGTGTCCATTCAAGATAAATGTCCGTGCGCGCGAGCTCTTGTAATACATAGCATATATGGGCAAAAACATGCCTAACAAAATCCATTATAGCTCTTTGGAATGCACCGGGATCCTCAATTTTTTTTCATATTTAGATAGAGTATGAGTCGGAGATATGATTTCATGTCTCATTTGGCCATTAAGTGTATCGTGACATCATCACAATGGCCTTGGAACTCAAAATACGAATTCGCATATTATGACGTCAGCATATTTATGTAAAATTGATTGTATCTCTGTAAAATAATATTGATCAATTTTCTTCCAAATGTTGATATGTTGTAGTTAAGACAATTCTCTACAAGCTCAGTAATAACCATTTTTCATTTTGATGACGTCATCATAGTGAAAATCTCGATTAAAGGCCTCATATCAAACATTTCATAATTTGCATTATCCCTATAGAAGGTGAACTTCGTTCACGTCATGAAACTACATGATATTGTTTTTTAAGAATTTTTAAGCAGTATCTCGCTTATTTTTGCTCTATTTTGTCTCAAATTTAAGTTGACCAGCCCACCTATACTTGTTCCAAACAAGTATTATATGTCTAGTTTATTTTTGGTTTTGGTTTTGGTTTTGGGTCTTTGTGCGGGGTTGAGACTTTCCTTTCGGGGGACCAGGACCGGGTTTTATCTTCAAAATTACTTGCTTCAAAAGTGCACAATTGAGTTACCTGTAGTAACGGTTTCATTCAATGAAAGTCCAGCGCCCTCAGTAGTCCATGGTGTGACAACTATTGTGTATTGTTCTTCAGGTTTGAGTCCGGTTATCAGATGTGTCGTGTCGGTGGTGTTGGTTGGATATCCACTCACGCTTCTTTGGGATGATTTGATAACATCCACGGTGTAGTAGTCCCATAATGACCCCGCTGCTGTCGCCCAAGAAATGTTGATGTAGGACGGACTATTCTGAACAGTGATAGATTCTATTCCTGATCCATGCTGTGAAATTTTGATAATCAGTTGAAGAAAAGAAAATGAATTACATTAATACACATCGGCGTGGACACAAGCAGCACGGGGTGCGTCCCCCACCCCTTCAAATGATAAAAGAATGAAAAAGAAAGAAAAGCTCGAGAAAAAAAAGAAAATGAATAGAAAAAGTAAAATGGACGAAAAATGAGGACAACTTGGACCACCTTCCCCACCTCCTAACCAGTAGCCTTCGCATTACCTATTTGTTTTTCACTGGTAATTAAGTTAACAAATCGAATACCCCTCTCCCCACACCCTTCCCCTGGTATCTTATAGTTATATAGGCGTTTTATAAACGTTGCGTATTATAATAATTCTCTAAATCAACAAGAGTGGAAATCCATACTTTAGGATTCATATAATGTATCATTTCATGTCGAATGGATATCCATGCTCAAACATGAACATAGCAGGGATATCCTCTCAAAATAGTAATACAGATGACTCGTTTGTAATGATTTCACTGTAGTTTAAAATGGATTCCACTCTAAAACAAATGGATCCGCTATTAACAGAGTGGATTTCTACTATTCTACATTAGGAAAGTGCTCGTTTTCAAAGTAGATGGTTTGGCAAATATAACTCAGTTTTGCTGGAAATTAAGAGTAAGTCTGGGTTTTTCTGTGTACTTTTACTTTCCATTAGCTAGAACTGAAGCCTGTTACCTATACTCAAATTATAGTTTTATCTTCGTTTGCTGTCCAACATGGCTGCCTTAAATAAAGACAGGCCAATTAGTCCCCGACAGTGTAAAACAAATAATTGATGTACAATGAACTAACAAAATGGCCATTACAGTCAGCAACTTAATTATTCATACCTCTTATACATTTCTTTTTTATGTGTGTGTGTGTGTTTCGTAACTTAGGAATGAAAGGTGGGCTGGTTAAATTAGGGTCTTTCTTGAATACTTGAATGTAAGGTTTTATATGTCACATTTTCAAGAAACAAAATCGAGAAAACTCTATTTTTCACACTCTTTAAAAATTACAAACTTGGTAAGGGTGTGAATAATATAGTTAACTGTATCCCCCGGCAGTACTTTGGATTCAGCAGGGTCCGCCGCTTCATATTCTTGTGTGCGCTCTTACTGACACATTCCTTCACGGATTTCTTTCAAATTTGTATGGAGGTGTGTCTTGGTATAATCTACACATCTATAACTTTTGGTGATGCCGCCTCCATAGTCCGGGAGCCAGTAGCCTCTTGTCGATGCCCTCGCGCTGTTGGAGTCTCTAAATTCTGACGAGCGAAGCGAGTCAGAGAAACCGAGGCGCTTGCGCCTCCAACAGCGCGAGGGCATCGACAAGAGGCTAGGGAGCCAGGGGGTCAACCTAGCTGGAAAGGAAACCAATTTTCATGTGCACGGATGTAAAGATCGCATAGCCCCATATAACGAATTGACCGTGTGGCATGTCCAAAGTGGTGAGTGTGGCCAGGGGGAGGCCCCACAGGGAGCAAAAAACCTTACCTGACGTAAGTGTATCAAATTAGTTTGGCGAGTATGAATTGAGGAATTAAAAACAAAGATATCACTATTAAAATGTATAATAATAATAATAATAAAAGCTAGTTCTTATATAGCGCTTTTCAGGACCGAAGGTCCTCTCAAAGCGCCTTACAGATATTATTACCCCGGTCATTGGATTCAGGCTTACCCGCACACAATTTATGCACATTCTCCACTCCCTGGGGAGCATTCCAGCCAGGCGTCATTTTTGCAAGCGCATACTTGCTAATCTAAGCAAGGGAACTCAAGGTTATCAAGTCTTTTAATGGTAATATATTTGACTGAGAAAATAGAGGATTTGCATGACTATTGAAGGGAGCATTAAAGATAATTCATATTGCTTTCTTTTGTAAAAATGCATAATTTATCTAAATGAGTTTTAAACGTGTGACGCCAAACAATATTACAGTAATTGAAATGGGGGAGTATAATGCTATTGTAGATAGTGGTCAGAATGGACTGTGGTACAAAAAGTCTTAATTTGGAGAGAACAACAATAGATCTTGATATGTTTGATGTGGCTTCCAAGAAAGATACTCATTCAAAATTATACCTAAAAACTGCATATTATCACCCTTTGCTATGACATTTCCACCAATAATGAGATTTGAGAGAAATATATTAACACATTTAGTAATTAGAACGGAAAATATTCAAGGTAAAATTTCTGTAATATCATAATATCATCTCTTCTTTCATTCGAATCATTATCATTATCATCATCATCATCATCATCTTCATCATCTTCATCATCATCCGCATCTGCATTGTCAATATCACCGTCATTAAAATTCGTATATTCAATTACCTATCCGTTCTGCTTAATAAAAGTGTTAATCTGTTTAATGACTTTTGTCTCGGGCTGTCGTATTATCAAGCAATCTGCTTAAAATGAGAGTCCTTCTTCCGCAAATAATGATATAATTTTTGAGGAAATTTAGCAGTCATGACAGTTTATTATATCATTTTTGAAAATAACAATTGTTATATATATTTGCTTATTTATGATTCGTTGTCAGAAAAATACTATGGCGATCTATACGTCATCATTTTGTTTCAGGGAGGGGAGAGGGGATCTTTGTCCCACCTTCGAACATAAGGATGACACAAAAATCGCTGCCACTGCCGGGGGATACGTTCGCATTGCGCGGCAATGCATATTGCGATATTTCTAGTTTAATGTATATTCATCGGCCAACTTTGGGTAATTTTCAAGTTCAAGTTCATTTGTTTCACATTTTACAAAACAGAATTCCACATAAGTGACAAAATTAAACATAATATGAAATATACTCAAAGTATGACATTATATAATCAAGTCTCTGTAAAGACGTCGAAATTATTCGTATTAAAGTCACACTGTCCTACTTGTAGCTACTTGCTCCCTCCCTCTATATAACAAAAATCCCTAATCGGTGACCATTGGTCCTCCATGATCCTCTTTGTCTTATGTTCATTGAGAGCTGAGTTGATAAAGTAACCATCTGTCCCAGTGACCTTGCAGTGTAGTCTTATCCCTCATATAAACTAGTACAGATATGCTTTAAATGGTAGGTTATACAGGATGAAATTTGAGAAGCTTAGCTTGCAGATTATAGGATCCCCTTAATGAAAAACTAATATTTTATTGAAGTTGTTAATTAGGATAAAATTCATGTGTTTTCTTTGTAAACAATATAATTATGTTTTTCTTATGTACGTGTTATTCAATTAATAAGTGATGGGAAAAGAATAAAAACAGAAGAAAAAAACTATGTGAAAATGTAAAAAAAAAAAAAAAAGTTTAATAATTGTTGTCGTACTTACCGAGGGAGAACAGAAGATGAGAAGCGAAGTAATGACACTAATTATGTAACGAAGATTCATACCTTTCAAAATCAAAGCCATGGCAAATAATAGCATTCATAAAGCCTTTACTCCTCGGTACCAAAATATCAAAGTGGGTGTTTTCTGTATTACCGGTCCTAGTTATTGAATTCTACAACCAATCAAAATTGCGCAAGAAAAATACTCATCTGGCGGAAGCATCAACCGTAAAATAATTCGGGTATGATTAATACATTGATATCGATGTACGTTTGGTATCATGTTAGGTATGGCTAAGTAAATCTGAGTTCAAAGTACGAATTATAACCGTTTATGCAAAGGAATGTATTTCCGGGCATTAAAGTGAAAATCTTTGATAATGAGACAATGAGTTACATTGCGGGGTACTCTAAACCTCAGGAATCCAATTTAAAAATAGTACTACGACAATAACATATTTCTTCCATCCACATACCAAAGGAAGTCAGAGCGGAGATACATGTGTTTATGTTGTGTGGCAATAACCAAAACACTATTTGACGGTACGATACCACATTGCTGATAATAATAGTCTTACTTAAGAAACTTAGAGGTTTTAATCGACCATCAATGACCATCAATGAACAAGCCAAGCGAACTTTCTGACATGCTAGCTGCAATGCGCTTCATATTTTCACAACACTGTAAATGGTATGAACAAAAATTGGGACAATCTACCAACAGTTTTATAATTATAGTCATTTCATTGATTCGGATAGAAAGATCTTGACAGATACTAACTATATTTTACTTACATAAAATCTGATTGCAGCAATTCATCCAAGAAATTGTTTCATAGGAGACATTAAAATACTAGTCAAGATTCTCCTTTCATCAGACGATAATAAAATTAACGTTCGATTGAATAGATTATCGCCAAAACATATATAATACATTGGTTTGTTATGATACTTTCTTTGTATCTGACCGCATATTTCACGCCTCATTTACTGTACCCCTATTATCTTGATATTACCAGATATGTGTCTAGTTCCTGATTACGATTGAATTCAAGATCAATCACCCACGATAATTAGCGTTCAATGAGGCAAAGAATAATGTATATTGCCATAAATTCCACAGGCAACTTTCAGACAGCTATAAAGCTCAGGAGGTAAACTGTCTAACATAGGCGTCATCTATATATAAATTTCCTGCAGGTAATTCCTACAAATTATGGTTAGAATCCAACCATGGGTTTTCAAGAAGAAGAAGAGAATGTGCAATTACTGCCACTCATGAACTTTAGGGATACGTACCCCATTTGACCAACTTCAGATCTCCCTTGCCTATAAGGATGATTCGTACCAAGTTTGGTTGAAATCCGACCGTGAGTTTCTTTGAAGAAGTTGAATATGTTTACAGGGGACGGACGATCGCAATAGTTTACTTAATTCTTTGGCTCTGGTGAGCTGACAAAACTTTATGTACTATTTTACTTTTGAAAAATCTTATTCAAAAGAGAGTTTATAAATATATTTATATGAGCGGTGTGAAAAAATAAGGAATTTCTTTTCTAATTGTTAGTGGTAATGGGTATGTTAGAATTGTGTTGCTAATTTAATTTATCATTTTCTTATGAGACATTTCTAACATTTCTTTTTTAATTTCATTTCATTTATTTCCTTTCATTTCCAACAAAATACAAACATAAAAACAATAAATATTATCAACATTTACACAAAACGTTATTACATGTGAAATAGAGAATATTCAATACAGAATGTAATACTTTTAAAAAGGGAAAAGAAAGAAGAATATTAGAAAATGAAACTTGATCTAAAATGGAGGGATCTACTAAAAATCAGACCTTCTAGCTTGTGGACCCCTCAGATAATAATAACTGAGAAAAGGTAAACCGTTAACATTGTTTTCATCTAATTTCAAGATATATTCCTTACCTTTTTATTTAAATTGATAACCAATTTATCTCATATTTGTGCCAAAAATATTGAATAATAAATGATTTGGATTCATTTCAGTTCTATATTTCAAACTAAAAATCATTGCAATTCGCTTCAATTAAATTCAGATGATTGCCAGCTGCCAGAACCATTCTAGTATAATGAAAATAATCCTGTCGTAATGGAATAACTGGACTGAGAAATTACCTAGTGATTAAATACGGATCTACATACAAATAGTTGATAAATATTATTCCACGGCTGCTAAAGCTCAGACGCGTGGGTAGCTAATTTATTTAAAACCTGACAGAATGAATTAACCCACTGGCATTCAAATATCCACGTTTCACTCAATTAACGAGCAATTTTCTTTTCTTTTCTTTTCAGTCAAGAAATAGCCAGAATTTAAGATTAAATCAGAAAAGAGTTAAAATAACTTTATTGAATTTGCGTTTACATGAAAATAAAGTTAAAGGCTAGACATTCAACCAACCAATCGACAATGATAAACTGAGTTTCTTATTCATGGTCTTAAAGCTATCAGTGCGCGACTTTTTTTAAGTTTCATAGTCAAGGGGTTTAAAAGAGGAGTATCGCCAATGGATGCCTTGTTTTCTTTCAAGTACACCCCTTTATTTCTCTAGATGTTCTTATTTTATCGCAGCCTGGTAGTCCCTCTTCACAAGATACATTGAATTGGCTTCCGTTACCCGAGCGATTCGTGACCTGCTATGCAGGGGCGTCGCAAGACCTTTTTCAGGAGGAGGAGGAGGGGGGGGGGGGGCGTACAGGCCAACGATTACCGAAAAAACTAGCCACCAATTACCGACAATATTAAATGTCCCAATATCTACAAATTTAACCCTATAAACCCGGGGCCGAAGGCCAATTGTTTTTTCCTATGGACTATCTATAGTACTTGCGTATGCGCAAATGGTCAGTTTCCTCGACGACATAAATATACGAATTATTTCGTCAAATTAGTCAGCATCATAGCTATATATTTTAATGCAGGCGCGGAGCTAGGATCTTATTTTAGGAAAGGGCGGTAGTGAGCAAGCGAAGCGCGCTCATAGGGGGTGTGGGTGATAGGCCTCCCGCGCGAAGCGCGGAAGCTTAGACGTTTCGTTAACTTATTAGGAAAAGAAGACGATTTATTGTACCGTTCTCGACTGTTAATCCTTGTCTGAATAAAGTTTTCCCCCCTCCCGCGCGAAAGCTTTGACGTTTCATTAAATTATTATAAAAATAAGACGATTTGCGGTACCGTTCTCGACTGTTAATCCTTGTCTGAATTCAGTTTCTCCCCTTCCCGCGCGAAGCACGAAAAGCTTAGACGTTTGATTTAATTATTATAGAAAAAAGACGATTCGTTGCACCGTTTTCGACTCTTAATGAGCCCTAATTATCTCAATTCAGTTCCCCCCCTCTCGCGCGAAGCCCAGAAGCTTTGACGTTTCCTTAAATTAGTAGAGAAAGCAGATGACTTGTTGTACCGTTCTCGACTCGTAATCCTTATCTGAATTCAGTTTTTCCCCCTCCCGCGCGAATCGCGGAAGCGTAGACGTTTCCTAAAATTATTAGAGAAAACAGACGATTCGTTGTAGCGTTTTCGACTTTTAATCCTTATCTGAATTCAATTTCCCCCTTCCCGCACGAAACGCGAAAAGCTTATAGACGTTTGATTTAATTATTATAGAAAGAAGACGATTCGTTGCACCGTTTTCGACTCTTAATGAGCCCTAATTGTCTGAATTCAGTTCCCCCCTCTCGCGCGAAGCTCGGAAGCTTTGACGTTTCCTTAAATTATTAGAGAAAGAAGACGATTTGTTGTACCGTTCTCGACTCGTAATCCTTATCTGAATTCAGTTTCCCCCCTCCCGCGCGAATCGCGGAAGCGTAGACGTTTCCTTAAATTATTAGAGAAAGAAGACGATTCGTTGTACCGTTGTTGACTCTTAAACCTTGTTTGAATTTAGTTTCCCCAAAAATTTTAAACCTCTGATTTCTTTAGCTGATATTATAGGAAAGTGAAACTACAAGTATTGTAGTTGTAGTCACTTTCGAAGTCGTCACAGCGGATAAAAAGTCACAGTTCGTAGGGAAAAAAACTTGGCGGCCAACCGACAATATACATCTCACCGACTTCAAACTTCTGCATTGATATAGTACACGAGGATCGAGCAAGAATACCGACACAGCTGACCCGACACAGCAACATATTTACCCGTGTCTTTCTTGCTCACCTGACGAGACGTCTCCACCCAACAACCCCCTTCTCTCTTTTACTCCCACTCCTCCTCTCTCAGGCTCTTACCTCCCCTCTCTCTCCTCTCTTTCATCCCCTGTTTCTTTTGTTTCCCTTTTCTATTTTTCTTCTTTTTTCCTTTTCTGTCTTTTCTTTCTTTTCCTTTCTTTCCTCTCCTCCCTTTATTTCTTTTTTTGTCTTTCTTTCTTCTCTTTTCTTTCCTTTGTTTTCCTTCCTTTCTTTTCTTTTCCTTTTCTTTTTTTCTTTTCTTTCCCTTCCCTTCTCTTTTTTCCCCTCCCCCTTTCCTCTTTTTTCCCGACGGCAGCGCAATTTTACCGACAATATCCTGACAGATGGGGGGAGGGGGGGGGGGTGTCGTACCCCCACACCCCCCCTTCGGAGACGCCCCTACTGCTATGGTAAACCTAGCACTTCAAGGGGTAATGGAAAACCACTGTCCTATTATCACTGGATAGAGTAAGAAATTACCTTTAGTATGATACCTCATACAAAGGAAGTGATTGCAATTATTGCGTTTTTCTTGCTTTTAATCACCGAAAGTTAATTTCGAGGTATTGAAGTTAAAAGTTAAGAATTTGGTTCCATTGTCACACTAAAACCCATGCACACATTCACTCCATTTTATTTTAAGACCGCCGTATATAGCCATACTTGACATCTTCATGCATTTTTCTCTTCCTTTTGGTACCAAATATGTCAGGTATCAAGAAATAAGTGGTAAATTAAGCGGAAAAGACGGCATTTATTTATTTCATATTTTTGACCGCATTGTTTATATTGCGCTCGACGAGGGGTGCTTTCATAGTTACAATCAAAAAACCTTCTAGATCTTCTATCAACTTCATTTCTAATTCAAAAACAATTTTAAATAAGTGTATTTTGAGACCATTAAAAAAATCTCATGTTGGTCCCTGAAGTCAACATTTCGGAGGCTCCCACAGCACAAGGATTTTTGCAGTAGCGGATCACAAAAGGGACTTTTTATTCGCAAGTCGACATAGTAGACTGCTACGTGTGACGTCTTTATATACGACAGTCCCTATTAGTGTACCTCGTGAAACCATTATCGTTTCATCTAGTTTCGGGTTGCCAGTCATGCTAGTTGAGTCATGAGCAAACGTAAGCAAGAAAATATCCCCCCCAAAATAACAAAAGATCTGGAGACCTAGACAACGATCAAGTAAATAAACATAGCTGTGACTAGCAGGATCATCAGTTTGTGCTCTATTTCTCAAAAGAATTATGATGAATGATATACAAAAGATATCACGCATGATAAACATGTTTAAAGATGAAGTTGAGTTCTGGTCATGCGATTGCATTGTGAAAGAAACGGTGTGGAACCGACCAGAAAAGGTTGATCATCTAGCATATAAGAATTTTTGTGTATTGCAAGGTTCTGGAATCATCAAAATGATAAGAAATTTGGCCAAGTCTTGGTAAAGTTACAAACACTGTACACCGAAAGATGTATATGGGACTACACGAACACGTGGCGTAAAAAGCCGGCCCCCCGATGTTTACGATGTTACATGCATATTTAGAATATGAAGGCATTTGAAGAGCCATGCTTTTCAGGGAACATGTCTTATCTGATGTTCTTCCACACTTGCATAATAAGAATGAGTAATGCTCACAAATTATTTTTCACCTCTTCCCAGAACTCAACCTTCTCTTTAATAATAGGCTTTCAAATCGAGATTTAAAAAAATTATTTGTACAAGAATTCCGCAATTTACCCACTGATTTTACGGGTACGTAGCACACGCAGAAAAGATAAACTTGAGTTCTGGTTTAAAAAAGAAAGAAAATCAATTCTCATAAAATCAAACAAATCTTACACTGAATGTTCAAGATTACAAATAAATGTGATTTGCCAAACAATTTCGGTAGAAAATATATACTGGCTGAATAATGAGCATAGAAATAGAAAGATAAAGGAAATCAAGGTATTAAGTAGCCCAACACCATTTGTGTAGTCCCATATACATCTTTCTGTGTACAGTGCTTTTTGCTTTACCAAGACTGGGCCAAATTTACTATGATTTTGATGACTCCAGAACCTTGCAGTACACACCAATACTTACATGCTACATGATCAACTTTTTCTGATCCATTCTGCACCTTTTCTTTCACAATGCAATCGCATGATCAGAACTCAACTTTATCTTTAACACATTCTGATAAAAAATTCTGTCTAAAACAAGTGGCATACGTAAGGAAAATGATTCAGTTTTAGGATCCAAAAAGTAGATTATGAGATGTTAGCCCAAAAGCTGCTGTCCATATATTTTTTCTATCATTAAGAATAATACAGTGCGTCCCAGAAAAAACGAAACCGAGAAGTATCGATGTTCTATCATAACTTAATTGCAACTATAATTAATGAATGATACATATTTGGAAAGCTTAGAGTCTCCTCTTTCATATGATGCTACTCAGATAATGCATATTTCACGCATGAGTGATTAAAAGCAATTTGAAGGAAGGAAACCAAAAATACATTTGGCGGGCGGTATCTGAATTTCGAAGAAAAATTCACATTTCTAGAAAGTTGAGTTTCTGCCCTTTCACATGACACTTCAATCATGAAAAATGAGCGAGGAATGACAAAGTTCTGTTTGTTTAAAGTAGTGCTTGCATTTCCATAATTTTATTAAACGAATTCGTTTTCACCGGCTGCCTGCCGTATCAATAAACGAAATTAACAAAAGACTTAACTCCGTTTCGTTGACAATAAATTAGCCGTAGACGAGAGTCTTCATGCATGGCTGATTGTCAACGAAACGGAGTTAAGTCTTTTGTCAAACCTGCTTTTTGCTACGGCAGGCACCCAGTGAAAACGAATTCGTTTGTTAAAATTATGAAAATGTAATGGCTACTTTAAACAAACAGAACTTTGTTATTCCTGGCTCATTTTTCTTGATTGAGGTATCATATGAAAGAACAGAAAATGAACTTTCTAGAAATATGAATTTTTCTTTGAAATTCAGATACCGCCCGCCAAATTACTTTTGGGTTTCCTTCCTTCAAATTGCTTTTAATCACTCATGCGTGAAATATGCATCACGTGAGTAGCATCAACTGAAAGAGGAGACTTTAAGCTTTCCAAATATGTATCATTCATAAATTATACTTGTGATTAAGTTATGATAAAACATCGATACTTCTCGGTTTCGTTTTTTCTGGGACGCACTGTATAGTATTTAACACTACGACCTAAAAAAAAACATTACCATTTTGACATTATATCCTAACGTGTTGCCTATATCTCGCCAAAAGGCCGCTACTGACTCATGAATGAACATAAATAACTTAAGTGCAACTTACTATACGCATGAAAGAGGAATCTTTTGCCAGCTCTGATAACGGTTGTGTTGTTGAAAGGTTAAACAAGTTTTAAAGGTTTGTTTTGTGTCATAAACGGCCTAACCTGGGGCGTGGAAGAAAACCAGATAAAAGGCACAACGATATTTTACAACTAAGACATTGAAAAAAGCATACACGTTTCTTACTAAAGAGAGGTTCTTATTTGGTAGCGAACTAAACACATAATAAATTGAAGGCAAGGTTTCAACAACTGAACAACAACGACCCCAATAATAGATTTAAGTAAAACTATAAACCTTATATAACAAATATTGTCAGCGCTAACAGCACGTATACTAATGCTATAACAAATTTAAAATGTATACAACCTATTATATATATATAGATATATACATGTGCATATAGAAACCGAGGGTCTAATGCTTTGGGGAAAAGATTTTTTTTCTAAATTCCAAAATTCGACGTATTGATTTTACAAGAATTTAGAAAGATTCTTTAACCGTTTAACACAAGTTATATTGAACAACTGGTGAAATTTGATGTTAGGTCTACTGTGATAATATTTCTTAACATACATGTAATACTTATTACGAATGTTATCAAATGCTGGATAAAGGAGAAAAATAATGGAATTCATCACCTTGTACATAACTTCGGGATCACCTAAGGAACACAATTCTAGAGGCTGACTAGGCAAATAGCGACATTGAGTGATGGGCAGCTTACTATTATAACATAGATGTTTACAAAAAGAGATGTTCTATCACTAAAATCCGACTTTAACAGATATTCTTCCACAACAAATTCCTTTTTCAAAATCCCGTAATTGAAACATAAACAATCTATTCTAACTTCTTCATTCCAGTTTTGCAAATCAATGTCATTTAATTTACGATCCATAGATGATTTCACACACTCTATGTTTAAGGAGGTATTTCTACCCATAAATTAGAGATTCCGCTCACTTTTAATTTTGTAATTCGATTCAAAATCACAATTATCGTATAGTTTGCGTAACAAATTGTAAATAGTACACGAGAGTTTAGATTTTCCATGAGTAACTCTTGCCCAAAGATTTATCATACGCCTCTCTACTTTACTAGACAGGCAAATCTACCAACTTCATACAACTTCCAGTGCCACGGTTCAATTTAAGCAGGGTTTTGAGAAATTTTCTATAAAACACAATTCACACCAATACAATACAATTGGAACAACTAAATGACCGAAGAGCTCACATTAAATATCAATTGGTAAGCACAATTTCTTAGCTTTACAAGAAAGATTGAACATGGTTCTCCTGGCTTGAGTAACCTAGTTATTTATAGACTTACAAAATGAACCATTATAGTTAAAGGTAGTAACAAGATAAGTATGTTCATCAACAATATCAATCTTACTATCACCAAAAGTAAATTCAGGGTATTAACGAACTTTCCCTTGAGAGAAAATAAAATATGTAGTCTTACTTGCATTAACAAATAATTTCCAAAGCTCACAGTACTGGTATGCAGGTGATAAGGCAGATGCAACTCTTCAGGAGATTCAGCCATTAATTATTATGATGTCATCAGCGTAAAGAAACACATATGGCCCGAATTCACAAAGCAAGGTTTGAGCTCAGACCGGGTTTGAGCTCAAACCTCCTTTTGTTTCGCCAAACCTCCTTTTGTTATTTACAAACCAGGTTTGTAAATAACAAAAGGAGGTTTGGCAAAACAAAAGGAGGTTTGACCTCAAACCTTGGTCTGAGCTCAAACCTTGCTTTGTGAATTCGGGCCATAGGGTCGGAGAAACACTTCAATGTCATCGTCACTTATCTCATAATATTATGTCAGTAAAAGCATATCCTAAAAAATAAACTATCTGGCTCTTATTCCTTGACGTATGTTTTCCTCAGAATGACCATCATCATAATCCTTGCCATACACACAAACTGAAGAATGGTATAAGCATGGTTTCCCGACAATAGTGGAGTTGTACTTACCGACATAGCAGCATGGAGTATTAACACTGTAGCCAAAGGGCAAAGGAAGAGACGGCTGATCGTCGAACAAAACATGATGTCCAAGAAGAATTGCCTGTATAATATGGATGCAGTAAAGTATGCAGAACACGCTGTATGAAGCAGATGTGCAGTGATACTGCCTTTCCGGTATCTAACATGAATGTTATTAGTATGGTGCGGCCTTGAACGTTGTGAAGACTGGGTTGGGCGCTTAGCATACTTCCTCTATCGAATTTCATGCAGAGCATGAACTTGAGGCATGCATATATGAGGGTATGTTTAGGTAGACAACATTGTGTACGACGTGTGAATGCCTGTATGGTGCCCTTTCTGTATTACACGGTTGTTACACATAATAATAGTAATACTAATAATAATAATGAAAACGGTACTTATAAAGCTGAAGTCTCTAAGCGCTATAACAAGGAATAACGTGAAAAGTAAAAATTATTTAAGAGCAAAACACCCCTCTTTAACCATTTTACTCAAAACCTGCCCTCTCTTCTACATAATCTGAGAGGTTTCAAAATGCCCACCGATAATTCTGTATCTCAAATACTGTACACGAGTATCGTGCATCTAGAATTTAAAATGAACACCATATCGCCGATCTACTACACTCGAATATCCCTCCGTATTTCTTTTTTTTTGTCCTCCTTCTTTTTTTTATTGCTGATATTGTAACAAGATCAACCCTACAAAACACCCGCACGGAGTTTTGCGGTTTGCACAATATGACGTCGCTAGACTATTGTAAATGATGGGTGTCGGATTATATTTGCTGACAATCACAAGGGAAACAAATATATATTCATGTGTATACATGTATACGATATTTATGTTAAAGGTACTATGTCTCATTTGCAGGCCAAACAAATGAAAAAGTTAAATTCCAACTGCATTTGAAAGAACTAATTTAGAACTTCCCTAAAAAAGGTGGGGCTTGAAAATGTCTTCAAGTGGGAAAATAACGACTATTAGTTGTCAAATCGACTTTAGGGCTATAGAGCCCAAAAGTAATAGTCTTGATTTTCAGACAATTGTACCGAATGGTCATACGTTTTATGCTGCGCAAAGATTCAATCAGTTTAATCTTGGCCATCACAAGAAGTGGGTTATTGATGTAGACAAATGCTCATGTACCCTTTTTACAACTCTTTTCATGTATGTTATTACCAAAGAAGAAAAAAAGCCAGTCAGTCACTCAATAGTGTCTGACAGTGAAGTCTAGCAAGTAAACGGGTTTCCTTGTATAATTTGAATGTGAGGATACTGCTAACGTTTAAATTTCACAGATAGGACATACATGACATATTCATAATTCCTGCAAAGTTCTACAGAATTTGAGGTTGGCTGCAAAAGGGACATAGTACCTTTAAAGCTCTAAAATAAAGAACGACATAGAATTTTGTGCAAACACTAGCGCCAAACATGACTTTATTACTATCATTATTGTTATTTTCAGGTGGGCTGTATCTAATACAGACCACCTTATAATTTTGTTAAAATTGCCTTTATTTATTTATTATTATTTATTTATTTTTCTTATTTCGACCCACTTTTTTGTTAGCAAGATAACTTTGAAATGGTTCAATCAAATGCTTTGATATTTGATACACATATGTATAGGCATAAAAATAAATCAAAATAACGTTTTCAACCTTGACCTTGACTGATGACGTCATCTAGGCGCCATTTTGTGAAAATTAACTTATGATTATATCTTCATAACCAAAAGTAATTTCTCATTCATATTTATCATGATTAAGGTCAATATCAATCCAGTCAATGTCAGGTCAAAAAACGCGCGCATGCGCGTACATCCGCGCGTCAATGCGCGCGCAAAAAATTTAAAATGCTCAAAATCGTCTCAAATTTATTTTGCATACGTTTCAGGTCATTTTAAGCAGTTTATACAAAATCGCGCGTACGAGCATGCGCGCGCGTTTTCGCGCGTAACACCATTAAAAAACATAGAATCGCCATTTTTTTTTCTTTCATGATATTTCTCATATTTTTTCAAGGAATTTGATTCCATGTTTATCTCTTTAAGACCATTATTAACAAGATGAGCGTAAATTCAAGATAAATGTCAGTGCGCGCGAGGTCTTTTAATACATAGCATATATGGGCAAAAACATGCCTATACAAAATCCGTTATAGCTCTTTGGAATGCACCGGGATCCTCAATTTTTTTTCATATTAAGATAGAGTATGATTCGGAAATATGATTCCATGTCTCATTTGGCCATTTAGTGTATCGTGACATCATCGCAATGGCCTTGGAACTAAAAATACGAATTTGCATATTATGACGTCAGCATATTTATGTAAAATTGATTGTATCTCTGTAAATATTGATCAATTTTCTTCAAAATTTCGATATGTTGTAGCTAAGACAATTCTCTACAAGTGCAGTAATAACTATTTTTCATTTTGATGACGTCATCATAGTAAAAATTTTGATTAAAGGCCTCATGTCAAAAACTTCATAATTTGCGTGTTATGCCTATAGAAGGTGAATTTAGTTCACGTTATGAATCTACATGATATTGTTTTTTAAGAATTTGTAAGCAGTATGTCGCTTATTTTTGCTCTATTTTGTCTCAAATTTTAGTTGACCAGCCCACCTATACTTGTTCCAAACAAGTATTATATGTCTAGTTTATTATGATTATTTTCATAACTACGATCATTTCAGGAAGGTGGTTCATAACATTTTCATTCGAAAAAGGAAAGATAGAGGAATGACAAGACCCAGTGGAGGTCGATGAAAAAGATATATATTAACTTTGGTACATAGGCTGACCAACGTGTGGAGAAAAAAGGTTGGTAGTCTCCCCCCCCCCCCCTCCCTCCCTAAACAAAAACACAGCACAAACACAATAACAACAGCCAAGCCCCCACGGGGAATCGTGAACTTTCGCGGATTCCAGCTATTCCATTTCTTACGTAGGGATCATGTTGGTCATAAACTGATCCTAAAATGGAGTCATCTGGTATATCTGGAGCTTGGCATCTTCTTCTCTCTCTCTCTCTCTCTCTCTCTCTCTCTCTCTCGCCATCAGTCTATCTCTCTCTCTCTCTCTCTACCCTTCTCTTTCCATCTCTCTCTCTCTCCATCAGTCCCTCTCTCCCTCTCTCTCTCTCATTCTCTCTCACTCTCTCTCTCTCTCTCTCTCCCTCTCTCTTTCACATAAGACCCATTCCTCTCTCAAATAAACAGCACAGTTCATCAGTTCCATTCAGTTCAGCTCTGTCACTTTGAACAAACAACTCGATAACACAAAATTTTGTTAGAATAAATTTGCGTTAAAGTTATAATAATTTGTGTTTAAGTATACAATATTGTACAAGTGTTTTTGTAGGTGATGTACCAAACCAGAAGTTATCCAAGGAGGTAACAAGTTAAGAAACCTGAAAGGAAAAGATAATGGTCTCACCGCCATTCTCTAAGTGCTTTACTTTCATCAGGCATTTCTGTCGATTTTCTGAGGGGGGAATCTGCACGATTCCTTTTGCAGTACCTACATTTGACACCTTACTGGATTCATTTTTTCCAGCAAAACGTCTCATTCTCATGGATTCCACTAATTTAAACATGTTTGATATATAATTTTTTTTCGGTGGGGGGGGGGGGGGGGGGGTGTCCATGCATATATTCCTGGTGTATCTTGTAGAGTAAATAAATGGTTTATTGACCCTTTATACACACTTAAAATATTCGCAAGTAGAATGCTCACATGCTCTCTTCTCTTCTTTGCAGCATTTCCCACGTTCCAGGTGTTTTACCTAATTTATGATGAACCTGCATAAGTTATTATTTGCTGTCATCCTTCAACACTTTCTCCCAGTTTTATTATCTATTCACGATCCTGGTGCTCTTTAACTAGAGAATGGGTGGTTACGATTGTTCGATCCTGGTGTCTCTTGTTGAGGAGATGGGTGGTTGAATGGTCACACATCCCTGCTTCTTTAGCTCACATCTTCACCCTCACCATTCATTGCCTTAATCTACATGTATCTGTCACTGCGTGTCTTTGTCGCATTTTTTTTTTTTTTTCATTCCTGATTTTCTCTCTAGGCAATCAATGTGCCCTTTATCTTGAGAATTGTTTAACTTTGTACCGGTACTATTATATGATCTGGGTGTCGTTGTTGTAGTTATCGTTTAATGGCCAAATGTCACCAAATTCATGCCTCGATCCTTACATCCTGCTATGTTTTCTTTCTTTTTTTGAGGATATCTGGTATGATGAAACTGATTCCTCACGTGGCTATTTGAGCACAAAGCTCAACACAATGAGGAGAAGTCTCCCACAAGAACTCCAGCAGCGCCCGCGAACAGGGAAATATGCTGGTTTGGTGAAAGCTCCCAAGAAGGAGGAACTCAAGCGAACGTATCAGCAGTTGGAAGTGGTAACTTCAGAGGAGGAAGCAGAACTAGTCTACTTTTGCAAGCGCCTCTGTGGATAGCAGGGATGAGGTCCTGGAGGGTATGCGAAAGACATTTCAGAATAGGAGAAACTGGATCGCCGAGACCATGCCTAGTGTCATCCAAATCTTGGAACGCTACCCAAGATTTCAAGATACACCAACAGTTGTAAGTTTTTAATGTATCACTGATGTAATTATATCTGGGTTCATAGTCCTTGCACAATCAGTAGAAAAGGGTGCTGTTTTTTTAAAACAATAATTCTCTTTTTTTGTCCTGCCTGAACAACATTCACGGAGAGGTGATCACTAACTGTGTATGTCCGTCTGGTTAAAGTTATGAAAACAATTCCTGATTTCTTTTGCGATTCCAAGTTTTATTAAACGCAAGATCAGGCAAGGTGGATCAACCCCCTTGTCTGAATGTGGGATTACATGTACAAAGAAATATTTCATGACTCCCAAAAGCTTAAGTATAAATAGAGATGTATCAAAGAGCACCCCAAAGAAGGCGGTGATTTTGACTTCCTTTCATGAAAGGAAAGTAGAATCCATCCATTTGACAGAATTGTTTATTTAAGTGATTTCCTTGTAATATAGGATGAGAAAGGATTTTTACCCTATATATAAAACATTCATAGGTCTTCATTTGAGTACTGGGGAAATATTAAAATCTTTATCTCGACTGGTGTAGCTTCCAATTTTAGCCATGATGAACAAAAGAAATTGGCAAAATAAAATCTTGCAATTAACCAAATGCTACGGATAATACAAAGCATCTGCAATATATACACCTTTCAGTGTATTGATTACTCTCAATACAAAACAATGGATATTATGATAAAGTCACTCATGATTCAGTAGATTCATTCAGCAAGTAATATGAAATGTGTACCAAATATTCATGTCATTGCAGGTGCAACAGGAATTCAAGCTGCTGTTACCAGAGGCCACTGCAAAACACATTAGCAAGTGGGAGACAAGATTCATGCAGAGCATCCTCCACATTTGCAAGATGTCCCGGCTTCCCAAAATACAAGCCTTGATGAAGGACTTGTATCATCCAGCTTCTGAGTCTGGTGACCAGTATAAACCATCTGATGGTAAGAACAAGTGCTCATAATAAATATCATCCAGTTAAACAAATAGATCCTGCCTGTATAGTGGATCTATTGTGAGGATTTTGACACATGGAAACACTGAGTCAATTTACAAGGCAAATTTAACAAAATGGCAGACTCCATTTTGGGGCACGAAGCTGATTTTCTTACTTGATTACATTCAGTAGCAAACTCACATTGCTGAAATTGTGGAGTGTTTGTATAATTCTTAAGATGGTCTGTCAGGACACACTATTTTGTTTCATGGGGAAAGTGCCTCTTAAAGTATTTTTTTCTTCAGTTTTTAGAATTGCATGTATTGCACAATATTGCTATGGCAATTTGCCAACCCTTGTCATTTGTTCAAACTAATTTTCTGTCCTAGAGCTACTTTCGCAGATTGTATCTTAACCTTATAATTTTTGCTTGATTGTTGTATTCAAGGGGAGATGTCACTCTACGCTTTACTGGGTGCTGTGTACCTCCTTCCATCTAATGCAGCGAAAAGGACATCCTTGGCTGATGCAGTGCAGTACTTCCTGGTGACAAGACCGGTATGTTTGCAATGTGCATGTAGTCTTATTCCAATCTTCTATGAGGAGTGAAGGATGTTAAGTAATCCTTCTATCATGCGCGATTAATTCATGAAATGGTTTCATTTTTATGAGCTCTTCTATCTCTTTTTTTTTTGTCTTCAAATTTCTGGAAATTGTTTATAGTCCACTTGTTCTTCATGAGATTTCCATACATTAACAATAACAATCAATTATGTATAATTTTCTTTTATTGTGATGCTAAAATGGACTTTCCTGTTGCACCCATTAAAGCAACAATAAATACTCTCGAAAATACATACAATTCAGTATTTCTTGTCTTTGAATTTAGATTGTGCTTTGACAGAAAAACATTTTCAACAAATCATTAAAAAATAATTTAGAAGAAATCTGCATATTATTTGCACATTTGTAAATATTTGAACCTTGGAGAAGGCCTGCCAATGCTAAAATGATGTTCATTTTTATTTCTCATCCAGCCTGGCACCAGCGTAGAATCCTTCATCAGAGAGCAACGCAAGGATGGAAAACTCAAAAGGAGCCAACCGTACCTGCTGGGAACGGGAAGTCTTCGTCTACCAACCCAGTTCTTTGTCATCATTGACGAGGAGGCAATCCCCTGCTGTGGAGACATCACCTCAGCTGTGGACGTACTGTACAAGCTGCACTTTGTCTTCAATATCGAATACGCCACCGAATTGAAGGCATTCTATGCATTTCTTGACCACTTTGTATACGAGGTTGGTTTGCCAAAAGTTGTTATCCCAGCTCGTGCTAAAGAGCTAATGGCAAGATTCAAGGCTCTTTCCAACAAATAGCTGCCAATCAATTGAGGAGGTATACAGTGCATATCCAAAAAAAGTTTACCCAACCTTGGTAGCTTCATATAAAAAAAGTTACAATCTTTGTGGTCATTATAAAGGAGAATTTACCTCAAAAAACATTTGTCTTTGACCAGATAGACAATTCTGAGCCCTTTCTGGAAAGCCTAGGACACTGAATGTTTTATAAGAGCATTACGTGAGCTATGATGGTACATGTTGTAATGCACAAAGGGAAACGTTTGTTGATTTTTTTTCACAGGCACACACAAAGACTCTGAAATTCTGCAATGAGTTGGACCTATACAGGTTTAGACTTCTAATTCTCTGTTCACGAATTTGGCGTCATTTGTATGGTAGATTATCAGTAGGGGTGCAAGCTCAACTTGGGAGAATCTCTCCCAAATTGGAGGTCAAAATTTGGTTCTAAACAAGAGATTCTCTCCCAAATTGGAGAGCACTTTTTCATAAAGCATTGTGTCAGTCTAGGGTTACATTTGCCGGTGATGAAAATGTGTTCATTGGATTCTTCGACTCAAATTATTTTGTCTCACTGTCTACTTCAGAATTTCACCGTCTACTACTTGAGTAATTTAAGATTTGCTATGTTAATCCCCAGAGCCCGTGCATAGACTTACATGCTAAAGGGGGCAATTAATTTTGTGCAGGATATTTTCATCATCATTTTTGTTAATTAGCTGCATGATAATGAAGTTTTTATTTACAATTATTTATCAAATTGTAATCATTAATCAATAAATCAATCATCAGTACAAAAAATAGCCAAATCATCAATGAATTTATGAATTAATGAGAATTATGATTTATCTACTAAACATATGAAAAATTCAGTTTCTGAGTCATTTGTAAGTTTTCACTAGTCTAAACTGAAGTTTATCATCTTAGATAATATGTTTGTCAATTTCTAAATGTTGTGGAAACCTATATTAATTAGACTACATCTTATTTAATGGGATTGTTCTAAAATGTCAGCTGTAAATTTATCTATCTGTATCCTGATATGACAACATTATTGTAATTCTGTTACAAAACTTACAATGTAATTTTGATATTTGCAGTTAAAATTTTGCACCAATATTCATTTGTACATTTGTGAAAGAAAAATAAATAATTTCAGAACTTTTGATTCTGCTCATTGTAAAGCAATTGCTATATAACTATATATTTTGTTTTGTTTGTGTGTGTGTGTGTGCGTGCGTACGTACGTGTGTGTGCGCGTATGTGTGTCTGTGTGTTCTAATCACCATTTCCAGCCCTTTGAAAGGGTCTTTCAACACTTTAATATGGTCAAAACCGCATTCAATATATGTCATTTTACCCCATTGAAAAGGGTATAAAATAAGCACATTCAACACTTTCTCCAGCACTTTAATAGGGTTGCATTTTCAATATTTTAATAACGTCAGAATCACATTTAACAGGGTAATTTACCCCATTCCGAAAAGGGTACAATCCAGCGTTTTTTTCAGCACTATTATAGTGCTGTATATTTAACATTTTCAAAAAGGGTAAAACAGAATTTAAGACGCTGTCACTCCTCGCCCCTTTTTAAAATGGTGAATCCAGCACTGAAAAGGGTGGATCCAACATTTCATTTTTAAGAGTGTATAAACCTTATATAAAATATTGTCAGCGCTAACAGCACGTACACTATGCCATAACACATTTAAAATGTATACAACTTATTATATATATAGATATAAACATGTACATATAGAAACTAAGGGTCTAATGCTTTGGGAGAAAAGAAATTAAAAAAATTCGCCAAAATTTTACGTATTGATTTTACACAAATTAAGAAAGATTCGTTAACTGTTTAACAAAAGTTATATTAAACAACTGGTGAAATTTGATAATGTTAGGTCTACTGTGATAATATTTCTTAACATACATGTACTGCTTATTACGAATGTTATCAAATGCTGGATAAAAGAGAAAATAATGAAATTCATCACCTTTTACATAACTTCGGGATCACATAAGGAACACAATTCTAGAGGCTGACTAGGCACATAACAACATTGAGTGACGAGCAGCTTAATATTACATATCGATATTTACAAAAAGAGATGTTCACTAAAATTCAACTTAAACAGATATTCTTTCATTCCAAATTCCTGTTTTAAAATCCTGTAATTGAAACATCAACGATTTCTACTAACTTCTTCATTCCAGTTTTGCAAATCAATGTCATTTAATCTACGATCCATAGATGATTTCACACACTCTATGTTTAAGGGGGTATTTCTACCCATAATTTTAAGATTCCGCTCATGTCTTTAAGATACTTTTGATTTTGTTATCCAATTCGATTCAAAATCACAATCATCGTACAGTTTGCGTAACAACTTGTAAATAGTACACGAGAGTTTAGACTTCTTTCCTTGAGTAACTCTTGCCCAAGGATATATCATACGCCTTTCTACTTTACTAGTCAACCAAATCTACCAACTTCGCCATACACCATGCAACTTGCAGTGCCACGGTTCAATTTAAGCAGGGTTTTGAGAAATTTCATATAAAACACTTCAATATACAGACTAATTTTCGAAACCCCCACAATTTACACCCATATAAGAAAATTGGAACAACTAATTGATCGAAGAGCTCACATTGAATATCAATTGGTAACCACAATTTCTTAGCTTTACAAAAAAGATGAAACATGGCTCTACTGGCTTGAGTAACCTGCTTATGTATCGACTTACAAAAAAAGCCCTTATAGTTAAAGGTAGTAACAAGATAAGGATATTCATCAACAATATCAATCTTACTATCACCAAAAGTAGATTCAAGGTATTAACGAACTTTCCCTCGAGAGAAAATAAATAAATGTAGTCTTACTGGAATTAAAAAATGATTTCCAAAGCTCACAGTACTGATACGGAGCAGCTACTGAAGGCAGACTGCAGCTCTTCAGCAGATCCAGCCATTATTCTAATGTCATCAGCGTAAAGAAACACTCATCAACATATTCTTTAATGAACTGAGTCGACAAACAAACACTCAACAGGAAGCTTATGGGTTCTATAGTCTTCTTTGTAAGTCGGTAACACTCATCTTAAAATAGCTTTTAAAGATATAATCAGATTGTTTGATTTGTTTATTATTTTTTTTATAACAAATTCTGTAATTAAAGGGAACCAAAACCTTCATACTAAGTTACTTTTATTGTAAAGATATTTGAATAAAATCAGTGAAAATTTGAACAAAATCGGGCAAGGAATAAGGAAGTTAAAGCTTTTTGAAATGACTAGTCAATAGTCACTAGAGGGCAATATTCAATTTGAGGACATCATGTGTGGACAACTCTCCTTTCGTACATCAAATTGCATGTTTTTCCTTCTTTCTTGTCACTGAGATAGTCTACTCCCCTGAAAGCAAGGTATACATGCAAAATGATATTCTACTTCAAATGTTATGAAGTCGGATCAAGAACACAAATCAATACAAGAAAACGAAAGAATTGTGAAATCTGATGTACAAAAGGCATGGAGAGTTGTCCACAAATAATGTCATCAAATTGAATATCGCCCTCTAGTGACTATTCATTTCAAAAGCTTTAACTTCCTTATTTCTTGCCCGATTTTGTTCAAATTTTCACTGAATTTATTCAAATATCTTAAACTTTACAATAAAAGTAACTTAGTATGAAGGTTTTGGTTCCCTTTAAAGTTGATATAGGTTAAATCAAAACGTATATTTCACAATGAAAAAACTGTAATCAGTGCATCTATTGCACTATTGTATTGAATTACATTTGATATAATATATTAAGGACATATTCATTTCACTCAGGGTTGCATACATTATACACGAACTTGTCAAACGTTGCTTCCTGAGAAGGGGGCAAGTGCGTACATCCATGTCAAATGGTGTTTTACTGTTACCTCTGGACCTGCCTATATAGGGTCACTGTCTTATTAAAAAAAAAAAAAAAAAAAACCCTCCATCAGATACAAAGTATTTTAGATGTCATCCCTAATCGAGTCAAGCTTTGAGTTAAAAGATATTCAAGTTACGGTGAGTAATTACTTGGGTTCAGTGGATGTGTATAGTATCAGATCAGTTATGCCTTCAAACTCTGTTTCAATTGTTCCCCTTTTATTTCTGCGTGATTACCAAATCTTTATTTGTCCCCCTTTCCACCCCTTATCTCATGACCCTAAGGTGACATCGGTGGCTCTCTTGGTATGTGGATAGGAGGGAGTATTCTTACCCTGTGTGAGGTTCTCGACATCATTGGTTATTCTATACACAAAGGAAGATCGTCTTAAAGCGACACTGTAGTGATGAACTTTCTGCCCAGGGAAGGAAAATGGCCGCGTTTCGCATGTGGACGTGATTTGCGTCGAGAGCAGTTTTGAGCAGAATTTTATCACCGGTGACGAATATGTGTGACTTATAAACGGTAAATTCTATCAATTTCAACTCTTCTGTGATACTGTGTTAAACTTATAGTCAATATTACGAGCAGATTTATGCGTAATCATGGAGAATAACTCGCCACTCAGTAAGAAACTAAAGTTGAACAATGAGCACGCGGACTCAGCAGTTCCTCACCAGGCTTCCCCGGCAACCGCCGGGAACGTTACAGTGTGCGACCCCCCAGCGAAACGGAACATTCTCTCATCAGTTTCCCACTCTACCCCAGCGGCAGTAGCCGACCTATCAATGAACAAGCCACCACAATGGTTCGTACAATTCTTTGCTGATTTTGAGAATAGACAAGAGGCTCGCATTGAGTCACTTCTCGACAAAAAACTGGGTGACCTTACTTTTAAAGTCGCAGATCATGAAGAGAAGATCAAATGTCTGTCTTTTGAAGTTGATAATATGAAAGATGCTGTACAGGCCTTGCAAATAGAGAATGGAAAGCTGGAAAGCAAGTTAGACGATCTTGAAAATCGTTCTAGAAGAAATAATCTCGTAGTCTTTGGGATCCAGGAATCAGATAACAAGGAAGACTGCAGGAAGGTGATTCAAGATTTCATGCGTTTTGCAGAGGTGCCTGAGGATGTTATCAAGGATATTCAACGATGTCACCGTACACCATCATTTCGGCCCCAGGTAAAGGAGAATTCTCAACAATATCCCAGGAGGATCCACTTAGGTTTTGGCGCCTACACTGCGAAAGAGAGGGCCCGAAAAGCCTGCATTAAGAAGCTTAAGGCTACTACATCATTATACCAAGACCACAAGGTTTTCGTTGCGGAGGGTCTCTCGCAACGTGTTCTCCAACTCAGAAAAGCTAAGGCTGGTTCATTCAAGCGTCTCAAGGAAGAGGGCAAAAGGCCTTTTTTCGTTTTTCCGGACAAGTTATGTCATAGGAATCCAGATGGAAAGATGATCATCGCTTAACTTTCTGCTGTCCTCCTTTTATGGGATAATATCATTCATGTGACATTCCAGTTTCATCCCTGATTATTATGTTTGTTTTATGACGTTCTGCTGAAGAATTCCTATATAGGTCTATGGAGATACACGTAGGTGTGAATTAATTGCTTCTGGCTATTTCACCGTGGAGTCTACAGCACTCAACATTTTTTATTCATCACATTATTTGAAAGTTTCTTACTTTGTTTGGAGAATATACATCCGTACGTTCATGTCATCTGTACAAAAGAACTTGCATTAACAAGCTAGTTGACAGTAACTTGGATGTTATTGACAGATGTCTAACTCTCCTTTATTTGGTGAGGGTGAACTTTTAAACATATAAGAGTGTAATTTAAGTTTATTTTACAAGATGTGGAGTTTAAGTGGCCCTGGTCAGTTACAATTTACAACAGTATAAAAGTTCTGTGCCATTTTCATTTTGTCTGTAATTCTTACTGTTTCTCCCTCTGACTCCAACAACACAAGACATTTTTTGTTATATGTTTGCAGAATGCTCTTTTCCTAGTTAGATTGGGAGTTCGAAAAGTCACTTTACCCTTTTTTCTGCTCAGAACTGTTCTGCATGCCTTTGCACTTTTGGTTTGGGCTGTTTTATGATTTGAAGCCTTTGCCGTTCGTTCTCGTGCAACCTTTTTCTCTTTTTTATTGTCTTAATCTTGTCGTTTTGATGATGCTTACATCTACATGTATGTCAATTACTTTTTTAATTTCAAATGATCATGCAGCAATCAGTATTTTGCAGCTTTGTTACATAGGACTGGTTTTTATGACCACAATTCTTATTTCAGTGTTATCTTCATCTACAAGTGTAGTGATTTGGTGTGTATTTATGTGTATATACCATGAATGTTAGGTTAGCTACTTTTAATTGTCGGGGTATACAAGATCATGTCAAAAGAAGAAAATTTTTTCATTACTTAAGATCAATTAATAGTGACATAATATTTTTACAAGAAACTCACTCTTCTAAATCAGATGAACAATTTTGGAAACAACAATGGGGTGAAAAAGCATGGTTTTCTAGCCACGCTTCAAATAGTAGAGGTGTAGCCATTTTGATTCGAAATCGGGTGTCATTGGTCCTTAACTCTTCTTTTATTGACCCCGATGGGAGATACCTGATTTTATCTGTTACCATTAATGAGGTACCTGTGATTTTAGTTAATCTCTATGGTCCAAATAATGATGACCCCAATTTTTTTCTTGAAGTTTTCAGTAAAGTGGATAAACTCGATTACACCTCCATTCTATGCGCTGGGGATTTTAATGCTGTTTTGGGGCCCATGGATTATCAAGGGGGTAGGGACACCCACTCAAATTTCAAATCAAAGGAAATGTTAATAACACTTATGGATGAATTTAATCTTTGTGACATTTGGCGCAGTTTTCATCCAAACCTGAAGCAATATACGAGACATCAAAAAAAACCTAGAGTGTTATCCAGGATTGATTTCATTCTTGTTTCTGATAATTTTGTTACCAATTGTTTGCAATCTAAAATAATCCCAGGAATCCAATCCGACCATTCCCTTGTTACATTAAATTTTAAAGGTGCTCAACCACTAAGGGGCCGAGGATTTTGGAAACTGAATTGCAAATATTTACATAATGATGCAGACTTTAGTAGAATTATCATTGACAAAATAGAAGATTTTAAATTAATTCATTCCAAAAGCGATTGCAATCCAAATATTTTATGGGACTCTTTAAAGTGCACCATTACTGGCATTTGTATAGAATATTGTACACGTAAAAAGAAGGAAAAGGATTTTGCAAAAAAATACCTTTTGGCGGAAATAGAAGATATAGAGAAAAAATTAAGTGCTGATTTAAATAACAATGAGCTTATTAATGAAAAGGATTTTTTAACCCAGGCTTTAAATGATATTTTAGATGTGGAAACCAAAGGTTTAATTATTCGCTCACGACTTCGATGGGCTGAAGAAGGAGAAAAAAGCTCCAAATATTTTTGTAATTTAGAAAAAAGAACTGGAGAGAAGAAAAGTATTTTCAAATTAAAGAATGAAGATGATGATATTATTGTTAATCAACACGCTATACTGGAGGAAATTAATTCATTTTATCAAACCCTTTACACAAAACACTGTGGTGACAATAATTCAGATAATGAAATGGAGGACTTTTTAGACTCTATTGAATTCCCTCAATTAAATGAAGATGATAAGGTTCTTCTTGATAAACCCATCTCTAAAAAGGAATTATTTGATACAATTGCTTCAATGAAACATAACAAGTCACCAGGTTTGGATGGATTACCTGTAGAATTTTATATTGTGTTTTGGAAAGATATTTCTGATATGCTTATAGACTCATTTAATTTCTCCTTACAGAATGGACTAATGTCTAGCTCACAAAGAAACGGAGTTATTACCTTGATTCCAAAAAAAGACAGGGATGCCTCCTACTTAAAAAATTTCAGACCTATATCCCTGTTAACAGTAGATTACAAAATTTTAGCCAAAACTTTAGCAAACCGTGTAAAAAAAATCCTTTCAGATTTGATTCATCCAGACCAATCTGGTTTTTTAAAAGGAAGGAATATTGGAAACAATGTGAGATTAATTATTGATATAATTGAATATACAGAATCAGAACAAATTCCTGGTGCAATCCTTCTCCTTGATATTCAAAAAGCTTTTGATAGTGTTTCACATGATTTCCTATGTTGTGTACTAAGAAAATTCAATTTCAGTAATGAATTCATTGATTGGATAAAAGTATTTTACTCCGGTAGGAAAAGTTATGTATCTAACTATGGTAATTTGACCAGACCACTTAATATGGAAAGAGGTATTTTCCAAGGGTGTCCCATATCCCCATATTTATTTTTGTTAGTTATTGAATCTATGGCTCTTGCTATTCGACAAAATCCTAATATTCAAGGTATCCCAGTTGCAGAAAATGAACTGAAAATTTCTTTGTTAGCAGATGATTCTACGTGCTTTATTGATGGCTCAGATAACTCTTTTAAATCATTATTCGACACTATTGGGTTTTTTTCTGAGAGCTCTGGCTGTAAACTTAATATTTCAAAATCAGAGGCAATATGGATTGGTTCTTTGAAGGGTTGTCAAAGGTATCCATTTTGTGAGAAAGGTCTGAAGTGGAATAAATTTACTTTTAAGACTTTAGGCATTCACTTTTCTTTGACCACAGATCATTTATATGACCTTAACCATAAGATAAAACTCAAATCCATTGAAAACACCCTAAATTGTTGGCGCGCAAGAAATTTATCTCTGGTCGGGAAGATCTGTGTCGTAAAGACCCTATTGCTGCCACAAGTTCTTTATTTTTTTTCTGTGTTGTGTATTAAAATACCTAAGAAATTTTTTAGACAGTTAAATACAATACTGTATAAATTTATATGGAATGGTGGCAGTGATAGGGTCAAAAGAAGGCTCATGTGTAATGATTACTCTTTGGGTGGTTTAAAAATGATAGATCCATACACATTCTCTATTGCTCAAAAAATGTCATGGGTCAAAATGCTTCTTGATGATAACTATCAAAGCGTGTGGAAGTCCATTGAAATGTCTATTTTAAATAATTTCAGTAGCAGAGAGGATATACTATGGAAAGCATATGCTCCTCAAAGTATATTAAACAAATTAGGTTCATGTCAATTAGCTGAATCCCTTCAAACATGGTATATATTTAGAGAAAATTTTGCTAAAACTGAGTTCGGTACAGTCTTTTCCGCAATTGGCTCTTGTCAGTGTATTTGGTTTAACAGAAATATCTGTTCAAAATCAAAACATTATTTTTTATATGAAGATTGGTTGGACAAAGGAATTGTCTATATCAGTGATTTACTCAACCCTCCCCACCCAGGTAATAAACTTTTTGAAGAGCTTATTCTGGATTATGATATTGGTAAAAAAGACAGGCGGAAATACAATTTTTTATTGAGAAATATACCAAATGACTTGCTAGTCATTTCTGACTTAACCCCTGACAAAATATTTGATGACGTTAAAACTAAGCTCTTGAAAACTCTAAAAATTCCAAAATATGCATACAGTACAATGCTAGAGTCATGTTCTCCAGAACGTCAAATCTTATTTTGGAATGACCTCCAAGAACCTGACGAAGTTGATTGGGAAAAGACTCATGTGAATAACTTTAAATGCACTATAAGTACTCGTATTCGCTCTTTCTACTTTAAGTTATTTCATAGAGCTATAGGTTTGAATGAGTTTTTGTATAAAATTAAAAGGAAGGTCTCCCCCAATTGTTCATTTTGTAATACTGACCCTGAGACATATAGTCACATTTTTGTTGAATGTCCTAATGTTAAGCCTATTTGGGATGAAACTGTTAAAGCTATTACTCAGAAAACTAATAAACCTCTAAATGTCTCAACATTTGAAAAAATGTTCGGTTGCGAATCTGATAGGTTCCTTACATATTTGTTTCTTTTACTTAAATATTATATTTATATATGCAAATTCCAAAGCAAACCACCAAACTTCGAAGGTTATAAATGCTATATTACGGCCAATAAAGAACTCGAGTATTGTATTGCCAAAAAAAATAACAAACTCCCTATTCATTTTCGGAAATGGAGATTTAACATTTGAATATGTTACCTTTGAGCTCCTTTGCAAATTGTATTTTTGCTTTTAACATGCTTTAAAAAAAAAAAATACCCTGTACAATGTACTATGTACCATGTTTGTTATATAAGTAACGCGGAAAACACCTAACATGTCTTTTTTATGAATGAAAATCATTTTGTCTTATTCTTCTGGCGACAATTCTATGTTAACATTTTTGTATTGCTGCTTTTTTTTTTTTTTTTTTTTTTTTTTTTTTTTCAAATTGATTTCTTTGATTCATGTGTTGATTTGTATCTTGAAAACCAATAAAACACATAAAAAAAAAAAAAAAACTTTCTGCCCTAGCGTACTGTTCATTATATTGCACAGCGTCATCTCATGGTCAACTTGCCAACAGTGCGTGCACCAATCCCTAATATAATTTCAAATGCGCAGACAGCTAGAACACTCGATGGATGCAAGAACCAACAGGGTAGCTAGCTACATAGGGAAGCAGCGAGTTACGGGATCATGCACTGCTGCAACTTACCTGAGATGGCGCTAGATCGGGATTTTGCAGTAGTACTTCTGGTACAGGATGGCTTTCATATACATGTAATGTATCACCAAAAAGCTGTACAGATGTGCGTTGTACAGGTGTATGTAGTAAAGGAATTATACATGACACTTTATAAAGCAATTAATATTGTATCGAGAAAGCCTAGTTAAGCCATATTTCTCTCAGAAACCTTTCATGCGAGCCAGTACAAAACCAAGGGAAGTTTTGACTGTAGGAATCATTACTTTCTCTAATCTTAAAGATAAATCGTCTTCAACGTGTGATCAAGAATCAATTATAGGCCGTCCGAGAGTCCTGCAAAGGTCACTCTAGTTCACCAATTAGATTTGATACTCCCTTGGAAACAGACATACAGGCAAACAGACAAACACACACCAAAGCATTTTGCCCGAGCTTTGCTGCCCAAAAATGCTCGGGATTGAGAGAAGAAGCATATTTACATTCAAACATTAATCACATAACTGAGAATTATTTTACTTAGTTCAGTTCAATTATCAGTTTAATCAAAGTGTAGCCTTAATAATTATAATAATAATATTTAAGTATCTTGCAGAGGCGAAATGTGGTGTCAAACGATCTTTTGGATTATTAGCATTTTTAAAATGATATTGCTTTCTCAAAAGTAGCCAAAGGATATTGTAAAGATTATGTACGGCACACCATTTTTACTTTCTTCACCTGTTTGGCAAGGCATACTAAGGAGCGGCTTGCTTAGGTATTTTGGCTATGTGACAACCATGCTGACATTTTACAATTCATGTGTTATAAAGAAGTAGTTGTAATAAATGTAGTTATAGATGTACGAGTAAGTGAGTTGTAATAATAATGTGGTTCAAAATGCAACTTTGTTCGACCATAAATCTTGTCGATGTCTATGGCGGAACTTATTATTTGTAATAAGCTCTGCATTCATACAATGCAGTATCTATTCTCAGTTGTGATTATGCTCAGTGACTTATCGATTCATTTTATACATTCAAGATTATTTAAAAGCCATTTAGTTACCATTTGGTGATTGTAATAAGAGGCGTAACAACCAATCAAGCAATTATATAATACTACTACTTTCTGCCTATAACTAATAATTCTAGAATCATAACTAAACATTATGTGATGAACTGGTATAAAAAATTATACCACGACATTTACGTATATGTGTAACCATGTTATACGGTGAGATGGTAGTGTGATAAGATTAAACAAGGAGTTATTAATTAACTCCTTAGTTTAATCATGGATCCTAACAAGTAAATGGTAAACTTTGTATATTGTATTCTAGTTTAGCTGAATAAAGAAATGGATCTGATCTGTCAATTTAAGCAACTTTTGTTCGGAATCTATTCTTTAATATCGTACGTAACACACCAATTGAAACAAATACTAGGCCTACTTGGCGATGTATGTGCATGCAACACAGAAGCTAAGTACCACTCAACTAATGCAATTCTACAATCATCATAAAAGTATATGGCGCCAACTGGTGGTATAATTACATAATCATCGTCATCGAGAGAGGTTTCTTTCCATATATGACGGGAACTGTTGCAACATTTTCACCCAACATGTAAGGGATCATTTGCCCGCAATCGTACTGGCGAGAAAAAACAACAACATCTGGATGAGAAAGAAGAGGGAGAGAGAGAAGAAGAGAGAGAGATTTGGGGAAAGAGAGTGGGAGAGAGAGAGAGAGAGAGAGAGGGGATATAGAACAAGAGAGATTATAGGGATAGTAGACATTTTCGAAAAATTCATTTTTATCTTTTGGAATGGCAATTTGTTTCTGCTCTGTGGCTGCAATTTAAGATGTATTTTAATCAATAAACTAGTCCAATTAAAATCATTTTTGCATTACCCTTTTAATGTGAGTGTAATTGTCTATATTATATATGTAAAAGTAACAGCTACATTCGTGAGAGCATACAATTCACAGGTCTCTCTGAGCTTCGTGGGAACCAGTCATACAACTATTAACGTCATAATTTTGGCATTCCATGATACTTTATTCTTTTTTTTCTTTTGGGGTGTTATAAAGGATGAGCACCAGCCATACTTGGCAAGACGATTAAAAAAACCTACCCACATCCATGCTGCACCCCTGTGACTCATTTTAAAGAGATATGTTTTGTACTTTGTACATCATGAACCCACATTCATAGTACATTCATGTGACTCATGGTGAAGAATATGAAAGGTTTGTGTACTTTGTACACAATGAACAGCTACCTGTGAAAGAAAGGAGGGTAGTGTACAATTTTATTCAGAATTACACTGTTTCCCATGGAGTTAGAATAATTTGCCTTTACCTCTTTTCACTGAACGAATGGGACAATATGTTATTTACAGACATAGCTTATATCTTCTATGAACTTTATTGAGCAATCTAAAGAGTCATAGAGATTGACCATAATATAGCTATGGGAAGTTATAAACTTTATCTATGACAAATAAATCATATTCCCACAATCATTTCATGAACAGAGGCATGAACAAATTATTCTAACTTAATGGGCAACAACTGTATCACATCCAGGGACCTATACTTATGTCAATATTAGCTTAGGTCTTATCCTTGAACCCATGGCCCCAAAATTCTGTTACGAGACGATTGCCAATTTTTTTTGAAAAGAATTGAATAGAAAAGTTGATAAAGCTTAGGCTTTTCACATCGTTCTGTAATGGTGAAATGAGGAAGTCTATGCGAACAATTTTGTACCGCTTTTTCATTTCTGTATTCCAAATCGTTCACGTTATCAGTAAATGTTTAGAAATAAATTTTGAAGGGGAAGGCCACCCTCATATCAAGCCGTTTTCAATAAAAGCAGACAATTTGGGAAACACGCATATCGACATAGCAGGGACGGAACATGGATTGTCATAAGGGGGAAGGGCGACCCGACAGTAATTTAATATTCAAGAAAAATGATTTGATGATCGTAGCTGTTCCTCTCAAGTAAGAAAAAAAAGTTTATAACAAGAAGACAAGAAAGGGATTCAGATTTTTATCTTCATAACTGTTATATCCCTCAAAACCTCTGCGAGCCCTACCTTGCCTTCTCAGTGGCGGTGAGACCATTATTTTTTCCTTTCAGGTTTCTTAACTTGTAACCTCCTAATTAGGTGTAAGCTATAACTTCTGGTTTCGGTACATCACCTACGAAAACACTTGTACAATATTGTATACTTAAACACAAATTATTATAACTTTAACGCAAATTTATTCTAACAAAATTTTGTGATATCGAGTTGTTTTTTCAAAGTGACAGAGCTGAACTGAATGGAACTGATGAACTGTGCTGTTTATTTGAGAGAGGAATGGTTCTTATGTGAAAGAGAGAGGGAGATGGAGAGAGAGAGAGAGAGAGAGAGAGAGAGAGAGTGAGAGAGAGAGAGAATGAGAGAAAGAGAGGGAGAGAGGGAGAGAGAGGGACTGATGGAGAGAGAGAGAGATGGAAAGAGAAGGGTAGAGAGAGAGAGAGAGAGAGACTGATGGCGAGCTCCAGATATACCAGATGACTCCATTTTAGGATCAGTTTATGACCAACATGATCCCTACGTAAGAAATGGAATAGCTGGAATCCGCGAAAGTTCACGATTCCCCGTGGGGGCTTGGCTGTTGTTATTGTGTTTGTGCTGTGTTTTTGTTTAGGGAGGGGGAGGGGGGGGGGAGGGGGGGGGGGAGAGACTACCAACCTTTTTTCTTCACACGTTGGTCAGCCTATGTACCAAAGTTAAGATGTATCTTTTTCATCGACCTCCACTGGGTCTTGTCATTCCTTTATCTTTCCTTTTTCGAATGAAAATGATATGAACCAGTGAACCACCTTCCTGAAATGATCGTAGTTATGAAAATAATCATAATAAAAAATAACAATAATGATAGTAATAAAGTCTTGTATGGCGCTAGTGTTTGCACATTGCCACTCCCGGCGCTCCCTTATTATTATCATGGCTTTAGCATGGCTGCCTTTACAGCACACGAACATTTTAACTATTTAATTCCTGGAAGGTAACCATTTACCTCACTTAGGTGGAGTGTGGCAAATTTCTTGCCAAAGTACTGCGATAGGGATTCGAACCCAGCACTTTGCGGTTCAAAGTCCGGATACTTATTTACTGGACCACAACACCTCTTTAACTAGGGGTCGCTTGAAGGGGGATGTATGATGTGGAACCATCGTACGAAATTCTATGTCGTTCTTTATTTTAGAGCTTTAACATAAATATCGTATACATGTAAACACATAAATATATATTTGCTTCCCGTGTGATTGTCAGCAAATATAATCCGACACCCATCATTTACAATAGTCTAGCGACGTCATATTGTGCAAACCGCAAAACTCCGTGCGGGTGTTTTGTAGGGTTGATCTTGTTACAATATCAGCAATAAAAAAAAAAGGAGGACAAAAAAAAAAGAAATACGGAGGGATATTCGATTGTAGTAGATCGGCGATATGGTGTTCATATTAAATTCTAGATGCACAATACTCGTGTACAGTATTTGAGATACAGAATTATCGGTGGGCATTTTGAAACCTCTCAGATTATGTAGAAGAGAGGGCAGGTTTTGAGTAAAATGGTTAAAGAGGGGTGTTTTGCTCATAAATACATTTTCACTTTTCACATTAGTTAGTTAAGAAATTATTTGAACATTTCCGCTAAATAGGTACTCCGTTTAGATCTTGAAACCATTATAACCTTCTGCTTTTAATGATTAACTTACTCTGTTCACATTTATGTATATTTCATATGTATTGTTATATTTCATATATATTGTAATTTGTATGGTCATTTGTAATTTTTGTTTTGTTTAATTTGTAATTGTTGATCATTGTATTTTCTTTGTTATAGCGCTGAGAGTCTTCGGTGGTAAGCGCTTTATAAGCACCAATTTTTAAAATTATTATTATTATTATAATTGTGTGTAACAACCGTGTAATACAGAGAGGGCACCATACGGGCATTCACATGTCGTACACAATGTTGTCTACCTAAACATACCCTCACATAAATTGTGCGTGCCTCAAGTTCATGCTCTGCATGGAATTCGATAGGGGAAGTATGCTAACTGCCCTACCCGGTCTTCACAACGTTCAAGGACGCACCATACCAATAACATTCATGTTAGATACAGGAAAGGCAGTACCACTGCACATCTGCTTTATATAGCGTGTTCTTCATACTCTACTGCAGTCATATCATACAGGCAATTCTTCTTGGACATCATGTTTTGTTCGACTATCAGCCGTCTCTTCCTTTGCCCTTTGGCTACAGTGTTAATACTCCATGCTGCTATATCGGTAAGTACAACTCCACTATTGTCGGGAAACCATGCTTATACCATTCTTCAGTCTGTGTGTATGGCAAGGATTATGATGATGGTCATTCTTAGGAAAACATACGTCAAGGAATAAGAGCCAGATAGTATCGTTTATAGGATATGCTTTTACTGCTTTTACTATGAGATAAGTGACGATGATATCGGCGTCCTATATAGCCGATAGGCCTTTTGCTCGCCAGCCACTGAATTCTTCAACATAAACAGTTTAACTTTTAAAAATCCAATGTATCCAAATCTATATATTAAAAATTAAAAAAAAAATTTAAAGGGGAAAAAACCCTAAGAGAAGAGGCGTAAATATTCACTTCTGAATGACAAACGCCTATAAACTAAAACAACAACAACAACAACAACAATGTTTCTCCGACCCTACACTGTAAAAAAGAATTTGTTCATTGGTAATTTTTACGTATTTTTTCCATGTAGAATTTACTTGAAAACATTAGTTTTGCCACTTACGCACTAAATTTATGTCTTGCTAACTCAAACTTTCAATTTAGTAGAACATACGTGGAATATTTAAGTAAAATCAAATACATAAGAACTTAAGTAATTTGAGCTTGTATTAATTTAGTAATTTTAACTCCAAATCAGAAATTATACGTATTACTCAAACAATTTATGTTGATTATTCTTATCTTTTTAAAGTAAGGACCGATGCAGTGCGTAATAGAAATATTTACATAATTTATGAATATTCATTAAGACCAAATTAAACTCTTTTTTTAATAAAACAATTCTTTTCTGTGGTTGAATGAAAATTTAAGAACTTTAAAACATTTACTAATTCATTTAACATGGCTAAGCAAAAACAAGACAATTTTTAATTGTTACCCAGTTCAAAACAAATCAAAACTTGATATTTCAGGAAATTGTCAACCAATTTTCCTTTTAAGATGCTACGATCTAGTATATATAAAATTTGGAGCCTTTCAATATGTGTCGAATTAAAGCGTATGTAATAGTTTGTGATGGTGGTAGATATATATATACGGTTAAATTTTAGATAGAAGTAGTGAATGATTAGTGGATGTTACTTGTTAGATTAGATGGGTACCAAATCGTGCAATATGTAATCCTATCATAGCTTTTTTTTATTATCTAAAATGATTACAATAATTAAATTATTTACGTTAATGTAACTCGATTTAACTGAGTAAAAATTTATTCAGCAAAATAAGTAAATTCTACTTAAGATGCCGTAGGTAATATTTACTTAATAAAAATAAGGCAATTCTTTTCCTCAATTTTATTGAGTTATTTCGACTATTTTTTTTTTACAGTGTATGTGTCACTGACCGTTGATGACATCATAATAATGATGAATCTGCTGAAGAGTTGTAGTCTGCCTTATCTGCTGCATGTCAGTACTGTGAGCTTTGGAAATATTTTGTTAATGCCAGTAAGACTACATTTTTTAATTTTCTCTCGGGGAAAAGTTCGTTAATACCCTTAATCTACTTTTGGTGATAGTAAGATTGATATTGTTGATGAACATACTTATCTTGGTACTACCTTTAACTATAATGGTTCCTTTTGTAAGTCTATAAATAAGCAGGTTACTCAAGCCAGGAGAGCCATGTTTAATCCTTCTTGTAAAGCTAAGAAATTGTGCTTACCAATAATTGATATTCAATGTGAGCTCTTCGATCAATAATTAGTTGTTCCAATTTTCTTGTATGGGTGTGAATTGTGGAGTTTCAAAAATTAGACTGTATTGTATATTGAAGTGTTTTATATGAAATTTCTCAAAACCCTGCTTAAATTGAACCGTGGCACTGCAAGTTGTATGGTGTATGGCGAAGTTGGTAGATTTGGTTGACTAGTAAAGTACAAAGGCGTATGATAAATCCTTGGGCAAGGGTTAGTCAAGGAAAGAAATCTAAACTCTCGTGTACTATTTACAAGTTGTTACGCAAACTGTACGATGATTGTGATTTTGAATCGAATTGGATTACAAAATCAAAAGTATCTTAAAGACATGAGCAGAATCTTAAATTCATGGGTAGAATTACCCCTTTAAACAAAGAGTGGGTGAAATCATCTATGTATCGTAGATTAATTGAATGACATTGATTTGCAAAACTGGAATGAAGAAGTTAGTAAAAATCGTGTGTGTTTCAATCACAGGATTTTGATACAGGAATTTGGTATGGAAGAATATCTGTTAAAGTTGGATTTTAGTGATAGAACATCTCTTTTTGTAAATATCGATGTGCTAATATTAAGCTGCCCGTCACTAAATGTTGTTATATGCCTAGTCAGCCTCTAGAATTGTGTTCCTCATCATCATGTGATCCCGAAGTACAAGGTGATGAATTTCATTATGTTCTCGTATGTCCAGCATTTGATAACATTCGTAAGCAGTACAATGTTAAGAAATATTATCACATAGACCTAACATTATCAAATTTCATCAGTTGTTCAATATAAATTCTGTTAAACAGTTAACGAATCTTTCTAAATTTGTGTAAAATCAATACGTCGAATTTTGGAGAAAAAAAGGTTTATTTCTTTTCCCCAAAACATTAGACCCTTGGTTTCTATATGTACATGTATACGTATATATATACATATATATATATAATAAGTTGTATACATTTTAAATTTATTACAGCATAGTATACGTGCTGTTAGCGCTGACAATATTTTATATAAGGTTTATAGTTTTACTTAAGTCTATTTTTGGGGTCGTTGTCGTTCAGTTGTTGAAATCTTGCCTTCAATTTATTATGTGTTTTTTTTGCTACCAAAGAACCTCTCTTTAGTAAGATACATATATGCTTTTCGTATTTTTAAGTGTCTGAATTGTAAAAGATCTTTGTACCATTTATCTGTATTTCTTCCATGCCCCACGTTGGGTCGTTTACGAAAGAAAAAAACCTTTCAAACTTGTTTAACCTTTCAACGACACAACCGTATTCAGAGCTAGCAAAAGATTCCCCTATCATGCCTATAGTACGTTGCCCCTATGTTCATTCATTCAGTAATATACGGAATTCTGGCGACTTAGATATGCAACAAATTCATAATGTCAAAATGGTAAAAAATGTAGATCGCAATGAAAAATTTAACATATTTCTTAAAGAATGAAGAAAGAAAACAAATGGAGACCAGCTTTTGGACAAACATCTCATAATTTACTTTTTGGATACTTAGACTAAAATAATTTTCGTATTCCTTACGTATGCAAATGATCTAGGCAGAAACTACAATTATCTATTCCGTAAAATCCACAAATTATCCCTTTTCAGGAAGACAAATGTCATAAAGGGTCATGTGATACAAAATGCCACACTTCATTTTGGGATGTCAAAAGATGGGTAAAGTCGCTCTCCTATAGTAGCCGAGCAGTACCCGGAAGTGAAAGGGAGGGGACGAGGTTGTTAATGAGTTCACTTCATTGAAGAAAAAAAATCTTCACTGTTAGGAAGCCTTGGGTTAAAAATAATAATAATGTAGCCTATATTACTGCGTGTCCTCCGTGCTCGTGAAATCAGTGGGTACATTGCGGAATTCTTGTACAAATAATCATTTTTTTCTCGATTTGAATGCCAATTGTTATACATGTTTATCATGCGTGATATCTTTTGTATGTCATTCATCATAATTCTTTTGAGAAATGGAGCACAAACTGATGATCCTGCTAGTCACAGCTATGTTTATTTACTTGATCGTTGTCAAGGTCTCCAGATCTTTTGTTTAAAAAAAGTTGCGAAATATTTGTTTGCTTGCGTCTGCTCATGACTCCTGGCAACTGGCATGACTGGCAACCCCAAGCTAGATGAAACGATAATGGTTTCACGATGTACACTAATAGGGACTGCCGTATAAGGACGTCACACGTAGGAGTCCACTATGTCGACGTGCAAATCTAAAAGTCCCTATTGTGATCCGCTACTGCAAATATCATTATGATGTAGGAGTCTCCGAACAGGGATATTTTTACTTCAGGGACCAACATAAGATTTATTAATGGTCTCATAATTTAAATCTATGAATACACCCCCTCGTTGGACAAAATTAGTTGAAATAATGCGGTCAAAAAGAAATAAAGTTTCCTTCTGTTTTCCCGCTTAATTTACCACTTATTTGTCGATCCCTGGCATATTTGGTTTTGAAAGAAAGAGAAAAGCACGAAGATGTCAAACATGGCTATATATGGCGGTCTTAAATAAAAATGTATTGAACGTGTACATGGGTTTTGGTGTGAAAATGGAATCGAATTCTTAACTTTAAATTTCAATACCTCGAAATTAACTTTCGGTGATTAAAAGCACGAAAAACGCAATAATTGCAATCACTTCCTTTGTATGAGATATCATACTGAAGGTGATTTCTTACTTTATCCAGTGATAATAGGACAGTGGTTTTCCATTACCCCTTGAAGTGTTAGGTTTACCATAGCAGGTCACAAAGAGCTCTGGATACGGAATCCAATACAATGTATCCTGTGAGGAAGGACTCCCAGGCATGGGAAGCATAGGAACATCTAGAGAAATAAAGGAGTGTACATGAAAGAAAACAAGGCATCCAGTGGCGACATCCCTCTTTTAAACCACTTGACCGTGAAACTGAAAAGTGTCGCGCACTGATAACTTTAAAATCATGAATAAGAAACTCAGTTTATCATTGTCGAATGGTTGGTTGAATGTATGGCATTTAATTTTCTTTTCATGAAAACGCAGATTTAATAAAATTATTTTAACTCTTTTCTGATTTCCTTTTAAAATCTGGCTTTTTCTTGACTGAAAAGAAAAGGACAAAAAATTGCTCGTTAATTGAGTGAAACGTGCATATTTGAATGCCATTGGTTTAATTGATTCTGTCAGGTTTGAAATAAATAAGTTACCCACGCGTCTAAGCTATAGCCGCCGTGGATTAATATTTATCAAAACTTTGTATCTAGATCAGTATTTAATCACTAGGTAATTTCTCAGTCCAGTTATTCCATTGCGACAAGAATATTTACAATGAACTAGAATGGTTCTGGCAGCTGGCAATCATCTGAATTGAATTGAAGCGAATTGCAATGATTTTTAGTCTGACATACAGAACTGAAATGAATCCAAATCATTTATTTTTCAATATTTTTGGCACAAACATGAGATAAATTGGTTATCAATTTTAATAAAAAGGTAAGGAATATACCTTGAAATTAGATGAAAATAATGTTAACGGTTTATCTTTTCTCAGTTATTATTATTTAAGGGGTCCAGAAGCTAGAATGTTTGCTTTTTAGTGGATCCCTCCATTTCCACAGAATATAGATCAAGTTTCATTTGCTATTATTCTTCTTTCTTTTCCCTTTTCAAAAGTATTACATTCTGTATTGAATATTCTATATTTCATATGTAATAAAGTTTTGTGTAAATTTTGATAATATTTATTGTTTTTATGTTTGTATTTTTTTGAAAATGAAAGGAAATAAATGAAATTAAATTAAAAAAGAGATATTAGAAATGTCTCATAAGAAAATGATAAATAACATTAGCAACGCAATTCTAACATACCCATTACCACTAACAATTAGAAAAGAAATTCCTTATTTGTTCACACCGCTCATATAAATATATTTATAAACTCTCTTTTGAATAAGATTTTTCAAAAGTAAAATAGTACATGAAGCTATTTCAGCTCACCAGAGCCAAAGAATCAAGTAAACTATTACGATCGTCCGTCTCCTGTAAACATATTCAACTTCTTAAAACAAAACTCACGGTCGGATTTCAACCAAACTTGGTACGAATCATCCTTATAGGCAAGGGAGATCTGAAGTTGATCAAATGGGATACGTTCCCTAAAGTTCAAGAGTGGCAGTAATTGCACATTCTCTTCTTCTTCTTGAAAACCAATGGTTGGATTCTAACCAAAATTTGTAGGAATTACCTGCAGGAGATTTATATATAGATGACGCCTATGTTAGACAGTATACCTCCTGAGCTTTATAGCTGTCTGAAAGTTGCCTGTGGAATTTATGGCAATATACATTATTCTTTGCCTCATTGAACGCTAAATATTTTGGGTGATTGATCGTGAATTCAATCGTAATCAGGAACTAGACACATATTTGGTAATATCAAGATAATAGGGGTACAGAAAATGAGGCGTGAAATATGCGGTCAGATACAAAGAAAGTATCATAACAAACCAATGTATTATATATGTTTTTGCGATAATCTATTCAATCAAACGTTAATTTTATTATCGTCTGATGAAAGGAGAATCTTGATTAGTATTTTAATGTCTCCTATGAAACAATTTCTTGGATTAATTGCTGCAATCAGATTTTATGTAAGTAACATATAGTTAGTATCTGTCAAGATCTTTCTATCCGAATCAATGAAATGACTATAATTATAAAATTGTTGGTAGATTGTTCCAATTTTTGTTCATACCCTTTATATTGTTGTGAAAATATAACGCGCATTGCAGCTAGCATGTCAGAAAGTTCGCTTGGCTTGTTTGCGTCGCATTTGTTTCCATTCCGTGTCTGTTCATTGTGTCTTTTAAAAGTTTCTCTCTTGTTATTTTGAAATGTAAACAACTTTTATGAATGCGACATTGTTGATAATTTCTATTTTTATATTGCTGCTTCCCGTTTATATCTCATTCTATAGTTCCATCGAACCAGTGAAAATTGATAAACATCGAAAAGGAACTCACTCATCAACAAATACACGACTAAATATTGAATCGAACTTTAAGGAGTGAGTCTGTTCCCATGGAATGCATTTCATACTCAACTAATCAGTGGCAGACGTAATTTAATTCATTATTTTTTTGTTATTACTAACATTTGAACACTGGAAATCTCATTTTTTCCTAAAAGATTGGTGGAAAAGAAGAGGTTAATAGTCAACAATACACATTCCCCGTCATAATAAACTGACACCAATTATTGTCGACTCAGGAGTAGTTCATTAGATCTTCAATATGTCCTTTCTATTTCGTTTCTTCTTGTTTTTCAATGTTGATTTTCTTCAAAGAAAATTAAGGAAGTTTGATAATAATGAAGTGATTCAATCAGAGGAATTTATGAAAATTAAAGCCGCCATTTTACATTGAAATTATGAGGTCTGAAGTACTCCGTAATATGACTCATTGTCTCATTATCGAAGATTTCAACTTTAATGTCATGAAATATAAAAAGAAATCCTTAACGTTTTCAAATGCTGTAACTCTATTGCCAGTGGTTATACCTCAGAGTTCATGATCATTGATGGTCGATTCAAACCTCTAAGTTTCTTGAGTAGGACTATTATTATGAGCAATGTGGTATCGTACCGTCAAATAATGTTTTGGTTATTGCCATGGCGGCACACAACATAAACACATGTATCTCCGCTCAGACTTCCTTTGGTATGTGGATGGAAGAAATATGTTATTGTCGTAGTACTATTTTTAAATAGGATTCCTGAGGTTTTAGAGTACCCCGCAATGTAACTCATTGTCTCATTGTCAAAGATTTTTTTTACTTTATTGCCCGGAAATACATTCCTTTGCATAAACTTACAAATGCGGGAACTCAATTTTCAGCGGTTATAATTCGTACTTTGAACTCAGATTTACTTAACCATACCTAACATGATACCAAACGTAAATTGATATCAATGTATTAATCATACCCGAATTATTTTACGGTTGATGCTTCCGCCAGATGAGTATTTTTCTTGCGCAATTTTGATTGGTTGTAGAATTCAATAACTAGGACCAGTAATAAAGAAAACACCCACTTTGATATTTTGGTACCGAGGAGTAAAGGCTTCATGAATGCTATTATTTGCCATGGCTTTGATTTTGAAAGGTATGAATCTTCGTTACATAATTAGTGTCATTACTTCGCTTCTCATCTTCTGTTCTCCCTCGGTAAGTACGACAACAATTATTAAAAAGTTTTTTTTTTATTTTTTTTAAAAACATTTTCACATTGTTTTTTCTTCTGTTTTTATTCTTTCCCCATCACTTATTAATTGAATAATACGTACATAAGAAAAACATAATTATATTGTTTACAAAGAAAAAAAAAGAATTTTATCCTAATTAACAACTTCAATCAAATATTAGTTTTTATTTAGGGGATCCTATAATCTGCAAGCTAAGCTTTTTAAAGCCTCACTGTCCTACTTGTAGCTACTTGCTCCCTCTATATAGAAAGCCTCCCCAATCGGTGCCTGTTGGTCCCCCATGATCCTCTTTTTCTTATGTTAGTTGAGAGCTGAGTTAATGAGATAGCCACCTGTCAGTGACCTCGCTGTGTGGTCTTATTCCCTCTGGCCCAGTAGTATTGACGGTCTTTAATAGGTTTCTCAAATTTCACCCTGTATAACCTACCATTCAAAGCATATCTGTACTAGTATATATGAGGGATAATACTACACTGCAAGGTCACTGGACAGGTGGTTACTTTATCAACTCAGCTCTCAATGAACATAAGACAAAGAGGATCATGGAGGACCAATGGTCACCGATCAGGGATTTTTGTTATATAAAGGGAGCAAGTAGCTACAAGTAGGACAGTGTGACTTTAATACGATTAATTTCGACGTCTTTACAGAGACTTGATTATATACTGTCATACTTTGAGTATATTTCATATTATGCTCTAATTTTGTCATTTATGTGGAATTCTGTTTTGTAAAATGTGAAACAAATGAACTTGAACTTGAAAATTACCCAAAGTTGGCCGATGAATATACATTAAACTAGAAATATCGCAATATGCATTGCCGCGCAATGCGAACGTATCCCCCGGCAGTGGCAGCGATTTTTGTGTCATCCTTATGTTCGAAGGTGGGACAAAGATCCCCTCTCCCCTCCCTGAAACAAAATGATGACGTATAGATCGCCATAGTATTTTTCTGACAACGAATCATTAATAAGCAAATATATATAACAATTCTTATTTTCAAAAATGATATAATAAACTGTCATGACTGCTAAATTTCCTCAAACGTTATATCATTATTTGCGGAAGAAGGACTCTCATTTTAAGCAGATTGCTTGATAATACGACAGCCCGAGACAAAAGTCATGAAACAGATTAACACTTTTATTAAGCAGAACGGATAGGTAATTGAATATACGAATTTTAATGACGGTGATATTGACAATGCAGATGCGGATGATGATGAAGATGATGACGACGATGATGATGATGATGATATGATAATGATTCGAATGAAAGAAGAGACGATATTATGATATTACAGAAATTTTACCTTGAATATTCTCCGTTCTGCTTACTAAATGTGTTAATATATTTCTCTCAAATCTCATTATTGTAGGGAATGTCATAAGCAAAGGTTGAGAATATGCAGTTTTTAGGTATAATTTTGAATGAGTATCTTTCTTGGAAGCCACATCAAACATATCGAGATCTAATGTTTTTCTCTCCAAATTAAGACTTTTTGTAACACAGTCCATTCTGACCACTATCTACAATAGCATTATACTCCCCCATTTCAATTACTGTAATATGTTTGGCGTCACACCTTACAAACTCATTTAGATAAATTATGCATTTTACAAAATAAAGCAATATGAATTATCTTTAATGCTCCCTTCAATAGTCATGCAAATCCTCTATTTTCACAGTCAAATATATTACCATTAAAGGACTTGATAACCTTGAGTTCCCTTGCTTAGATTAGCAAGTATGCGCTTGTAAAATGACGCCTGGCTGGAATGCTCCCCAGGGAGTGGAGAAGGTGCATACATTGTGTGCGGGTAAGCCTGAATCCGATGACCGGGGTAATAATATATATATCTGTAAGGCGCTTTGAGAGGACCTTCGGTCCTGAAAAGCGCTATATAAGAACTAGCTATTATTATTATTATTATTATTATACATTTTAATAGCGATTTCTTTGTTTTTAATTCCTCAATTCATACTCGCCAAACTAATTTGATACACTTACGTCAGGTAAGGTTTTTTGTTATTCCTTTGGGGCCTCCCCCTGGCCACACCCACCACTTAGGACATGCCATACGGTCAATTCGTTATATGGGGCTATGCGATCTTTACATCCGTGCACATGAAACTTGGTTTCCTTTCCGGCTAGGTTGACCCCCTGGCTCCCGGACTACGGGGGCGGCATCACCAAAAGTTATAGATGTGTAGATTATACCAAGATACACCTCCATACAAATTTGAAAGAAATCCGTGAAGGAATGTGGCAGTTAGAGCACACACAAGAATATGAAGCGGCGGACGCTGCTGAATCCAAAGTACTGTCGGGGGATACAATTCACTATTATTATTCACACCCTTACCAAGTTTGTAATTTTTAAAGCGTGTAAAAAATAGATTTTTCTCGATTTTGTTTCTTGAGAATGTGACATATAAAAGCTTACATTGAAGTATTCAAGAGAGCCCTAATTTAACCAGCCCACCTTTTATTCCTAAGTTACGAAACACACACACACACACACATAAAACAAGAAATGTATAAGAGGTATGAATAATTAAGTTGCTGACTGTAAATGCCATTTTGTTAGTTCATTGTACATCAATTATTTGTTTTACACTGTCGGGGACTAATTGGCCTGTCTTAATTTACGGCAGCCATGTTGGACAGCAAAAGAAGATACAACTATAATTTGAATATAGGTAACAGGCTTCAGTTCTAGCTAATGGAAAGTAAAAGTACACAGAAAAACCACAGACTTACTCTTAATTTCCAGCAAAACTAAGTTATATTTGCCAAACAATCTTCTTTGAAAAACGAGTACTTTCCTAATGTAGAATAGTAGAAACCCACTCTGTTAGGAGCGCGGGATCCATTTTTTTTGGAGTGGAATCCATTTTAAACTAATAGTGAAATCATTCTAAACGAGTCATCTACTATTTTGAGAGGATATCCCTGCTATGTTCATGTTTGAGCGTGGATATCCATTCGACATGAAATGATACATTATATGGATCCTAAAATATGGAAATCTACTCTTGTTCATTTAGAGAGTTTTTATGATATGCAACGTTTATAAATCGCCTATTACATTATAAGATAACAGGAATGAAATGAAAGAGGGAGAGAAAGAGAAAAAGAGAGAGGGAATCATTTGCTTTCTTGCTATGTTTTCTTCCCTGCTCTACCCACCTCCTCTGCCCACCTTTGAACCTCCTCTATACTCTGTTAATCCTAGTCTTGATTTTGCACGGTGTACCGTCCCCACTGAAACCTATGACTCTGGTTTCTATATATATATTTTTTTCGGGGGGGGGGGAGGGGTATGCGATTCAGGGGCGTACGCAGGATTTTTTCAAGGGGGGGGGTTTTAAAATATTTTGCTCCCGAAAATTTGAAAATCGCGCCGGCCGAAAAGTCGCTCAGTGGGGGGGGGGGGGGGGGGGGGGGGGGGGGGGGGGGGGGGGGGGGGGGGGGTATAAGCGGACACTTTTTTTTTTTTTTTTTGGAGGTCAAAAAAAAATCGCAACGACTCAGCCAGCCGAAAAGTCGCTCAGTGGGGGTGGGTATAATTTTTTTTTTTTTTTTTTTTTTTTTTTAAATAATAAAAAAAAAAAAAAAAAAAAAAAAAAAAACCCAAAGGGGGGGGGGGGGGGGGGGGGTTTTAGGTTTTTTTTAGGGGGGTTTACATACATAAAAATACCAAAGGGGGGGGGTTTGAACCCCCAAAACCCCCCCCCCCCTGCGTACGCCCCTGATGCGATTTATAAACTTATATACAAGTGAAAAGCAACCAGGTAATATAAAAGCGAAGGCTACTGGTTAGGAGGTGGGGAAGGTGGTCTAAGTTGTCCTGATTTTTCGTCCATTTTTCTTTTTCAATTCATTTTTTTTTTTTTGCTTCAAGCTTTTTTCCTTCTTTCATTCTTTCATCATTTTAGGGGGTGGGGGACGCACCCCGTGCTTCCTGTGTCTAAGGGGTCTAAGCCACTGTGTATTAATGTCATTAATTTTCTTTTCTTTAACCGATTATCATATTTTCACAGCATGGATCAGGAATAGGACCTTTCACTGTTCAGAATAGTCCGTCCTACATCAACATTTCTTGGGCGACAGCAGCAGGGTCATCATGGGTCTACTACACCGTGGATGTTATCAAATCATCCCAAAGAAGCGTGAATGGATATCCAACCAACACCACCGACACGACACATCTGATAACCGGACTCAAACCTGAAGAACAATACACAATAGTTGTCACACCATGGACTACTGAAAGCGCTGGACGTTCATTGAATGAAACCGTTACTACAGGTAACTCAATTGTGCACTTTTGAAGCAAGTAATTTTGAAGATAACACCTGGTCCCGGTCCCCCCAAAGGAAAGTCCCAACCCCGCACAAAGACCCACAACCAAAACCAAAAATAAAAAATATATGTAGAAATATATATTTATTTCATAATTTGATAAGAATACTGTTGTTTTTATTTCTTCATTTCAATGTCCTTCGTATTGTTTCCCTTCAAACTGCCATTCGTCAAGTTCGTAGTGAAATCGTGTTAACATTCTTATCTGAACACACAGTGTGTAGCAGCAACATTTTAGATATATGACATGTAAAAAGATAGTCACTATAAGTATGCATGCTGTATATACTTGGTTATTCCCCAGAGGCCATTGCTGAAGGAGAGATATTGGTGTCTGATGTTACGTCATCATCGGCTTTTATCCAATGGAGACCTGTCGATGGAGTCTCCTCCTTTGAGATGGAGGCTGAACCAAGTGATGCCATTGCGGGTACAGGGGGTATCTTTGAAACTGAGGTCGGACTGACCATTCTGCTTCCAGGAACAGTGTTTAACGTGACTGTACGAGGCGGCAGACCAGCCATGGACCTGGCATCAACGCAAATAAGAAGCGGTAAACGACAATAACTTGATACTTTTTTCTTTTTTCTTAAAGGCATAGACCAGTTTTGGAAACGCCCCCCCCCCCCTCTCAAAAAATGAAATGGAAGCTCGTATTACTCATCATGTGAAAGAATATGTTTTGACTAATACGTGATAATACACATTTTGCCGGGAAACCTCCTACTAATTGATATATTTGGTAAATTATCATATCTAGCCGGCCTGGATAGATATCCCGTAGTCCCATATAAATTTTTCTGTGTACAGTGCTTGTAACTTTACCAAGACTGGGCCAAATTTCTTATCATTTTGATGATTTCAGAACCTTGCAGTACACACCAATACTTATGTGCTAGATGATTAACCTTTTATGATCGAGTTTCACAACCTTTCTTTCACAATGCAATCGCTCTTTACCTCTAACATTAACATTCAATTATAAAATCAATTTTTAAAAGTGAGTTGAAACATGAACGCCGGGTTGAACTTTTTTTTCTTCTAAATATGCGAGAATTGCCAATAATTCTTTTCTACATAGTATTTATCATTTCCTTTCGAAACATTAATCAATTCTTTGAAATTATCCATCCTCATTATCATCTGCAGTTTTGAACAAAAACATTTTATGCCGTATTATAAATAAAATTGTTCGTCAAATTGTATGGTTACCCAGCACCCGTTATCTCATTACAAACGTCGGATTCTAAAATTAATTTTATTTTGGTTCAACACCCGTGAGTCCAGTGAGTATTATTCTTAACGGTCGGGTGAAATCCAAATATAAATTGATTCATGTTGATGTGGAATTGCATTCTTTCATACTATAATACCTCCACATTACCTTTCTTTTCCTGGTGATGCTACATCACGTCTGACAAAGCAACTCCTATGTTGGTATTGTATGGTCTATTGTAAACAGGTAGTCAGCTCTGGCGAAGCTTCATTCCAACGTCTCTATGACATATATTTAGATGTTTGAATAACAAAATATGAGTTGTAATGCAGCCCAGCACATCAACAGAAATCAACTTTATATTTGGATTTCACCCCCAAACGATTTTCAAATGGTTTTGTTATTGTTTTGTAGCACCCGAGAGTCCAGTCAACGTTTCTCTTGAACAAACTGGTACGACCGAAGCGACTCTCTCCTGGACCCCTCCGACCAGCCCACATGACGCATACGAGTTCTACGTAATCAACAATTCAACCAATGAGAGATCACCAACTAAACAGCGTGACGACGTCAGTGATAACGAGGTGACGTTGACTGGTCTCTCTCCTGCTACCATCTATTCATTTGGAGTTGGATCTGTATTGAACGCCACGGAATCCTTCGGATTGCAGAGGAGTGGTCAAGATGATAACCCGACAGTGTACGGTCGAACTGGTAAGCAAATTTGAAAAATTGACCTACACGAATTAACGAGGTTTCGAGCGAACCGCACCAGAGATGTATTCTTATTTTAGTGAAAATGCATCCCACCTATATAATTTAAGGAGCTTTTAAAAACGTTGATTCTCTCACTATTCAGAGTGGTAATATCACTCCCGGCTTGTCAGTTGCATAAGGAACCTCCTCTTAAAATTAGCTTTAAAGGTACTATGTCCTATTTGTAGGCCAACAAAAATGAAAAGGTCAAATTCCAACGGCATTTCAAAGATAATACTAATTTAGAACTTCCCTAAAAAAAGGGCGGCTTGAAAATGTCTTAAAATGGGAAAATAACGTCTATTAGTTGTCGAATCGACTTAAGAGCTATAGAGCCAGTAAGTAATAGTCTGATTTTCCCGGGATCGCCGCCCATGACAATACTTCAAATGTATGTATACTGCCATCTGTTGCTCAAAATGCACCTTGAGCTTCGGGGGCTCCACCCCGGACCCCGCCGGGGCTTTGCCCCTAGACCCCACTTTGAAAAATGTTCAGCGGGGCCTGCAGATTTTGTTCTGCTCCTCCAAACGTTTTTGCTCATTACGCCACTGACAAGCAGCATAAACAATATATACATTCAAGGATGCAAAGAAAACACAACAATAATAATTTTTAAAAAAAAATAACAAAACTGACATGTAGATTTAAAAAAATGGCATTAAAAATTGTATTGTACGTATTGTACCCCTAAATGGTTTGTGCACACACGTTCAATTGTCCGTTGGTCCGTTTGCAGGTAAACTTGTCCAGGAAAAGAATATTTGTACATCTTTCCTATTTTAGTTAATCGTGTTGATTGGGAAACATAGAGTTGTTTATTAAGGGAAATTAACAAAAGTGTGATGGAAAGATTTTGTGGGTTTATCACAATATGTAGCCACTGAAGAAAACACACATCTCTCTCTATCGTTCACAAAGGCTCGATCGTTCAGATATGCCACGTCAAACCGCGATGGTTTTAAAACAAAAATGTGTAAATTAATGGCAAGTATGCGCAACAAGGGTCCCACGTGTATACACTTATCGGTATAATTTAAAGGTAAAGATCAGTTCTGGTCATGCGATTGCATTGTGAAAGAAACATTGCGGAATCGATCAGAAAAGGTTGATCATCTAGCATTATAAGTATTGGTGTGTACTCCAAGGTTCTGGAATCATCAACATGATAAGAAATTTGGCCCAGTCTTGGTAAAGTTAAAAGCTCTGTTCACAGAAAGATGTATATGACTACGCGACACGTGCGTGACACGTGCGCGATATCTATCCGGTCCAAACAGATATAATAAGTTACCAAATATATCAATTAGTAGGCGGTTTCCCGGCAAAATTTGTATCATCACGTATTAGTCAAAACATATTCTTTCACATGATTAGTAATAAGAGCTTCCATTTCATTTTTTGAGAGGGGGGCGTTTCCAAAAGTGTTACACTTACGTCATCAAGAAAAAAGAAAAAAACACACAAGAAAATGACCGTTTACCGGAGAACGAGGCTTAATGGTAATCTAATGGTCCATATTTTCCCCATACCTATAGGACCAGAGGCTCCGCTGGGCATCGTGGTAACCGATATCAGCAACGATTCTGTCACGGTAATCCTGACACCCCCAAGAAGCCGCCATGATGGATACGAGCTCTTCCTCTCCAATTCAACCTCCACTGATTCACCACGTATCACAACCATACAGAGAGAAGACAACATGACTTACAACTGGACGGAGTCTGGGTTATCACCTTTTAATAACTACACTCTAGAGGTTGGAACGTTTCTCAACGCAGAGGGCCCCTTTCCGCTTCAGAGGAGTGAAAATAATCCATCGTGGACGTTCCAAAAGGAGCTCCAAACGGGTAACTTCGGTAATATAACTACTCATACTACTTCTACTACTGCTACTACTGCTATTTCTACTGAAAATACTAACACAAATGATGAAAATTATAATAATAGTTATCGATCATCAAAACCTGTTTTGCTTTTGATGTAAGGGATGTTGTGTTGCTATGCTGTATCCAAACTATGAACTTCAAATATCACTTCTCGTCAAGTGTTTAAACCACTCGTCTATGACACATCTACAAACATTGGTTAATGAAACAAAATATAAGAGTACCCATGGTAGGTTTAAAGGTATTACAAAGTTTTGGGAAATTATGAAAAATGGGTGGATAGTGATTCTTTACAATTTTGATATATTTGGATGCCCCTGAAACACTTTCGCTTTCGAGAAAAATTGAATATAAAGATTTACCGGTGCTCCCGGTAAATGTTGATAAATTTCAAATAGCTCCTACGGCCGTACGATGGTAGCTGCGACCATGGAAATCTCAGAGTATGTAGTTGTGGTATATAATTTCAGAACGAAAATAGCTAATCGGTCGATTTTAGTCAAAAAACATTGTTTTATAGCTTAATTAACATCTTGACATTGAGAGGGAGCTATTCATCATAAGGTGTGTATTATTTAGAATTTCATAGCTTTAGCATCTATTTCGACCGCGACAATGATCACTGAATATTGTAGGATCGTATATGCTTCATTACCCCATACCAAAACTTTGTATTACCTTTAAGTCGAATCTGTAAAAGTAAGTTTATTTCAAGTAATGAATGAATGAACTTGAATTTGAAATCATTTCCCAGCAAAATACAATTCAAATCTCTCAAATGTATTTCATAAAGATTGCAAATACTCATGGAATGACTAATGACATGAGAGTCATTTAGGTTCATTTTCCAATACAATGTTTGCATTATAATGTCTTATTATTATCATATCTTTGACTTAAAAAATATGTGTTATTTACCTGTAGTATATACAAAATATTCACACGAGTTATTATATTTTTTTCTCTCCGTTTTGTAGATGACGGTACAGGGAAGGCCGTCTCATCCACTCTTCATTACACTCTGCTTCTCGTCCCTGCACTCCTGGCTGTCTTTCTGGTGTGAAGTCACTGTGACTGTTATCTGTTTACCCCACGTTTTTGCTGAAAATGTTAATGGGGATGGTTTGGATAATTAGAAATTATTTTTATGTCACATCCGAAATTATTTATTTGTTTGACAATTTCAGTGTTTAAGTCCAGACACCTTTCTCAGACGCCAGGCCCCCCACTCCGGGAACGGAGGACCGCATGCGTGTTCCCAAAATCTCCAGCTCGTAACAAAGAAAAAGATCTACCCGTATTGACTTTACACACCGGACTTATGCTGAAAAAGAGAGGGGGTGCTGGGAACACGCATATGCGTATCCTAAATAACAATGAGTGTGTGGGGGGGGGGGGGGGCTCAGACGAGTACTTGCAGACTGTAATAAGCTACCAGGGGGCATCTATAGGCCTACCCATTGGCGATCGCCAAAACGTCATTTTTTGGCGATCGAAGAACTGCCATGGCAGCAAACTGCAATCTGCTACATACACGTCTAGACTTAGACAGCGAAACTATCACATAGGTCGATAATTTTGGATGTGTCATAGTACGTATTTGTTATTCAAAATTAAATTTAATTGTAATGCTAAACAAACAGCTCGACCAAGATACCCTGTATCAACATTGATCAACAATCAGAGAAAACTAGTATAATATATGTTACTTGTTTCAATATAACTTTATTAACAATCACGATTATTAACCAAGGAAATAGGAGTATAGAAAATTGTGTATAAATTACTAAAAAAAAATATATAGAAGTAGATAATGTGAAAGACAAGGTCATGTTTTATCATTTACAATACAGGGGTAATACTTCATATTATTCATGATGGAATACGTGATACGCAATGAAAATATATTAACAAAAATGTTTAGCATGTCGACTCTGTTTCGGGTCACAAGGGCGTTAATTCCATGTCAAAGTAATATGGGTCAACGCCTTTGCTGCTCCAAATAGAAGATGTTACATAAAATTAACGCGAAATTGATAAAATTATAGTCAAACAAAATGTAAAACAAACACACACAAATACGAGGTTTGAAAGAAGAAAAGGAGAAAAGGTAAGAAAGTGAGAAAAAGAGAGAAAAGAAGAATAAGAAGGAAAACAAGATAAATCAGACAATGAATATATATCATATTGTAACCATTCGAACACTATTATCAAAATAAATATGAGGGGCGATTGTAAGAAATAGTCTTATGTCCGACATGACATGGGCAAATGTTCAATCTATTTCCTCAATGGAAGAGTCATAATTTTATATATGACCATCGATTAATCCATATATCTTTGTATCACTGAACAATTATTGCATGTATACAAGAATCTGTGTAAACACGATAGCAAAGACTTTCGAGAAAACAAAATTAAGTGATTTCAATAGCCTTGTCCATCACCTATCAAAATACACAAACATTACAACTATGAATTACATCTTCCCACCATGTAATTCATTGGAAAATACGAACAAGTATCGAAATTAACTTTGAGATGATTTCTCAAAAGTCTTTGACTACTTGTTTTTTGTCAAAATATTATAGTATTGCGTTTGATAGGCTTATGTGGAATCGCTATTTGTCATTTCCAATTTATTATATAATATTTTGTGTCCTCTTGAAGTCTAATCATCAGTGATCATGCGACTGTTCTTGTTAGGAAGTATCGTGGTCTTGTGGACAAGCTACCGGACTACAGAATCTCATTAAGGTCCAAAATCCGAATCCCAGCAGCGGCGCTAATGTTATTTGCAGATCTACATCATGTACGCTATCTAAAGGCTTATATGGCCTACATGTAATTGCTAATTGGTGAGATGTCAAATATGCTTACCAATTTGTACTATTCACATTTAGAAATGCTAAACATGTCAGTATCTTCTATTCATAGTGTACTGAGAAATAATTCAATTGACTTTCCGCTATAATTATAAGGACAAATCTGTATGTTTGTCAATTATGCAACATTAGTATAATGACATGAATGAAATATGAAAAGAATTGATATCATTTTAAGGATATGATATGAAAACTGTATTTCTGGTTTAAGAATATTCAATGTTTCTTAATACTTGTTATTGTGGAATAGTTGTAGATAGTGTGTATCATGGGATAATAATTGCAATGTATATAATTATCGATAATATGTGCTTCCAACGATGTGTCTATAGAATATGTCTGTATGAGGTTTAAATATATAACACAGAATGTCTTTCTTCTTCTTGTTCTTCTTCTTGTTATTATTATTATTTTATCATTATAGTTATTATTATTATTATCATTATTATCATAATTATCATTGTTATTATCATTATAGGTATTTTTATTATGGCTATTTTATACTATTTTTCTTCTTCTTCTATTTGTTTATATCATTATCATTATTATCATTATTCTTGTCATTATTACTGTTACTAATCTGCGAATGATACATGAGACTTTCATTAAACGCAAGTCATGTCAATTAAATTGCAGTCAATAAAATAATAAATACATTTTTAGAAGAATATACCCTTTACCTCCTCTTCCCGATCCTTGGCTCGTGTATGCTTAAGTTGACTTTTGGTGAACGTGTGCCTAATTTTTTCGTTTTTTGTTTGTATAGCATTCATAATGAAGATCAGAAAGCAGTCATAATGACGATTTGTGCTATGATGTAATTTTTGATTCACTTGACCCTCAATCCAAGGGACGAGGGTTCGAATCCCAGCCCGGTACTATTTGACTTAAAACTGACCACGGATACGCTTTTATTTATTATTAACCAATTTTTGGAGAGGAGTCATAGTCGAGGGGTTGAAACAATTGATCATGGCAAGGCACTTTTATCCATTGTCAAGATTTTTTTTTTTTTTGGGCCTCTAATGAGGTGTTTATTTACATTCAAACATCAAAATAAAATTGTGAGAACAAATACAATTGACGCACAATGTTTTCAATAGAAATCACATATTTTTTCTCATCTATACAATATTTTGCCACTTTTCATCTAAAGTGCTTGTAACAGTTTCTTTGGCAACCTCTGGTCTGGCTTTTTAAGCTCCTGATTTACAACAATTCTGTTTTTGATTTCTCTTTCAAATACGTATCTTAGTTTGAAACGGTTTTCATTAAATCCATAATTATTCCGGGTGACTAACATTTTGTATATACACCAGAATGCGATCGTTGTTACAACGTCTATCTCTCTATCAGTATTAATCTTAAGTAAACAGGAGATATCCATGACAAAATCAATATTAAAAGTGTACTTCACAACATGTTTGATATAATCAAAGAAATTCTTATTCTGTTCACATTCGATAAACACATGCACTATGTCCTCTATGACATGGCACTTGGGACAGTATCTGTCGTCTGCTAATCCCCATTTGTAAAGATTGTTTCTAACAGGTAGTATATTGTACAGCAGTTTAAAATTGAACTCCCTTAAGCGATGTTCCCTTGTATATTTTAAATTCCTTTTGAACACGGAAGACCATTCAACTTTTTTTTGTAGTATATTTTCCCAAAATAGACAGCACCTGTTGTTGTTAAATGTATGTTTAAAAGATATCAGGTTGTAGAAACGTTTGCTGCTTACGTCACTGATAGGTAAGGAAACTCTTCCAAATTTAAAATAAGGAATTCCAAGAGGGTGAATATAATATACTGGTTCAGTTTCTTCCTTGGTAAGATCATTGAACCATATCTTTGGAATAGCTTTCTTCAATTTAGCATAATCGAATAAAAGATTTTGCTTGCTTTTTTTTGTCTCAAGGCGTAAAGAAAATGACATTTTAAAAGAAACAGTGAAATGTTATAGTGCGTTATATACAAATGAAAACCTAGGTTATGATCTTATTAAAAATTATGTTCACTCACAAAATATACCACTTCTTAATAGTAATGATAAAAACTCATGTGAAGGTCTGTTAACAATTGCAGAATGTAAACAAGCAATTTTTTCTATGCAGAAAAATAAAGCACCCGGTTCCGATGGAATCCCTATAGAATTTTATCAGGTGTTTTGGGGTGACCTAAATCTCTTATGGGTGCCTTGAATGAGTGTTATGCTAACGAAGCTATGTCAAATACTCAAAGGAAAGGACTCATTACATTATTATATGCGAAAGGAGACCGTTTAAGCCTGAAAAATTGGAGGCCTATAACACTCCTGGAATGTGACTACAAAATCATAGCAGCTGTTTTAGCACGTAGGTTATAACAAGTTATTAAGCATATTATTGACCCTAACTAAACTGGGTATATCAAAGGTCGTCTAGCAGCATACAATGTTCGTTTAACAAAAGACATCATTGCATATATGTTGAAGAAAAATGTAACTGGAGCAATTATGATGGTAGATTTCACTAAAGCATTCGATGTTATTGATATGCTTTTGGTAAATAACTGTTTAGAGAAATTGAACTTTGGTCCGTCGTTTCGAAAGTGGGTCGAGGTTCTTTACACAGACATTTCAAGTTCAGTCATTGTAAATGGATGGATATCAGAGACGTTCCCAGTCAAGAGAGGGATTCGTCAAGGCTGCCCCCTTTCAGCATTACTGTTCATTTTAGCAGCTGAATTCATGGCTAATAGAAATAGGAAAAATAATATCATTCAGAAATCTGATTTTAAAGGGTGCCACTCTACTCTTAAACTTTTACAATATGCTGACGACACCTTATTATTTGTTAGAAATAAAAATTCTCTAGATAATATAATAGATGAATTGGACTTATTTGGGAAAGTCGCAGGCCCGAAATTAAATAAAGATAAAACTGTTCTTTTCTGGATTGGAGATGTCAAGAGAAGGTGGTCTCTCTTCGACCTTGATCTGTGTTGGTCAACAGAACCTGTACAGTATTTAGGGTATTTTATATCTGCAGACTAATATTATGCTACAAAATTGAGTTGGGAAAATAAATTGACCAAACTACAGAAACTCCTGGATAACTGGAGAAGCAGAAACCTCACAATATTTGGAAGAATCATTGTTGTTAAATCACTGGCTTTAAGTATAATAGTTCATTTAATGATGGTAGATTCCACCAAAGTGTCTGCAGAAACTGAATAAATTAGTTTTTAAATTTTATTTGGAAATCCAAAATCGACAAGGTAAAAAGATCCATCCTTACTCAAGATTATAGCCAAGGGGGATTACGTATGGTTAATACTGAGAAACAGATACTGAGTTTTCGTTTAAGATGGCTTGGTAGATTACTGGATGACAGTAAAGGTCCATGGAAAGATATGTGTAATTATTGGTTTGATTCGTTCGGTGGTGTAAATCTTCTGTTAAACTGTAACTATGATCATAAATTATTCGATGTCAAGAAATCGCAACTCCCTGATTTCTATCTAGAAATATTGTAGTGAAAATGATTCTGTACAAGATACATTTTTTCATAGGCAAATAGTATGGCATTAACAAGGATATTGTTTTTAATACGAAGTCTTTGTTTTACGCAGATTGGTTTGGTTGTGGAATAATTTATCTAAAGGACCTCTTTGAAGAAAGACAATTTTTGTCTATTAAAGACCTGTCAGTACGCCTTGATCCATTGTCAAGATATTAACCCACCTTTGTTTCCCAGTGAGCGGAGAATGTGCATACATTGTTTGTGGGCAAGCCTGAATCTGATTTGTTGTTGTTGGTTAGTGTTTTAATGGCAATCAGTCAATTTGTTATTATCATCACCAAAATTGTTTTGTTTTAATATTTTAATTAAAGAAAAAAATCATATGTAATAATACATTGACTTCTTTCTTGTTTTTTGGTAGTTTTTTTTTCTTCTTTTAAATATATAAATTTTGTTAAAGATACAATCGTATCATGCCAGCTTACCTAGTCCTATCAGTTCTAAATTGGCACCGTCCTGACAAACCTGCTCGTGTTTCGTACAAAGGTTTCCGGCGGAAACAAGTTTCCTATGTCTCTCGGGCAGTGGCGTAGACAGGTTCGTACACCTGGGGGGGATGACTCAGGGGTGGATCTAGCTTTTTGCTAAGAGGGGGGGGGGTTGACCAAAATAATGACGATGCGGAGCATCGTCCACGAGCCGCGAAGCGGCGAGCCGATTTTTTTTGTGGGGTGTTTATTTGAACCCCGTAAGTGATGTTTTCCTGGCATCTATTAACACAATGGAGACCATAAAAAGCAGTGCATGATAACGTCTTTTTAAATCAAGTAACAGTTAAATACACAGTTATATCCAGAGTTATCATGTGTTTGGTTAAGTTACCAGATGAGTTGAATATCTTCTCACAATATTTGCACTTGAAAGGGTTTCTCTCCAGCGTGCGTTCTTTTTTTCTTTCTTTTTTTCCTTTTTTCCCCTTTTTTTCCTTTTTTTTTGGGGGGGGGGGGCGCCAAGGGGGGGGGGGGGGTTTAAACCCCCTAACCCCCCCCCCCACCCGTAGATCCGCGCCTGTTTAATCTTGTGGTTTCCAAACCACAAGATAACCACAAAATACTTGTAAGATTTTCTTTTTTTTTACCGTCTGAATTGGCTTTCACCGTGTGAATGCGGCTAATAACAATAAACACAATTACAATAATGATGAGGATTATTATCATCATCATCATAATTATTATTATTATTAATATTATAATTGTTATCATTATTATTATTACTATTATTATCATCATTATGACTTATTAAGTAAGCAAATATAATTCCCCAAAACCTGGGGGGGATGATTGTACATGCCACCCCCCCCCCCACCTTGTGAGGTGGGGGGGATGCATCCCCCTCATCCCCCCCGTTGTCTACGCCCCTGCTCTCAGGTGAAGACAGGGGGCTCCCTTTGGGATATATGACGGGATCATCCATAAATCTGACATCTGCAAAAAAATATATATAAGACACGGGGTAACTTTTGTATATCAAGTTATAATTCATATTAGTTTACTGCAAATTACAATTTACAAATATTTATGAAAATATTACTTCTACCTCTGTAAATAACAAGATATAATATTAAATAAGCTCTCGAGCTTTTATGAGCCATCCTATCAATACATTAAGGGAGAGAGAGAAAGCGATGCAAATATGACAATGCGGACATAATCTATAGCCAGACTTTAAATCTCGCACGTAGATGGCGTGAATGTTGATATTGCGCAATCCAGTTCTTCGCGGGTTTTTCCACGTCTATTTATAAAATATGAAGTAGTCTTTGCAACACAACTCTAGTCAACGTGCCCTCTGAAGTTACAAGACAATTAATTGGTTATCCTCCGCCAACCCCCCCCCCCCCCCCCTCCCCCCCCCCCCCACTCAGCGTTATTTAGGGTACGCATATGTGTGTTCCCAGTGACAGGCGCGGATCCAGGATTTCTCAGGGGAGGGGGCCCAATTTAAAAAAAAAATCTGATCCCGAAAATTTGAAAATCGCGCAGGCCGAAAATTCGCTCAGTGGGGGGAGGGGGTTAGAGAGCACATTTTAATTTCTTTCGGCCCTCGAAAATTTGAAAATTTGCACCCCCCCCCCCCCCCTTGAGCGCCAGGGGGGGAAGGGGGGGAAGGGGTGGAAGGGGGGAAGGGGGGAAGGGGGGAAGGGGGGAAGGGGGGAGGGGGGGGAGGGGGGGGGAAGGGGGGAAGGGGGTGGAAGGGGGGAAGGGGGGGGAAGGGGGGGGGGAGGGGGGGAAGGGGGGGGGGGGGAAGGGGGGGGGGAAGGGGGGGGGGCCATCACCCAAAAGCTAAAAATCACGTGTTTTTACACGTTTTTTTCCCAGGGGGGGGGGGGCGAGCCCCCCGGGCCCCTCCTTAAACCGCCACTGCCCAGTGACCCCCCCCTTTTTTAAAGCAAAAGTCCGGTGTGTAAAAGTCCTCATACAATATGACTCTTCCGAGATGATTTAAGCTACCATTTTGTTTAATAGCATTGTGCACAGTTTTATTTGTCGTGTTTTTTGAGGAGCCCAAGCAAATAAACCTGTTAGGTAAGATTACATTTTCAAGTAATAAACCTACGGGCCTGATGTACTTTTCTAATCTACTTTTCAAAAGTAGGTTCTGCCTGATCTCTAGTTTCGCTGCTTGTTTTGTATCCATTATTGCATTGACGAACCTTCGTCATTGCCTTGTTTTCGTTCACATTCTGCCCCATTAATATTCTCCTCCTTATAATTATATTCCTCGTCAGAAAATCGCATTCGTTTTACACATGGCGCTTGTGATTCCTAGTTAGGTGCTTTCCTCATGTCCTTTTCATTTCAAATTTCATAGGCATAGTCTCTAGCATCTCATCAAGGTCACCTACTTTTTCGATTTTCGAAATCACTCATGCATAACCGTCCAGGCGCCATTTTGTCCGTTTCTGGTCCATTTTAAGGCCTTTCTATCTTCCTTCCTATCTCCACTATCCTAGATCCTACACATTTCTAACAAATTTCTCTAGATAGTCTAAGAGATGTTCTTTCATCTGCGACGCATAACCTGACCTTCAAAATGCCATCTTCGTACTCAAAATTCAAATCTGAAACTGACTGCGTCAAAAATCTCTCAAATTCTTAAAAAATGGACCCCTAAAAATCTAAAACTGCCATAACTTTCTCATATAAATTCCGTTTTGTGTTTAAATCTCACATTATCCTTATCTCATAATTGCACATAGCCATGCCAAATTTCATGCTCCAATGACTATGCAAAACATAAATAGCGCCCTCTAAAGTTCTGGGAATTGGCTTTCTCTCTGTGGCCGTATCTCCATAATGGCTTGGCAAACCCGTACCCTTTTTTGGATTTAGATACTTGAAGATATGCCCTTTCCAGCCATATACAAAATTATATACCCTATAACTGACCAAATATGAGAAAATTGCCCTCCAAATTCGCCATTTTCAAGAAAATTGAGAAATAACTTCAACTTGCTCTAAACCGGCGATCTTTATACCTACATCAATGAAACTTGGCAGACACATGTATCCATATACGTGACAACTGTCTGCTAAGTTTGGTAAATTGTAATGCCCTATTCGCCAAGTTATCGCCAAAAATGATGAATTTACTATGCTTTACGTATTAGCGCGTTTGATGAGTGCAGTACGTTTTGCGCAGATGACAATGGTGTCAAACTGACCGCACTGAAGTGCCCTTTCGAATGATACCAAGTATGGTATATGTTCACGCACAAAATTGTGAGTAAATCACATTTGAACAAGTTCGAATTCCGCAGAGTTTCCATGACGTCATTTGTTAAGACTGTTATTCGGTTGTGTTAGTATGGGCGGCCGTTCGTGCCAAAGCACGCGTCGTAACATGTTCATCATGCACCAAGTCATATTGGTTTTGCACGCAGTGCTTGCGAGCCCTTTCTAGATCCCTTCCTCTACTCCAATTCCCTTCAAAATTCGTAGGCGTAGTCTCTAGCATTCCTTCAAGGTCACTAAATTCTTCGTTCTCCGGAAACCCTCATGCGTGACCGTCCAGGCACCAATTTTTCCGTTTCGGGCCGTTTTGGTGACCTTTCTTTCGCCCTAACTATCTCCACTATCACAGAAGCTACAGACTTCTTTCATATTGCTCTGGATAGTCCGAGAGTAGCTCCTTCGTTTGACACGTAGAAACATGGCGTCATTGCACGCACATCGTTGTGACACGATTGCATTTCTAGTTAGTATTGTTGTAATTATTTCCCCCTTGGCCCTCTCTTTTTGATTTACTACCTAAATAGAAACATCAGAAAATTACCAGCCATTATTTGTCACAGTACAACGTCTGTGTTCACAGACTATTCATATGGGGGAATCCCCGTTAATTGTTGATGCGTGCGTACTTGTACACTGTACAGATAGATTGCGGTTTTTGCAGGGAATAGTGAGATGAGTTTTTCGTTATACATGTAGATATGTGTTAGACCTTTTCAACGTTATTGCTACGGTGTATTGAACTAAATATATCGGGATCATCCATACATTTGACATCTGAAAACAAATCTATCACCCACAGGGTAAGTTTTGGTTATCAAGTTATCATCCATATTAGTTATTACGTATCTTGTTATATGCACAAAGTATACCAGTTGCACAAACGATAGCAGTTACACAAATGTGTTCTGGTTCTATGTGAGTACAGGAAACGACAGAAACCAATATCATTCACTTCATTGACTACGGCACATAATGTGATGGGCATAAATAGGCGCAGACGGGAAGGTGGTGCTGGTGGTGGTGGTGGCGCATGTGTACATGTCTGTCTGTCTGTGTGTGTGTGTGTGGAGGGGGGGGGGGGGGAGGTTACATGTAGCACCCCGATGATTATTAAAGTATTGATATTCGGGAAACCACCATTTATTGGGTAGCGACAATTCTGACATAATCATATTTAGTATATTCTTATGTTAAAATAACATGTTTATCAGAATAAAGTGTTTTATCCCCTTTCCGCATTATTTGGGGGTAGTTCTCTTTGTTTGATTTTGAAAATGGAAAGATTATGCGGGCAAGCATAAAATAATGTGCCCATATCAGTGCTTATTATGATTAGATGGTTTAGCGTTAGGGAAATGCATGGTTTTCTATTTTGTTATTCTTTGTTTCATTGAGTTAGTTCATTTATTTGTGTTTTTTTTTTTAATGATAATCCTTATTTGTCAAGTTTTTATTCCACTAAATATTTTAAATTTAAAAATTTGATTTTGAATCCTTGATCGGGGGCAGGGGAGGGGGGGGGGGGATTCGCTGCTGTATACAATTTATAAAATATTACTTTCAATTTTTAGATGAATTCACTAATTGAGCCACGGAGCTCATTTCATATCAGAAATACGACACATGATATTTCACCTGCGGACAGTAACGGACAATTACCCCCGGACATCTTAAACTTTGACAACTTCACCCTTTAGATAACACCCTACCAACCGACCCCCATAAATATATCTAGATAGGCGTATCTCTTGCTACGTCTACTCCTCTTCTTCATTTCCACTGACTATATTGCACTGTAGCCTGCATTATAATTCGAACACCTTTCATCACGCAGGTAAATGCCCTTTAAAAGATTCCCGGATGATCCCCTAATCGGATCGCTTACTATGCCCAAGTTTCCCTTTGTATTTCCTGTTGAATGTTTGTATTAACACAAAATAAAATATCTGAATATGTAGATGAAAACCACAACTAAGCTATGCTTGTATCACATGAGTTTACCGTCCAAAGTCCAAGGCCTTCTCGAATTATGATACGGAGTTACGCAGCTATTTTCATTTTCTATTTCTAAAAACTTTCATTTTGGAGTTAATTTTAAAGCTCTGCCATTACTATAATGTACACAGCTTATGTCATGTTTTATTTAATTATTCACTATTGAGTATATCTATAATAATCTATATCACGTTTATTAATTTATCAGTGTCTGTCATACCTCCTCCTCATATTACTGATACTACTACTACTACTACTACTAACTACTGCTACTACTACTACTACTAACTACTGCTACTACTGCTACTACTACTACTACTATTACTAACTACTGCTGCTACTACTTCTACTTCTACTACTACTAGCGTTACTACTTCTACCTCTACTACTACTACTCCTAATACACCTCTACTTCTACTACTGTTACTACTACTAACTACGACTACTACTCTCCTAGTACCTCTACTGCTACAACTAATACCGCTCTCACGAATACTCGTCCTATACCTCATCATTACTATATAATTCACTTCATTCTTCACCTTCTAAAATATAAACAATAAATCTTACAACGTCATTAGAAGGACATATGTAGTGAACAATGAGTCATTAAGTAGACATGGTCATTGGCAGGACATGTTCGTGTCCTGTTAACGATTGAAAAATATAATTACTGCCCTCTACGTACGTTTGCAGGCAGAGGAAACTTAAACGCCTCCCAAGAAACAAAAGGTTTAAACATTTATAGTCAAAAGTTTAATTGGTTATATTGTTTTGAATGTAGGGTTAGGGCCTGGGTAGGCTTAGAGTTAGGATAATATACCAGTTTTATGATGTCCGGTTAATACAACATGAAAGGTCACATATATATATATAATATATAAGGTATTATCTTGAAGGAGTTTCGTATTATCAAAGTTTATAATCACATCAATCCTTTCTTGTATTTTTACAGGTGTCTGTGTCCTAAGATGGATTATCGTTATATATTGATCAACGTCTCTGTCTTGGCCAGTGTTTCTAGCTCTTTTGGATCACAAGGTAATCTGCCAAACTCTGAACCACCAGAGACTAACAAAGCTGTTAAATTTAAGATGCAGTGTGTCAACAGCAACGAAAAACTAAAATATTTTTCATCAATTTAACGTGATGATTGTTTTTATTACATCATGAACGATTAATAATAATAATAGCTCACATTTACAATGCGCCTAATACTTTGTTTCTAGGCGCATTACATATTAATGATACAGATTAATGAAACAGAATATTCCATAGTATTATGATCTAATTAAAGAAGAGTTAATGACCGTTAGATTTGGGAGCAACCATGGCCAACATTTCCTGTTTTGGGGGTGTATTTGTTTCGATCATTGCTTGTTTTGTAATCAGTTTTATTTGTTTCCTTTTATTGCTCATCACTTATCATATATACATCTGGAAAAGATAGTGTCTAGTAACATTTACAAAATAAATTACGTGCATGCTTATTTAACGAATATACTTGACATGAACCCTACATTAATTAAATCGCTGTGTTTAGTATTACACTTTTGTAACTCTTTAGAATGAAAGAAGGATGTCTTCCACTTTAACTGAAATATTAATGAAGAAGATAGTCCTGTCTTCTGAATTCGTGTTGAATGTAAACTCCAGTCTTTAAAGTTAAACCACATTTTAGTATATGGACCAATGGGTTATTCCAGTAACAGGTGTACTCATGAAAAGGGATCTGATACTCCTGGAAACATGTTTCATAATGATTTATCTTGTGAATTTAGATGTGATTACTCAGAAGAAACAATATTGACGTTCCAAACACCATCTTTAATCCTGACTGGTTTATGTTTGAATATACTGTTATTTTATTGTTGCATATTATGCATATTCTGGTTTATTTTGATCCAGTTATAACGACGTCTTTTGGGAAGACTGCAACTCTACAATGTCAGATTGAAAACCTGGAATCTGATCTGCAGTCTCTTTACTGGAGGAAAGATGGGACAACAATCTATTCCCGAACAAGCAATGGGGAGAACTCTAATGGGAAGTACCTGGTCGTTGACACTGCGTCTCTCGTCATACCTAATGTCACGGAGAGCGACGCTGGAAACTATTCCTGTAAAGTGGTTTTTCAGCAGTCCTTTGCAACTGAAGAGAGTGATGTCATGCAGCTATACGTGATAGGTATAAAGGACAATAATAATAATATTAATAATAATTCCGCTTGTATATGGCGCTTGATGTTTCTAAGCGCTTTACAGATATATTATTACCCCGGTCTTTGCCCGTACACACTCCCTGGGAAGCATTCCAGCCATGTGTTACTTGACGCTCAATGACGGTCGAATCCTACTGGGTACCCATTTAGCACCTGGGTGGAGAGTAGCAAGTGCAGGTTAATATCTTGCCAAAGGATATTGGTGCCGTGTCGGGATTCGAACCCTCGACCTTCGCATCTCCAGTCAAGTGCCTTAAACCACTCGACCACGACACTCCTACTTAGGCTACTATCACATCCAATTAAGTCCCTTTCACATATTGGGGTCTTGGTATGTGGTCCTAATGGTGACCAATTCTCATGCGCTCACCCAACATTTAACACGGACTTCAGATTATGGTTCGACAGCTTCCTGGACAAAAACATTATACGTCAAAATCACATCCTGTCCAACATTATACCCGAATAACACGGTGTGTCATACTGTCATTATCATTTCTATCGTGTTATCGCCTGTGCTAGTGAATTCTGTGAAGGCGACTGGTTCGATGAATGCAACGATAACGCATGCACTAGCTGTTAATTTTCAGTCATAATCACGCCTCATATGAAACGAACATTACACTGAATTTATGGCTGACTATTGCCTCCTCGTTGCACTGTGAGACTGATTATTCGTTTCCTATTGTACACTTAAACTTATTACCTAAGCATTAGGCCTGCAGTATGTTTACACTCTATACTATAACAATTTGCTTTTAGAGAGATCACTATTGGAAGTTCTGAGAAGCATTGAGAACTACTTATTATCACTGGAATTCAGATGTAGGGAAGGAAAAGGTGTCAGTCAAGTGCCTTGTGAATTGAATTACATATTCAAATGTCATGTGTGAGACTGATATTCTACGACGACCTAGTCACATGTGTTGTGCTCTTCATCATAATTTCCTCCTCCCCTTCTTCGTCTTCTTATCTTTCTTCTTTTAATTTGTTTTAGACGTATCTGTGAGCCACTGCAAAGACACTGAGCAGCAGGTGGACGGTTGTAGCTGTAATATCAATGGTTCAAACATTACATCCTTGCAGTGCTCTGCGTCAGGTTTTCCTCATCCAGTTATCACCTGGGAGGAGGTCCAGGAGGATATAGTCATCTACCAATCCTCATCTGTTGACTTGTCAAGGTTTAGTGAAAACATCACTCTCACCTGCAAGGCAAGGGATATGAATCTGAAGGGTGCCGTGGAAAATAAAACCGTATGCGTCTACTATACGCGTGGTATGTTGAACTTTTACAACTGATTATTGTATTTCTCTTTCGTACATAATTATGCATGCAAATGCACAACTCTTGTAGGTTTGAGATTTGTTAATTTAAACTATGTACCTTAAACTATTTAATGTTTTTTTATCATCTATGGTATATAACATGTAAATGGTTCAAGAAAGGTATTATAACAAATGAAATAAAACGTAAAAGTACATAAACGTATGTCGTATCACACCATTTAAATCAATTGTTAGACCGAGCTTCTAGATTTTCCATGGCATACCTTTTGATAATTAGAAAAACATATACGTTTTGTTTCTAATTTGTATCTACTTCTCTTCAACAGTCTATACCTATGGTGCAACATGTATGCATTTATATCGTCTTCTTCTCGCTGTTAAAAATATGATTTCTTTCTACGTTGTAATTCTCTCTCTCTCCCTCCCTCCCTCCCTCTCTCCCTCCCTCCCTCTGCCTTTGATACTCTCTCTATCCGTTTCTTTTTCTACCCTTTGGGAAAAGCAAATTCTTAAATTATGAATCTATAATTATTTTTCCGTTCTGTTATTTTTACACGTATTTATTATTCATAAGTTACACCATATGATCATCGAAAAAATGCAATAATAACTGACTATTAACGATCATGACGAAAACCTGCCAAACCAGCGCATATGGCTCCGGTTAGTCTCATTTCACAACGCCCCCTATCGTCAGAGCATGATCTGAGTCGGCAGCCTAACATGTTAGCCTATGGACGTTTTTTAAAAAAATCGTTAAAAATTCATTTTTTGTTTAAACGAAAAGCACATCCACCCCGACGTACGTTATCACTAGCTCTTTCATTGGAGCCCTCATGTCTCATTGACTTTTGAAAGTTCACCCACCGTAATTTTTCAAAATAGGTTGCAAGCTCGTCATTGCCTATAATACACATGTGAAACAAGTCTAACTTTGGACTCAGTTTACCAAGCGATTTGAAGATTATAGGTCGAGCACACGAAACATAAAAAGCATGAATTATCATAGATCACTTCTGCCTACTTCATTATGTCCATTTCATCCAACCCCCCACCGTAATTTTTCCATTTAGTAAAAGCAAACATTTTGCCGAGTTTAGCAAAAACATGAATATTCATGAACGGTCAGACAATACAGCCTTTATAGTACGTAACGTATAGTGAATGGAATGGGCGATGATCCGTTCAGGAGGCAGAGGTCAGTGGTTTGTGCTGGCAATGTTCACGCGAGCGAAAATGAGACAATCGGAGCAATATGGCGGATCCATGATTTTCCATAATGGAGGGGGGGGGGGGGGAGGGCGAAGCCAACATGTGCGCAAACCGTTATGGGTGCTTTGGGGCCCACCTGGATCCGCCACTGATAACAGTTTCTTTAGAGTTTAAGGTGATTCATTTCATTCAGAAGAAATTAACTGGACATATATTTTACCATATAAAAGACCTTAATAATAATAAAATGAGTATTGATGTATGATTACTGTTTACTTTCAGAAGCAACGTCTACTGGTGGACCCCCAGTAGAAACAACTACTGCATCTGTAAATGATCGAGCATTTGTAGTAGTTATAGTAGTATTATCCATCATTCTGATCCTTGTGTTAATAGCAGCTGTTTGTTTAGCAGCTTGGTATAGACGCAAAAAAGGTTAGTATTACCTATGTTGATAGTAATTTTGATTTTGATGGGCAAGAATATAAATGTTCGCTTAAAAAAAAAAAATCCTGTATCAGTTATCTGATATACCGGGTTGCCCTAATATGCGCCTATGTTTATTTTGAACGTTCCTTTCCACTGCGAATATTATCTCAACGAATGAGGTGACTAGTCGAAAATTTAGTGTAACAATACCAGTGATCATTAATTATGCCGATGAAAAGCATTAAAGTAATAAGTTTGATCTTACCGTTCAAATTATACTAAGGACAGATTAGATTTTCCTGTAAAAATGATATTTTGTTATAATACCAAATTACTGAAAGTAAAACAAACAAAACAAATTAAGAAGCCATTTACTTGATCACAATTCAACACATTATATAACCATAGTTGATATTTTTCTCTGTGTTTTTTCCTGTTTCCTAGGGAGAACTTTCCGTTTACTACCCATGTTCATGCAGACTTCAAAGGTAATAATTCTGATCCTAACTAACGTTATAGCCGTTTTTTCATTGTAATATATTAAGCAAACAATGAATAACATGCAGTTACCTAAATAACATATGCCATAAATGTGTGTTCGAATTTAAAATTACGTCTTGATTAGGCTTAGCATGTATTTCGCTTTGTTAATTCATGGACCTTAATTCACCATGAAACACGTGTACATCACTAATTACTTCTTACGTCATTTACAATTGTAGCCCAAAGCGACTAGGGAACTCCAGTCCCTGGATAATTCGACCCTACGGGGAATGAACGGCTGTGGATACGATGCAGAATGTGTCGATGTTTTGAAGGATAGCTTGAAAAATGTAAGTACACAATGGCATCCTTTATTTTTTCATTCATTCAGTTATCTAAGCTAGGAGGCAAACAAATCTGATGCCGTCCATAAAATTCTTAAACAAATCGTAAACAGTTGCTACTACGTTCACTCCGTTCGCATACAGTTTGAGCCCGTTTGGCAACATTTTACAGAACGTAGTGAGAACTAGTTTGGTGTGATGGGGGCTTCACCAATGTCTTGATCAGCACACCTTGAAGCGTTGAAATTGAACGGGAATAAGGAATGACAAGAACGCGCTGGGGTTTTATAACCCTTGAGCCAGGACGTGATTGAACACGCTCTAGGAGTGCGTTTGAACGCACTAAGAATGAGATAAGGACGAGTTGAACTGTCTCTGAACTAGTAAAAACGGGTTTGTTCGTATTAGGAAAGAGGTACAACTAGTTAATAACGGGTTAATAACTGACTATGGACTGGCTTGGACTGCCTGGAAATTGCGAATTTAGCCGATCTGAACTTGATATAAACTGGCTGTGGACGGGATACAGACGAGATGGACGTATTGGGGACTGTTTATGAACGAACTAGGATCGTCTTATAGACATTATTTACACATTCTACCCCGACCGCAACCCGTAAAGATTTTCTAGGACGGTTCCAGAACGCAGTGAGAAATAGTTTGGTGTGATGGGGGCTTTAGGACAACACCTGAAACTATATTCAAAAACTACAATTACTACTAAGTTTCTTTTCAGTGCCTTATCAGTTACAATGTAATCGTCCACAGCGCTTACAGTCAGTGGTATTGGATTCAATTACGATTCTACACCCCAAGACGAAAATCCAATTGAAACCAATTTAACACCAATTGAATTTCCAATTGGTTTTAATTGGTTCCAATTGGTTTTAATTGGTGTCAATAGGTTTTAACAGGTTTCAATGGGACTTTGATAGGACTTCAGATGGTTTCAATTGGTCCAGATTGTCCCTATTGGACCAATTAGACCCATTGGCCTCATTGGCCTAGGCCCCATTAGACTTTAATGGGACCCCAATTGGTTTCAATTGGACCAATTGGTTTCAATTGGACCAATTGGCCTTAAGTTGGACTTCAATTGGTCCAATTGAAACCAATTGAAAACCTGTTAAAGTCTAATGGGGCTGATTGGTCCAATTGAAATCCCATTCAAAGTCTATTAGGGCCAATTGAAACCAATTGAAACTAATAGAACCCAATATGACCCATATAAACCATTAGGACCAATGCTAAATAGAAACCATTAGGACCAATAGAAACCAATAGAACCAATATAACCAAATGGGACTAATAGAAACCAATAGGACCAATAGAAACCAATAGGACCAATAGAAACCAACAGAAACCAATAAAAACCAACAGATCTATGTATCTCATGCATATTCATTATTTCTTTACACGTGTTACAAATAATTACATTTATCATGATTTGTTAAGCAAATTATGATGCTGCACATCAATTTTGTGATTTCTATTTTCCTTCGGCAATTACTAACCAATAGATTATTTAGTCTGATCATGTTACAATTATATTCACGTTTTAGCAATAGATATATTGCTTATAATATGATTACTAACCAAGAAACAATATGCATATTTAGTATATAATATGTACGAGCCTGTGATACTTTAAATGTTACTCTTGCATTCACTTCAAATGATCTATGTGATGGAGTTAATGCAATAGAGATTAGAATATAGCTAAGTTGGTGGACAGTTGCCAATATCGATAATGAAGTATCAGTTTCTCACTGGTTCTTCTACCTAGATCGATTTACCAATTAAATCCCCATTTATACCCCCTTCACATACACGGATTTTTCTTACGAGTCCTTACGGATCACACAAATTCACGGATCTTTCACGGATCCTTACGATTTGGCCACTTTTACGACCGGTTTAAGAGCTGTTTGCGGTTTATTACGGATCATTAAGAGTTATTACGATGTATTTACGGCAACAGTCCACGATTTGTTAAGAGTTGTCACGGATAACTACGAGCAAATAACGTGTTAGTTACGACCTGTTGACGTGTTGTGTCGAATAGTTACGAGTAAGCTACAAGTTATTACGAGTCCTTACGATTTGTAGCCCCAAAATAAAAACTGAAAATGAAGTGTTCAAATTTGCAGCTTTTATACCTTTCCCAAAATCGTAAACAGTTCGTAAGCATACGTAAATTATACGTATCTATTCGTAAAGTATTCGTAACTACACTTAAAATGCTCCTAATAACCCGTATCAATCCGTAAAGCCATCGTAAAATGACCCGAATAAAATCGTAAACAACACGTAAGCACACGTAACCATCCTTAAACTGCTCGCAATAATCCGTAAATAATCCGTAAACAAATCGTAAACTAACCATAACGAATCGTTACAAAAATCTGTTACGAGTCATTTACGGATTCTTGCGAGCAGTTTATGTATGGTGACGTGTTGTTGCGAGCGGTTTACGGGTGGTTACGGATTGTTAAGAGCTACTTACGAGCTATTTACGGACAAATCAATCCGTGGACAATCGTAAGAAGATTTTTGACATGTCAAAAAATCTACCTCTCCTTTCACGGATCCTTAAGAGTGTCTACGAGTTGTTGCGAGTTGTGACGAGTTATTTACGGATATCAGCGAGTTATTTACGGATGCTTGCGATTGACTACGAGTTGGCGATCCGTAAGGACTCGTAAGGAAAATCCGTGTATGTGAAGGGGGTATAAATGCCCCCATTGAATCCCAATTCAATGCCAATTGGCAATTTTGAGTACATGGAAAGTGAAACAATGAGTTCCTAAAACCAGTTGGTTTCAATGGGGACCAATTGCCAATTGGTTTCAATAGGTACCCATTGTTTCAATTTCCATGTACTCCAAATTGCCAATTGGGATTCAATGGGGGCATTCAATTGGATTTTCGTCTTGGGACATTTCTTTCTCCTCTCTTCTACAGAGCATTTCAGTCAGTCAGTCGTTTAAAAGCACGCCCATGCTAATCCAAGTACAATTACATTCACATCCTACCAGGTATCCAACACCTGGTAAAAGTCTTGTTCAGACGGATAAAGGGTAAAGGTCGTGTTAAGAGATAGTCGGAGTAAATATGGCGAGACAGGTGTAAACGCAGGAGTAGTGACTGTCTGAAAGATGATCGTGTTATAGCTACCTTTACCCCGACCTATTTACTCCAGGAGTTAATCGCTAACACGACTAGAGGTAGCGTAAGTTGACCGTGTGGATACTCTCAACTTACACCTGGGAGTATTTGTGACCTTTCACGAGCCATCTATACACAGAGTTTGGCCACCTTGGTTTCACTGGGTCATTACATGGCGTCAGGGGCGTCGCTAGACCTTTTTTAGTGGGGGGGGGGGGTGTAGAGGCCGACGATTACCGTCAAAACTAGCCACCAATTACCGACAAAATTAAATTTCCAATATCTAAAAATTCAACCCTATAAACCTGGGGTCGAAGGCTAAATTGTTTTTCCTATGGACTTTTTATAGTACTTGCATATGCGCAAAATGGTCATTTTCCTCGACGACATAAATATACGAATTATTTCTTCAATTTAGTCAGCATCATAGCTATATTTTTTAATGCAGGCGCGGAGCTAGGATCTTATTTTAGTGAGGGGCGGTAGTGAGCAAGAGAATCACTTAAAAGCGCGCTCATTAGGGGGATGTGGGTGATGGGCCTCCCGCGCGAAGCGCGGAAGCTTAGACGTTTCCTTAAATTATTAGGAAAAGAAGACGATTAATTGTACCGTTTTCAACAGGTAATCCTTGGCTGAATGAAGTTCCCCCTCCCGCGCGAAGCGCGAAAACTTTGACGTTTCATTAAATTATTATAACAAAGAAGACGATTTGCTGTACCGTTCTCGACTGTTTATCTTTTTCTGAATTCAGTATTCCCCCCCCCCTCCCGAGCAAAGCGCGGAAGCTTTGATATTTCATTAAATTATGAGAAAAAGCAGACGATTCGGTGTACTGTTTTTGAATCTTAATAAGCCCTATTCATCTGAATTCAGTTTCCCCCTCTCGCGCGAAGCGCGAAAGCTTTGACGTTTCCTCATATCATTAGAGAAAGAACACGATTCGTTGTACCGTTTTCGACTGTAAATAAGCCCTATTAATTTTGTCTGAACTTAGTTTCCCCCTCCCGCGCGCAGCGCGGAAGCTTTGACGTTTCCTTAAATTATTAGAGAAAGAACACGATTCGTTGTACCGTTTTCGACTTCAAGTAAGCCCCATTGATTTGTCTGAATTCAGTTTCCCCCTCTCGCGCGAAGCGCGGAAGCTTTGACGTTTCCTTAAATTATTAGAGAAAGAAGACGATTCATTGTACCGTTCTCGACTCGTCTAAATGAAGTTTTACCCTTCTAAATTTTTTGCGTTTCATCACAATATAGAGAATGGAAGACGATTCATCGTACCGTTTTCGACTCTTATTAAGCCCTATTCATCTGAATTCAGTTTCCCCCACTCGCGCGAAGCGCGAAAGCTGTGACGTTTCCTCAAATTACTAGAGAAAGAACAAGATTCGTTGTACCGTTTTCGACTCTAAATAAGCACTATTAATTTTATCTGAATTCAGTTTCCACCTCTCGCGCGAAGCGCGGAAGCTTTGACGTTTCCTTAAATCATTAGAGAAAGAAGACGATTCGTCGTACCGTTCTCGACTCGTCTAAATGAAGTTTTCCTCTTCTGCGCGAAGCGCGGAATTTTTGGGGTTTCATCACAATATAGAGAAAGGAAGACGATTCCTCGTACTGTTTTCGATCTTATTAAGCCCTATTCATCTGGATTCAGTTCCCCCTTTGAAGTTTCCTCAAATTATTTGAGAAAGAACACGATTCCTCGTACCGTTTTCGATCTTATTAAGCCCTATTCATCTGAATTCAGTTCCCCCCTTTGACGTTTCCTCAAATATTTAGAGAAAGAAGACGATTCGTTGTACCGTTCTTGACTCGTCTAAATGAAGTTTTCCCCTTCCGCGCGAAGCGCGAAATTTTTGGCGTTTCATCACAATATAGAGAAAGGAAAACGATTCCTCGTACCGTTTTCGATCTTATTTAGCCCTATTCATCTGAATTCGGTTCCCCCCTTTGACGTTTCCTCAAATTATTAGAGAAAGAACACGATTCGTTGTACCGTTTTCGACTTTTAGTAAGCCCTATTTGTCTGAATTCAGTTTCCCACTTCCGCGCAAAGCGTGGAAGCTTTGACGCTTCCTTACATTATTAGAGAAAGAAGACGATTCGTTGTACCGTTCTCGACTCGTCTAAATGAAGTTTCCCTTCCGCGCAAAGCGCGGAATTTTTGGCGTTTCATCACAATATAAAGAAAGGAAGACGATTCGTCGTACCGTTGTTGACTCTTAAACCTTGTTTGAATTTAGTTTCCCCGAAAAGTTTAACCTCTGATTTCTTTAGCTGATATTATAGGAAAGTGAAACTTCGAGAAAATACAAGTATTGTAGTTGTAGTCACTCTCGAAGTCGTCACAGCGGATAAGAAGTCACAGTTCGTAGGGAAAAAAACTTGTCGGCCGACCGACAATATACATCTCACCGACTTCAAACTTCTGCATTAATATAGTACACGAGGATCGAGCAAGAATACCGACACAGCTGACCCGACACAGCAACATATTTACCCGTGTCTTTCTTGCTCCCTCGACGAGACGACTCCACCCAATAACCCCCTTCTCTCTTTTACTCCCACTCCTCCCCTCTCAGACTCTTACCTCCCCTCTCTCTCCTCTCTTTCACCCCCCGTTTCTTTTGTTTCCCTTTTCTTCTTTTTTCTTTTTTTTTCCTTTTCTTTCTTTTCTTTCTTTTCCTTTCTTTCCTCTCCTCCCTCTTTTTCTTTTTTTCTCTTTCTTTCTTCTCTTTCTTTCCTTTCTTTTCCTTTCTTTCCTTTCTTTTCCTTTCTTTCTTTTCTTTTTCTTTTCTTTTTTTCTTTTCTTTCCCTTTCCCTCTCTTTTTTCCCTCTCTTTTTTTTCCTCTCTTTTTTTCCTCTCTTTTTTTCCCTCTCTTTTTTTCCCTCTCTTTTTTTCCACTCTCTTTTTTTCCCTCTCTTTTTTCCCCTCCCCCTTTTCTCTTTTTCCCGACGGCAGCGCAATTTTACCGACAATATCCTGACAGGTGGGGGGGTGTCGCACCCCCCCCCCCCCACACCCTCCCTTTGGCGACGCCCCTGCATGGCGTACATTATTTTAACAAAGCAGTTGGCAAACTCTGTGTATAGATATGGCTCTACTCTCACTTACACCCGGGAGTATCTGTCTCTGCGTAACTTACGCTGGTCGGTGGAAGGTCGTGTTAGCTTTAATACTCGTGGGCAAGTTGGTCCGAGTAAGAGCGTGTGAACAACTATTGGTGTAAGTGAAATATACATCAGGTATTTACTGCTGCCGGGATTAACTTACACCGACTAGCAAAACCCCGTCTGAACAAGACTATTGCCTCGCTCAAGGTCGACAACCTCCTTATAGGACAGTTATCCATTGAGCAGCTCGTAGTCTCACACAAAGAAGTCATTGTGTTCATTGTGATGGGCGTTGGGAAAAACCAAACCATATAACAATCTTTATACAAAATACGAACTCTGTATTTCTAGTTGGCATCCCTTGAATGTAATATATATCCGTTTACTCGGTAACTCAATCTTGAATTCTTGTGGAAAACAAATAAACATGTGCACATAATGTTTATCTAAATAACCTGTACACATAGTTTGCCTGAAATTTGGAATGAATTTCCCGCCTCTTTTCATGAAATTAGTTTGGCAATATGATTTATTCTTGATAGATAAAGTTTACCTGCTCAATCTAAGAACTCATGGAGGTTGACCAATACATTTCTGAGAAGACACAAATTCTATCTATCAATATTATTTCATATTGTCACATTCACTTCCTGAAAAGAGGTAAGAAAAAAAGCCATTTCATGTGCAACAGTGTATTATAAATATGTATATCTGTTTCAGTCCAAAGCAATACCTCAACAATGTTTTCCCCTTAGTTAATCAAGTCTGTGTGCTTTTCCTTTGTAAGAGTTCCGTGGGAAACGAAAAGTCTAAAGAGTACAAGTATTTCAAACATTAATTAATATTTCATCGTTCGCAAAAGTCATACAAATATTCTTAAGGTCGAATAAATTTCAATTAAGTAACGGGAACTTTCCTAATTTTCTTAACAGAAACGGACATCTTACTCGTCATTTAATATTGATTATACACTTTTAAAGTTAGAGTTTTAAAAACACAATTTGCCATTTCTTGTAAGGTACTAGTAATATTTTGATATAGGCTTTAGTAGTATAATTTGTGTGATAGTGATTGTAATGACTTCTTAAATATTTTATTTTCTCATACCATTTTATTCTCTTTTTTTTAGATAGTTCAACTAAATGTATTCTTTTTTTTAATGCAGTATTTTGCATTAATTTAAGGAACGAAATGATGTATTTTTTAAAGTACATATTTGCAAAGCATTGTTTTCTTAAGTAAATATGATTTCTCATTTGATTTCTGAACACATTTTCAATTGTTCAGTGAAACGGGGAATGATACTGAGAAATTGTTGTGAACATGTACAATTCGGCTATTTTGACAGCAAAGGATTGTCAAATAAACCATCATTGAATTGGATTGAAATACTTACAGCCGGAAATACTTGAAGAATCATACAAACAGCCTCTAGATGAAATGAACATCTTTGTAAATGATTCAATTACGATGCTACATATTACAGTGCTCATTCTCCTCTCTGACGAGCATTCCAGCCAGTCGCTCGCATCTGGGTGGATAGAAGCAAAGTAGGAAAAAAATGCCTCGCTCAATGTTAGCTGCGTCCTTTTAGGACAATTAACTTCTAGATGAAGGCTGCTAGTAGTAGGTATCACAGCTAAAGTTTGAAAGTATCTACATTTCATTTCCCCTGCCAATTTCATTTTAGAGCACATGGAAAGAGGAGTTTTGATACCTCATTTGTCAAATTTGAATAAGTACTTTTGAAAATACGGCCACTTACATAAGAGACAAAATGGTCAAATTTTGCGTAATTAGGCTATAACTGACCATTAGCCATTTTCAAGGTGACATAATTTTGTAATTAATTGATGAATCACCTTTCTTTTCAAGAAATCTGTTCTCTGTATGGATTTCTACATGCCTATTTTTTTTCAGGTACTTTAGACAAATATTTTTTTTTGTGGAATTTTTCAAATAATTATATGAAGCCCATTTTGATGTGTGTCTGTGACAAAATTTTAATGGCTATTTTTCCGTCGCCGGAACAAGTTTTCATGGGTTTTGAAACATGGCTAGATTTAAGAGTGTCTATCAAGAGGGGCTGAATTTCGGCATATCTGGGGTATATATATAGCTTAATTATTTCTGTAAGGTTGGACCATCAAATCCTTTTAAATTAATTTTAAATGGCATTTGAAAATGGCTCTGAACTCTTAAAACTTCATATTTTTTTGTGTGTTTTCAAGTCTGCCTAAATTGAAAACCGTTAATGGTAGGGGAATGAATTTTGGCACATCAATAGAAAGTATGGCAGTGGCGGATCCAGGGGGGGGGGGCACAGGGGGCACGTGCCCCCCCCCCCCCGGCCAAAAAAATATGTTAAAATCAGCCCTAAATTCCCCCAAAATGTACTGAAAAACAGGGACGTGCCCCCCCCCCCCCCCGCGACCCAAAAAAAAAAATCAAAAAAATTCAAAAAAAAAATATGGCAAAAAGGTGACCTTACCCCCCCCCCCCCCAACGTAGCAAATTTAACAATTTAAAAATTTCTTGACCCCCCCCCCCCCCCCCCCAAAAAAAGTGCCCTCCCTCCCTCCCCCCTAGGCCTACATAACTTATTTACTATATAAACAAAAATAATAACAAATCCCTTTTAATTGAAATTCATTAATTGAATACACGGTCTTAAATTTAAAAACTCTGGGAAAACAATAAATGCCCTTTAAAGACCGTCACCACTACTGGGCCAGAAGCGATTAGACCACACAGAGAGCCATCGAGGTCACTGTGACAGGTGGCTATCTCATTAACTCAGCTCTCATTTAACATAAGAAAAAGAGGATCATGGGGGACCAACAGGCACCGATTGGGGAAGTTTTCAATATAGAGGGAGCAAGTAGCTATAAGTATGGCAGTGTGCCTTTAAATCCTTGGCCTGGGTTCACAATCACAACATGAGAATAGAGACACCAGTATGGGCGGTGCACTGCCGCCGAGCTATCACCGAGTGTGTGTGTGTGTCATTGGGTTTTCATACAGACGTGCATCAACTTCTTGATCAATCAGATACGATTACTGAAAAGACACTGCCTGAATTTAATTGGAATTTAATAATTATTTTCCAAAGATCAGAAAAGCCGTCATTACAGTTATTTGATTTAGATTGAAACACACAAAATATTTTTTTTCTGACGAAATTTGATTAAATTTTCACTCTATAAATTGACAAAGATTACACAAGTTTGTTCTTGAATTTCTTAAAAAGTCCCTTTGAAATTCAAAGTTCACTCGCATGACGTGCAAGAAAAATAGTGAGTGGAAAAACACAAACATGTATTATTGGTCTTGTGATCGCTTTAAAATCTGTTTAGGTTACGTTAGCATAATAATTCCGTAGAAATATATATGTATTTACTAATTTGTTCGCCAAATGCTGCAAATCCTGCCTCAGTTTCGATATTTGAAGCCTCAGGATTTATGCTCCGTTTCGGATCTTGATGGGACGGCAAGCGGCGGTGCGGTGATGCGACACGTGGCGCAACGTGGGCCGTCGGATCCCCGTGCGAAGCTGGGGGCTTGCTCGCTGTAGTCACTCTCGCTCAGTGCGTATTATACACAGAGTACAGCTGTACTAATCGGATTCGCGCTCTAGCGCCATTTGGCGGTCATTCTTAATATTTACATGATCGTATTCTCCAGTAAATTCTCTTTCTTCTCGTATCAAAATTGAATTAAAAGTATGTTTTTCTGATATAGAAAAATCGTTTCAAACTTTTCACTCTGATTTTTCACGATCTTTTTTAAACATACCCCCATCAGTTTTTATATGAAAATAAAGCTTAAGATCTGCTCTTTCCAACCAGTGGATTTTTAAAACTCAAAGACGAATGGCGTTCAAGCGAATTGAGCTAACACTAGGGATACAAATCGGCCGTCAAAAAAAAATGGCGACAAACGAAGTGAGACCGTACAAATTAGAGGGTAAATCTCAAGCAACTGTGTCGTAAGTAATTAATGGATTTTGATGAAAATGACATGACATGAAAGACAGAATCCTGAGCTTTCGAGAGACATATAATTTTATAATATTTATTTTTTCCATGATATGAAAATCTTCCTTCACAAAGAGAGAATTTGCGTGGTTGAGCTCTGTGTGTCCCCACTCAACGCAGCTCTTCTGTGATACCTACTAGTAGTCCCACTCAAAAAGGCGTTGTGTTGTTCGGAAAATCAAGCTATACAACTGACTTCATACAAAATACGAACTCCGTATTAAAAAGTTGGCCTCCCTGGAATAAAAAAATCTATCTCTCTACTCCGTGATGTTCGGTAACTCAGTCGTGACATTCCTGTAGCAGCGAATAAACATGTTCACATAAAGTACATCAAACTAACATTTAAACACTGTTCTCCATAGAGTTGGAATTACTTTTTTGTTACCTCTTTTCATGAAATGATTTTGGCAATATGATTTATTCTTGATAGATAAAGTGTACCTGCTCAATCTAAGAACTCATGGAGGTTGACCAATACATTTCTGAGAAGACACAAATTCTATCTATCAATATTATTTCATATTGTCACAATCACTTCCTGAAAAGAGGTAAGAAAAAAGGCCATTTCATGTGCAACAGTGTATTATAATTATGTATATCTTTTTCAGTCCAAAGCAACCAGCGTAGGAGATTTATCCACACCCGTCAATGCCTTTTCCCAAACGGACGGCAATCAAGTCCTTGTAAGTTTTAGCAAAATGTCTCAAAGATTTGTTTTTCTCAAGTTAATCAATTCAGTGTGCTTTTCCTTTGTAAGAGATCCGTGGGAAACAAGAAGAGTACAACAAGTGTTTTAAACATAAATTAATATTTGATAGTTCGCAAAAGTCAGAAAAATATTCTTAAGGTCGAATAAAATCGAATTAAGTAACGAGAACTTTCCTAATTTTCCTAACAGAAACGGACACATAGATCAAGTTAAAGTCAAATAATTCAATATTGATTATATACTTTTAAAGTTAGAGTTTTATTTTATAAAATACAACTTGCCATTTCTTGTAAGTTACTTGTATTATTTTGATATAGACTTTAGTAGTATAATTTGTGTGATAGTGATTGTAATGACTTCTTAAATATTTTATTTTCTCATACCATTTTATTCTTTTTTTTAGATAGTTCAACTAAATGTATTCTTTTTTTTAATGCAGTATTTTGCATTAATTTAAGGAACGAAATGATGTATTTTTTAAAATACATATTTGCAAAGCATTGTTTTCTTAAGTAAATATGATTTCTCATTTGATTCCTGAACACATTTTCAATTGTTCAGTGAAACGGGGAATGATACTGAGAAATTGTTGTGAACATGTACAATTCGGCTATTTTGACAGCAAAGGATTGTCAAATAAACCATCATTGAATTGGATTGAAATACTTACAGCCGGAAACACTTGAAGAATCATACAAACAGCCTCTAGATGAGATGAACATCTTTGTAAATGATTCGATTACGATGCTACATATTACAGTGCTCATTCTCCTCTCTGACGAGCATTCCAGCCAGTCGCTCGCATCTGGGTGGATAGAAGCAAAGTAGGAAAAAAATGCCTCGCTCAATGTTAGCTGCATTCTTTTAGGACAATTAATTTCTAGATGAAGGCTGCTAGTAGTCCCACTCAAAAAAGGCGTTGTGTTGTTCGGAAAATCAAGCTATACAACTGACTTCATACAAAATACGAACTCCGTATTAAAAAGTTGGCCTCCCTGGAATAAAAAAATCTATCTCTCTACTCCGTGATGTTCGGTAACTCAGTCGTGACATTCCTGTAGCAGCGAATAAACATGTTCACATAAAGGACATCAAACTAACATTTAAACACTGTTCTCCATAGAGTTGGAATTACTTTTTTGTTACCTCTTTTCATGAAATGATTTTGGCAATATGATTTATTCTTGATAGATAAAGTGTACCTGCTCAATCTAAGAACTCATGGAGGTTGACCAATACATTTCTGAGAAGACACAAATTCTATCTATCAATATTATTTCATATTGTCACAATCACTTCCTGAAAAGAGGTAAGAAAAAAGGCCATTTCATGTGCAACAGTGTATTATAATTATGTATATCTTTTTCAGTCCAAAGCAACCAGCGTAGGAGATTTATCCACATCGCAACCAGAAAGCAAACCCCTCAATGTTGAACTTGAGGATTCTGACTTTTCCCAAACGGACGGCAATCAAGTCCTTGTAAGTTTTAGCAAAATGTCTCAAAGATTTGTTTTTCTCAAGTTAATCAATTCTGTGTGCTTTTCCTTTGTAAGAGATCCGTGGGAAACAAGAAGAGTACAACAAGTGTTTTAAACATAAATGAATATTTGATAGTTCGCAAAAGTCAGAAAAATATTCTTAAGGTCGAATAAAGTCCAATTAAGTTACAAGAACTTTCTTATTTCCTAAACAGAAATGGATCGTTTACTCATCATTGAGTATTGATTGTTTACTTTTAAAGTTTTTTTGTATTTGTTTAACTACAAATTGCTATTTCTTGTATTGTACTAGTAATATGTTGATGTCATAAGCCATAGGCTTTATTATAATTTGTGTGATAGTAATTGTAATGACTTCTTAAATGTTTCTTTTTTTACAGCATTCTATTCTGTATTTAAGATGGTCTAACTATGTATATTCGCTCCTTCAATATTTTGAATTGACATAATGAACAAATTAATGGAATTTCTACATATTTTTTCAAGCATTGTGTTCTTAATTAAATGCAATGACATGGGGAACGATACTGAGAAATTGTTATGTACATGTATAGTTCAGGAGCTTTACATCAAAGGATTGTCAAATAAAACCATCACTGAATTGAATTGAAATAATTAAAGGAGGACACACTTGAAGGAACAGACAAATCGTTTCTACCTGGGATGAACAAGATTGGATATGATGCAGGAACTGTTGCTGTGTTGAAGGATAGTTGGAAAAGTGTAAGTAGAACATATTGGCATCATTTATTCATTCATTCATTCATTCAATTATCTACTTATGGGGGTGGGGGTAAATCTGATGGCATTTCAAATTCATTCAAATAAATTTAACGTGTGATATGTTTGTGAAAATACTGCTTAACAATATTGGCATTTCAATATCGCAATGTATTTGTTCAATCAGATAATGATTAGTTTATTGTTAAAATTAACATCTCTCCAAGCGTGCCGAAAGAAAAGGGAATATGAAAAATTACTCCTGGACATGTATCCCTTGACTTTTGCCCGTGTTGACCGAAAGCTACCCACACAAAAACTACCCCGTAGGGAAAATAACGCCTGAAACTATATTCCAAAACAAACGCTTCAGCTACAGTTTTTTTTAGGGCCTCACCAGTAACAACAAAGTCGCCGAAAGAGTAACCCAGGTCACTGGATTCAATTTCGATTCTCTACATTGCAGTGCTCATTCTCCTCTCCACTGGAGAGCATTCCAGCCAGTCACTCGTTTGAAAGCACACCAATGCTAATCCAAGTACAATGACATTCACATCCTACCTGGTATCAAACACCTGGGTGGATGGTGAAATTGTTGAGAAAATGTCTCGCTCAAGGACAACAATCTCCTTAAAGCGAATGTTGAGTTCTGGGGAGAGGTGACATATCATTGTTCTTTAATATGCAAGTGTAGAAGAACATCAAAGTAAAAATGTCCCCTGAAAAGCATGGCTCTTCAAATGCCTTCGTATTCTAAATATGGCAAGTAACAGCTCAAAAATGCGGCCCGATTTTCATGCCACATGTTTGTGTAGTCCCATATAAATCTTACTGTGTAAAGTGCTTGTTACTCTACCAGGACTAGGTCAAATTTCTTATCATTTTGATGACTCGAGAACCTTGCAGTACACATCAACACTTATATGCTACATGATCAACTTTTTCTGATCAATTCCACATCGTTTCTTTCACAATGCAATAGCATCACCAGAACTCAATTGTTGTTTTCAAGGACCAACAGGACTGAAACACAGACAAAAACTAAAAAAGACAGACAGATGAATAGATGTGAGAAACGGGAGTAGAATTATACTGACCCATATAGCAAATAATTTTCTTAAATATTGATCACAACTATAAATTTAGACGATATCGACTCAAATAAAGTAACTTCAGTTTGCGCTTAAATACATAAATACTGACCGATTGCGCTATTCTTGGTTCAAGGGAATTCAAAAACCTAGGTCCAATGGACCCCAAAGTATTAAGGGCAAATTGCGTTCTACCTAGAGGTAAGTGATATGCTTGCGCCTGTCGTGTGGAATAACTATGAACTTGGTTATTTTTTTAAATATTCTAGCCAAGGCTACTGGCAGTAGACCTGTATTCAATTCATACATTAGAGCTCCTAGTTGTAAATGATAATATCTTCAACTTTCAAAACACCACTATTATAAAAAACAAACATCTTGTTTAATCGGGTTTCCGGGTTTGTGTCTTAGGAGGTGGGCGATGAGCAACAGCTCCCATTGGTGGGACAGGTGCTTCTTGATGATCTAAGCTCCGCGCTAGAAGAAACGAAGGATCGTATTAAGGCGGTCGTCAATGCATTGGTAGAAAAACGTGTCAAACCTTACAAGATTTACCAGTCACATGTGGATCTCAATACTTCATTTATGGTCAGTTGATTACGTTTTGTATATCAATAGGTTTATTGTTCATTTGATAAAATGCTTGTATTTAAACATACAATCGCATTATAAAGAGATAAGCCAGAAGGGATTCATTTTGTTCATAGTTATGAGAGATACAGATTTAAGAACTTATATAATAATCATTCATGCCGTTCTAAAGCGCATATCACAATAATCGTGATCTTCCAAAGTACTTTGGATACCATTACTGTAATAGCTTTAGCTCAGGCAACCGTTGCACTCGGTTCATTCAAAGAATAAATCCTACCATGTACTTACATACTATTCCTGGGTCGAGTGTGGCAGACGTAGATTATGTATTGCCAGAGGTCGTATAGTGCTATGGCAGAGATAAGAACTTCGTACCCCGAGGTTCACAGTCTGGAAACTTATCTACTAGGCCAACAAATATTTGCATTTACCATCATATACATATGCTGTCATTTAGACGGTCCACGCAGTACTACGCAATATTTCCCGTTATTTCCTTTAGAATGCGACTTTGCAGAGGAGCATGAAGACTGAGAACTTAGGCAATCCTGATGCTGCATTCGTAGATATGGTTCTTCAGGGCCTTGAAATGATTCGTGATGAAATAGACAGAGACGAGTGTGAGATCTTGATCACCAAGCCTGACTTCCAAGAAGTGACGGATGAATCTCAAATACCAGACTATCAAGGAAATAGAGTCATCAATCAGGTGAGAACATTTTTCATCATGTTTGTATTGGTATCAAAGCAATACAAGAAAGCTATATAACGCAAAAAGTAAACCATACACCTAGAATCTGTATCAGAAAGATCAAGGTAGGTCCCATACATTAACAAGTATTATTACATCGTATGGCATTGTGAACCTTTTGCCTGATTCAAGCTTTATTAGGGCTATCACCTCGATGCAGTGATCAGATAATACAATCTCAAATGTAGACATGTGGTTGGTTACATATGGGACTAAATATCTTGGACTTGACCTTATGTAAACATAATTAGTGATATAGTAAATTTGAGTATAATTATTGCTTGATTGTTGAGTCAATTTTTTAATTTTGTGTTGTTGTTTTTATTTAATTTTGCAGGCAAACCTTTGTAATACCACCTTCACTATCACGAGTTTAAAGGAATATATCCTTTTTACATTCATGTTTTGATTACGATATTTCTTTACACAGTCTCTCCCAATGCCAGCAAACATGACGTCATCAATGAACAGTAGTATGGTGGCATGTAACCCACTGCCTACTGTCTTACGGGAGAAACTAGTGAAGAAGCCATCCGAGAGAGCTGCGATACGCAACGCTATTTCACAAATCATTCTGGATTCTCTGAAGACAGGGCACCCCGGACTAAAGATCAACAATACATATAACTTGAATTGCAGTACTGCTATGTTGCCGGTAGGTAGATATTACATCTGTAAATGTATATAGATATATCGAATGCCATGAGAAGCCTGGCTATTTTATAGACTCAAGGGGTCAGGGAGGATGCAAAGTTCCCAAGAGCCAACATCAAGGCCTCGAATATTAAAGCAGTCGATTTGTCTTATATTTACCGAATTGACACAAAATAATCTAATAAGAATTCTTACCTTATCATTTTCTTGAGTAACACTGTCTGTTAATATTTGCTGGAAAGATGACTGAATGTTTAATACAATCATTTGGGAATCGCAGACAAAAAGCATTGTATGGTTTTAACACGTAAACCAATGGGGATCCCAGCAAAATTTTACTATTTTCCCGGTACCCGGAATCTTGTGGGAATCTCACTCATGAGCTATTAACCGGTGCTGGCATTGTTCGTTTCTTTACGGGAATAGCTAAAATCACGACTCCAATTTCGACCAATCAGATGGCTAGATTTCTAAAGAGAGGTATATAATATAGTATTAATGACTGCTTTGAGAGAAATAGTTGTTTTTATACGCTCAAGGGAAGGTTACAATTGTGCTATTGCCCGAGGCGTGCCGAGGGCAATAGCCCAATTGTAACCTTCCCTTGAGCGTATAAAAACAACTATTTCTCTCAAAGCAGTCATTAATACTTTTATATGCAGAAAAAAAGTCAACTTATGACACCACCTCGGCCTTTCTCTAGTTTATCTGCACGGTTGTTTTTTGTATGGGTGTATCTTTGAGAGTACAGACTAGATCTAGATTCTAGTCTAAGCAAGATATTTTTACAATTTTGGGGGTGGGCCGGCCCTGTGGGGAATATGGAGAAAAACTTGCGCTTTCATATGACACCTCACTTATTGAGTATCACCTTTGGGATCACAACAGATAAAGGTTTGAATCTCGAATTGAAAACAAAAACTTGACTTTTTTTGCATGGTCGCGCAATGCACGTAGACTGCATAGAGACTGCATTGCGTGCAATCTCTATGGGAAGAATTTTAGCACACAACATCAGGTGCGCGATCAGACACCCTAGACTACTAAATCTATTTTCGTCTACGTCTATGCTGGTACTCGTCAAAAGCATTTTCAGCAACTAAACGAACATGTTTATGGATAATTTCACGTACCCTTTTTGCTGTTCTTGCTGTCAGCGAGTCTTGCATTTGATAAGTTGAAATCTTGGGAGAGTTTCTTCAGCCATTTTTGTCTTGTTTGGAATTGTCTCGTCTTGTATGAAAATACCGACCAATTCTTCGCACACGTACGGTATCCTCGATCGCTCAAACCATTTTTTAACATGTGAACCTATGGGTATTTCACCAAGACTGAACTATTTTCCCAGTAACCATGGTAACTGGGATTTTAGAACTATTTTTTTGAACTATTACATGGGTTTGGAATTTTACCGGGAATTTTACAGGAATAATTAAAGTTTATGAATGCAATTTCGACCAATCAGATGGCTGGATTTCTTAAGTGAGGTATATAACATACTTAAGTAAATAGTATCTGTGAGAATAGACTATTAAGATGTTGCTCAGAGATAAACCTCATTTATTCGTCGCCTAGGGCAAGGAATATAGAGGCTTCGGTAGAAGGGGAGAGGGAGGGGTGGGGGTGGGGGTTAATGCCCTTGCATAGTGAAAGTCCCATAAGGACACACAGTCACTATTGAATTTGTAAGAGTGCAACCGATTTATATAATTAAGGCCACCCCTCTATTCTGCCTTCCTCCCGGTTATTCTAGAAACCAGTCATGATTCTGATTAACACAATATTTGAGGGAAGCTTTCACAGAATAAATTTTAGCATTTCGCACGTCACTATAATTCGTAATCTGAAAATGTTGGGTGGATTGTATGCTAGCTTTACTTATTTATTTATTTTTGATTACCTGAAACTGTTGTTTTCATGCTAAAGTGATGATTTTTTTTTCTCGCAAAGGTGGCCTTTTGGAGAATTATGGGAAACACACTTATTGAATGTTTAAAGTTGATATTCTAAGACAATCCAAAATATTGAGATAATTACATCAATAGAAAGCTTTTAACCCCCAGAATAACACTAAATGGTGTCCAACTAAAAAAAAAACAAGTTTAGAATAGTGAATTTATGCGAGTAAACTTTACGCAACTATCTAAGTCTGAAACCCGGAAGTGGATGTAGAGTCGGGCCTCTATCCGTGACGTCACGAACGGGACTCATGGGCTCAGTGAGAAGAGTGAATGGCAATGATATCCCTACGTAAATGCTATCCTGTCAGAGCTTAGATTTGTTGTTGTTAATGAGTATATTTGATGGATTTTCTGTTTTCATTTGAATGAAGAATAACGAAGCAACATTTTCCAGTCGCTGATTTCTTTTTATATCCTCATATTCACCTATTTGGTAGAGATTTAAGACGAGTTTAATGCTTGGGAAACCAGGTTAAATCATGCACGTATGGATAGGCGGATGCATTATCTTGTCATCAGATAAGGTACAGCTAGAGCAGTTTTGTAAAACGAATAGGCCTAGAACTACGATAGTACTTATCATAGATGTGTGTGACTGCCTAAAAAAAGGATACAGTACCAGTTAAACATTTTATATTGTAAAATATCAAACTTGAAAGAGATCATGCAAGCGCTTTCTCTATAATATTTTGACAACGTCTAGTGATTGAACGATATTCATCTGCGAGTGATGCGGCTCTTGCACAAACGTTCGTGAAGCGAGCAGAATCGGCAGGTAGGACCAGGCCACTGCTCTAGCTCTAGGCGCGGCTTGCTTGTGATTGAACGTACGGCAATTGCAAGATAAGCGATGTTACCCGCTAAGAAAAACAACTAACAAAGACCTGCTCCTCATACTACCGGTGTCAGAATTGGTAGATCGCACAATGCACAGCATGGAAGAAGATGAAAGATCTTCAGGGCCAAGGAAGGCGAAAGACATGGGGGAAAAGGAAGAAGAAACCAGGCATCGGGAGATCGCTGTATGGTAATGAACTGTGCATGGGTACGGTCCACTAACCAGACAGCTACTCACTCCGTGCCTGGGCCGATTTCAACACCAAAACAAAAATTACATGGTGAAAATATCGACTAATAGCACATCGTCGGCATGTATATGTCATAATTTTTAAAAGGGGAATTGATATTAATACTATGAAATATTAGAGGAAGGTAAAGAATTGTACATAGAATTATGATTTATTAGTCTTTTCAGCCTTTGAAACAAAATAAGCAGAAAATCGTATCTCTCTGCACATGCTTTCTATGGAACATCCGGGTACCTGAATATACTCTTTCCCGGACGTGATGTCATATATATAGTAGACCAGCGCCGTGACTGATTTTCTATCCAAAGAGAGGCGGATATTTTCGACATTTTAATCAAGGATTTCGAGTAGCCAGATTTTGTGTGTGATATACTATGTAATTGAAAATCTTATAAATAGCATATGATTGCCGTAGGTACCAAATTAAGGGACATTTATTTGCTTAGAATATCAGCTTTAAACATATATTTATTAACTTTGTAAATATTGTCCAGAATCTAAATAAGCATTTCATCAATGTATTGGTTGTTATTTATTTGTTTTATTTATTTTCTCTGTCTTTGTATTTTTTCTTAGTGTACCAATACTTCATCGTATGAACATGAAGTCGCAGACGACGAGGTTTCCCGACTCGTTGCTTTCTGGACCAGTAAGACTGTCAAGCTAGATAATGACGTCAACAGTCAAATCAAGAAGTATTTATTTCCTCTTAAACCAAGAAGAGTCAAGAAGGCAAGCATACCAATATCATAAGAATATGGTCCTTTTTTTCTCTTTATTTTTCAGATATTAAGCACTTTATGAAATTTTCAATTAAATTTGAATCACATCAATGGCTTATTCAAAATTATAGCTTCAAGATAAATTTTCTATAAAAATCATTTTCACTCTAAAATTCGTGATGTTTGTTTCCAAACTTAGTTTAGGGTCGCCTTGTCTAACTCCTTTATACATGTCGTTCTATAATACACCTTTTAACTTCAATTTTACATATTAATATAACCAAGTGTTTAAACATCCTTTTCTTTTACATTCAGGCGCTTTTCATTTTATTATAAAAGGACCGTCTTGAGAAGAAGGCCTTGATATTTTATGATACCTTGTCTCATTTTTGCTATTTTAACTTAACAATTGCTGATTCTTTTTTTTCTCACAGAGTTCAGATTCACATCCAGTCATAAAAACTCGGCAGGAAGAGGACGAGATTCTAGACATTGCCCCGACAGCAAAGCTCCTCGGAGACAAAATGCCGAGATAGCGAAGAGTCTGTTAACTGCATACCTCCTATTACCTAAATTCATGTCAAGCTATTAAAGGGGAAGTCCACCTAAAGTCTTGGTAAATTCAGTAGAAGCGCAAACAGTCGAGAAACAGATCAGTAAATGTTTGAGCAAAACCTGAAAAATATGGAAGTCGCAATCGATCAAATATATATTGACAACTTGTTAATGCATCTTGCAAGTTCTCCTCCCTTTTGCTCTTTTCAACACAAAAGAAGAATAAAAAACTCTTTATTTCTAGGAACTAAAAAGTTCTAATCGTGCATGCACCCTAATTATTATCTTTACACAAATTTTACACAACCCCAGTATGATAAAAGAATCCTTCATCAACAACTAGGCAAATGAAAATTTATTACATTTTTGTACAGAAAAAAGGGGATAGGACCTCGAAAGATACGTTTGCATTGAGCAAAACTTAACAAATTAATTGCTTCCTTATTTATCAGGTTTGCTGAAACCAACCTCATATTTAAGTAACAGTTTTCTCACCGCTTGAGATAATGAAAAGTGACTTATTGCAGAAAATAGACGATGACGTGGCGTAAGTGAATACAAAGATATTGAATTTAATTGAATCTCATTGCCAAGCATATGAGTGATATTGGAAGTTTCACTCATCCTATTTTGCATGATTGTGCTTCATATCAGAGGAGATGGTTTGACAGAAGAGTGCTTAGGTAGATTAATAAAGAGGATCGTTCTTTTAAATCAGAAAAGTTAGCTACTATGAATACAGGTATTAAGTATCGCAGAAGTGATTACTTTTGAATTTTGAAGAGTGTATGTGTTTTGTATATTTGATATTTTAAAAATATTTTCATATGTTGTACAGAAATTCGTATGCTAATGTTTGGCTTATGCTTACCCTCTTTGAGATTGTGTGTAGTACTTGAAATACCATTAAATTGTGAAAGAAAAAAAAACTGTCTGGAATCTACTGCATGGGACAGAATAACAGGTTCATGACGTAGACATAAGAATTAGCTGTGAAATGTGAGGTTTCACGTAATCGGCAAAATGAAAAAGATGTTGGCCCAGCCTTGTTAAAAATTCCATGCACCGCACACAGAAATGTGTGCTTGGATGGGACAACATACTCATGGCAAGAAAGTTTGGTCCAAACTGAGCTTTTTCTCGTCATATCTTGAATATGAGAGCATTTGAAGAGCAATCTTTTGGAATTTATACTATGATATATGAAGAATGAAAAAAGCTTAATAATTATTATTTCTTATCTAAATACACGAACGCAAATTATTCTCTGTAAAATTCTGAAAAAATAAATAAGAGATTTTGAACTAAGTTGAGGTTACAATTGATATAGAAAAATTGACAATGCTGTCATTTTCGTGTTGTCATGCATGGAGAACTATAGAAGGGATTTTCGAACTGATTTTGTATAAAATGAACACTGCCTACGTCATTGATATAATACCAATCCAAGTCTGCAGTTATTACAATGGGGCATGGATTATAATGCATATCTCGGGAATAAGGGTATATAGAGTGAGTTGGTAATTAGTACTATTTGCATGCAACTATAGGTGTGATATAACATAGAGGCTATTCGTGAATTGTACATGTACTAGTTTTCGTTTTTTTTAATCATAGATTATGACTAGTTGCATTCGTAGACCATTATATGTATGAGTGGGATATGCACACTTAGTAAAAAAAAACTTACTTCTATTAGTTTGCAACCTACATGGCTATTTTTGCACAACTGTGAGTGTTATTTCTAGATATTGAAATATATGATGATCATTCTAGTTTATGTATTATATATGGTTAGAGTGCCAGGGGCGGGGGGAGAGGGTCGGCGGTTTAACCCCCCCCCCCCCCCTTGGGCGGCCAAGTGAAAACAAAAGAAAAAAAAGGGGGGAAAGAAGGGGGGAAAAGAAGAACAAAAAAAGAACAAAAAAAAGAACCAAAAAAAGTAAAACAGTAAAACGGCGCGATTTTTGGAAAATCCTGGATCCGCCACTCGGTCAAACCACCCCCTTGGCAAAAAGCTAGATCCGCCCCTGAGTGCCCATGTCTGCGCTGTTTTTAATATAGCATAAAATAGACAAGCAACGTAAATTTGACATCCTTTTGTTTTTACCTATTCGTGCAAAAAAGAGTAAAAACTAGAGAAAAGTCTTATTTCAGTAATTTATTCAGGAGCATCGACATGCTATCTTTCACGTCAAAATCCCAAACCTCTATGTTAAATGTTAAATGAATGAGGGGGCATACAATGACACAGGCACACAGTCGCCTTTTCTTGTGAAAATAACATTGTTTTTGCTGGAATTTTCTCAATTTTATTGGCACCCTTACTAGAAGAGGATTAATATGCATGGGAGTATGCACTATAGGGGAATATAGAAGAAAATTCTTTTCGATTTCAATTCTAATGTTCGGTGCTCATGCAGACATAGGGCTCCCCATCATACTTGGTATTTGTAATTAAGTCATATACGTTTCACATTTGGAAATGTCACATATGTTATATGATATTAGCTTCTGTGACGTAATTTTGTATATAGTTACCATTTTTTTTTCTTTGCCTCATCAGAGGATTTATTGATTATATATACATGGTTACATTCAAAGATACAATACTACAAGTCAAATTTACATAATCGCAAAAACATTATTATTGTCATAACAAAGTATTGAAATTGAGTTTTGCTTTGCAAAGCAATTGAATCATAATTAACATACAAATTATACTGATACTGATTTTTTTTTGATTTTTTTTTTCTTTTCTTTTCTTAAATAACACCCAACAGTTTTTTTGGTAAAATCTTTCTGGTCATCTTTAAGTTTGATTTACTTTCCATTCTTTTTATAATTTCTCTATGGAGATTTTGTTTAGAAGCAACTTTTCTCTTGTCTATCCCAGTTATATTTCGTTTAACAATCAATTTATAAATGGTCCAAAATGTATATAGTTACCATTATAATGCACATGTGTAATTGGAGTTGAATTATATGATTATACATTTTTAGTAATTAAATGCTGTCTATGTAATTTTAAGTCATCTCGCAGCACAATTTCAAAGCAATTTCGAACTGTTGCATGAACGTGGTTAATATTTTAGCACCATCGCATGATGACGCAGCTACGTATGTGATTAAATCTGAATTCATCTGTAATCATGAAGCTTATTGAAATTCGCCAAACCTAATTTTGTTTAAAAAAGTAACCATTAAGAAGGGTTTTTATTTCGTATAATGGATTAATTTATGACTACCGGTTTGTCAAACCAAAATCTTTATTGGCAGTTTTAGTACCAACTTTTCTCAAAACAAACCAATTCTTGTAATGTTATATAGACCGGATACTACGTGGGCATGGGGGCATGTTCCTCCTTTTCAAATGGCGACAGAATATCGAAACAGAGAGAGAGAGGGAGAGTGAAAGCGAAAGAGAAAGAGAGAGAGAGAGATAGAGAAAGAATGAAATAGAAAGAGAGGAAACGGAGTGGGAGAGAGAGAGAGAGTGAGAGACGAGAGAAAGAGAGAGAGAGATATACAGACGGAAAGGGGAGAAAACCTGAAAAAGAAGGTACCACCTAATCTCGGCACCCAGTGGCTAATGCACGTTGTTAAATCGTGATCATGAATGTTGAAGGCCACGTCATAACACTGGCAAGTTAATTACAGTCTGCTAGGTACACTTTATTCAGCATTGCCTTTCACGAAGGAGTAGAACGGATCCAGTCATTAAAGGGGCACTGGCATTATAGGGGGACAAGTTAAACAATATGTATGCGGGTAATTATTACAAATTATTCTGTGATGTTTTGTAAGAAATAAGGATAATTGCTTTTAGAAAGATTTGGAAATCCTGAAATAAAAACAACATCAATCCTGTTGAATAACAAATATTGAAAATTCCTGCAGAGATCACACAGTGATTGAATAAAATGGAACGGCACACACTCATATATGCAGACACACATATTTAAGTTCAAGCGATTAAAAATATATTATTTTCGGAGAAAATAGCACACCTTGTTACTTTGCCTGCTATGATGCTTAATCACTGGGAATGGGAATGATCAAAGTACATATATTCCAAGTTTACCAGTAGGCCTACCCAACTCACCCATAAAAGCTGAATAATACTTGACACAAACACAGACCCTTGTCAGTCGTATTAGTGTGTCTGATCTGTGAGAAAAGCAGACTGGACGGTCTAGCCTTATAGCTAGGCTCTGCTATATTTCACCATGGATATCCATGATTTCACACAGCCAGAAACGTTTAGAGTATAGGCTCGGCTTCAAGACTATGTGGAATTGTGTTCTAGTGTCAAACTAGAGTCTGTATCTGCAGACTAAGGCTTAACTGAGTCATGGGTAGGGGATTCCCCAATCTCCTCGCGCTCTAAATTGTCCACGTTTCACCTTACAGCCCCAGCTCTGCGCTGAGTGTACGTATGTATGCCTGTAAATTATGTTCGTATACCCGCCATGTTTAATCATAGAAACAATAGCTGCGTGGTTTCAGTATTGTGCTATTGTGAATGACTGCTTGAACTTCCTCCCCGAGTGGAATACTGTAATTCCAATAGGCTACTATAACATATTTACATGGAAGGCTTTCAAGAGGTACACCTCCGGACCTTCGGGTAAGTTCGTTCTCGTGTTACATGTACGATTCTCACAGGTAATCAGAGAGTTGCGAGTCCCTCATCTCCCTGTGATAATTTATAATGACAAAACTCTGAAAAGGACATCTACAATGTACGATCGATGAACAGGTATATAGTCATATAACATCGTTGGATTAAAGTAAAGTAAGTACAGTAGTATGATCTGATGCCCTGGCTGCTTTATATATTGATGGTTAATAGCTAGCACACCATTCTGGATGTGTTTGATCATAGAATTTTCGCCATTGTTATGCTATAATATTATTATTCTGCTGAACTGACTATAATACATTACCATGATCATACTTGTCTGTCCACGCGTTCGCAGGATTTTTTTTTTTTCAAGGGGGGGGGGGGGGGGGGGGGGGTAAGAGGACACTTTTTTTTCTTTTGGTCTCGAAATTTGAAAATTTGACATTTTGCTCCGTTGGGGGGGGGGGGGGGGGGGTAAGGTCACCTTTTTTTTAGGTAATTATTATTAAAAAAAACAAAAAACAAAACAAAAAAACCCAAAGGGGGGGGGGGGGGTTAGGGGGTTTTATACACATAAAAATACCAAAGGGGGGGGGGGGGTTTAACCTCCCAAACCCCCACCCCCCTGCGTACGCGCCTGTGTCTGTCGCATAATTGGATTGCTTTGCATGACTGAAACAAGTCGATCTCGGCTTACCTAAATGTTTTACGGTGTGTAGACATTAACGTATAAACAATATAAATAGACTAAGCAAATCTTCGGGAAGGAGTGCCGGTGGAAGGATACTTTCTTGCACGATGTATGGTACATGCACGTAAACGTAGAATTGTAGATTATCAATATGATTACTCTTTTTTTTTTCTTCAGTGTAGCCTTTGCTTTTATTGTGACCAAAGATAGTATCGCGTGCATTGGTTATGTTTGGGATTTTCATTTCTTTTTTAAATGCCTTGTTATAATTATATTGCAATGTCTATACGGGGTATGGACCCATTAAGTATCGTGTCAGAAATGGAGGCCAAAGGTCAAAGGTCACCTGGAAGCTTAATTATTAAATTATTATTTGGCTGTCAGCACATTGCCGCCCCCCCCCCCCCCCCCCCCCCCCCCCTCCCCTCCCCGCACCGTTCTGTGGCCAGAGAATGGGACCGGCTTAAAGATAAACTCCAGTTCTGGTAATGCGATTGCATTGTGAAAGAAAAGGTGTGGAATGGATCAGAAACAGTTGATCATGTAGCATGTAAGTAATGGTGTGCACTGCAAGGTTCTGGAGTCATCAAAATCATAATAAATTTGGCCGAGTCTTGGTAATGTAACAAGCACTGTACACAGAAAGCTATATATGGGACAACACACATGATGTCGGCGCTAGTACTACCTTGATTTCCTTGTCTTTCTATGCTCATTACTCAGCCAGTATAAATTTTCTTCCAAAATTGTTTGGCACATGTCATTTATTTGTAATCTTGAACATTCAATGTAAGTTTCGTTTGATTCTGTAAGAATTTTTTTTATTTTTTTTACCAGAACTAGAGTTTATCTTCAAGCTTGGAATATTGTGAACAGGCCCTACTTTTCTAGAAAGCCTCATGTTGACCAACATAGCGTGTACGTATATGACATCATCGTCGTCATTGCGATTTGCGAATTTTTTAAATTATTTTTTACCAGAACTAGAGTTTATCTTTAAGCTTGGAATATTGTGAACAGGCCCTACTTTTCTAGAAAGCCTCTTGTTGATCAACATAGCGTGTACGTATATGACATCATCGTCGTCATTGCGATTTGCGAAATAAATGTCAAAAAGAAGCTGAACGAATATTTGGCTTCCAATGTAATATGTACTCGAGTTGATCCTGTTTTCTTTTTCATATACAGGAGTTCCTCTGGAATCATGGAATATAGGAAGCTTTTGATTGTCCTCATTTTCTTATTGAATGCAGCTATCTCACAGTCAACACGAGGTAATTATGTACAGCCCTTCGCACGATAATGGTGTAGATTTACACACAAAACACATAATTGGGTAACGAAAGTCTTTTGATATATTCCTGTTTCTAAACAGGATATGAAGAGCTCAGGAAGTGAAAGAGAAAGAGAAGGCAAGCAGGAAGAGACATACTAAGAGAGAAAGAAAGAGAGAGAGAGAGAGAGAGAGAGAGAGGGGATAGAAAGGGGGGGGGGGGGGTAAACTCAAAGAGAGACTAATGCACCCGTCAACCGGAGTCTTGAACCTACCCCCCTCAAGGGTCGTCAAGCATTCGACGTCAACTCGACGTCGAATCTTGGGGTCGCCAAAATCAGAGCGTGATGAATCTTTGACGTATTTTTGTTTGGCCGTAGTGAATCTTTACCTTATTATTTGTAGGAGAAGGTGAATCTTTGCCTCATTTTTTACCGAATGTTGTGAATCTTGAACGAATATTTTTCACATACAAGTGAACGAGCGTCGAGTGAAAAAATTATCGTGTGTGAACGAGCGTTGAATGTCTTTGACTCCAGGGGAAATGAGGGTTCAAGATTTAAATAAACTGTGACGTGGAGCTAGCTACGTTCGAGTTCGGATTTCGCGCTAAATCCGGTGTCCACGAATATTAAAACCCGAAAATATATACCTTCTGAACCTTCTGAATTTGGAGTCAGCAGGGCGGTATTCCGCATGTCGCTAACTTGTATGGCAGGTTTTGTGATGCCATACAAGTTAGCGACATGCGGAATACCGCCCTGCTGATGAGTACCAAAAGTGTACCCCGATAAAGTTTTTAATTATTGAAGAGTTTCTAATATGTCTTTACTCAACGAAGACTGCTTTGTCAACTGGTCACATTCTGGGTAAATCATAATATAACCCGGCTATGCAGACGTGGGGGAAATTTGTTTACAGCTGCTGTCACGTTTTGTTTACTTGTATAGCCTGCGCCAACGAAAAAAATACACGATGGCGACGGGGCGATTCGTCCCCTAAACCTCTGAAATCGCCACAGTAAATATCAAGACGAGGGCGAACAAAATTGATATATAATGAAAAATCGCCCCCGCCATAAATTGATATTCCCTGGGAACTAATAAATCAATTTATTGATTTGTCTGAGTGAACTCTCCGTTCCAACCACCAACTCCAAAACTAGAAATTTCCATCAACATTTTAAAAGTTTTGTGATTGCAGCGGATCGGCGGTCGTACCTACTGTAGCTAGATCGGTATCCGCCTAGCCTAAGCACGCGGCCGGCCAGGCCCGCGCCCCCGATGTAAATACGGAGTACAGATTCACATTACACAGAAACTAGCTGCTCCAGTGCAGCGCGAGCCCGCACGCTCCTATAAGTATTTGCGAGTGACGAGTGCTGAACTGCTAGCGACCAAATTGGTTCGTAATATGTTTATTTAGTCTTTTTTCCGACCCGAATTTTTATCATGGACAATGCAATCCCATTAAAAATAATGTTATTCCGTCTTAAATTGTGTTATCTATAACTTAAAACCATTAAATGTGAGTATATTTTTACTGTTGTCCCACATACCGATATATTTGTTGTAACGAAACGTGCAAAATCAATGCCAGATTTTTTCCTGTAAAATCGGTATAAAGCTAATTTCGGAGACAGAAATTGAATTTTGTTATAAAAACCCCGGAAATAAATATATAAATGATGTCCCTATACCTCAGCATTTTTCTTACAACTGTTTAATTAAATTATATTATTTATATACCAGGCCCATTGTCATTGATGCCTGCGCCGCGCCTGAGTGATGGCATCAATTTCAGTCTACGAAATGAAACTAGCTTTGGCTTGGCCTTTTATAGATTAGAATTAGAGTCTATACGGGGACAAAAATACGACTATGATTTTGCATGTATCTTTATAACAATGATCGTTATGTGGGACAACAGTAAAAATATTCATTTATTGGTTAAGTTATAGTCTAGATCTAAATGACACGATTTTAAACGGAGTTACATTTTTTTTTTAATGGGATCGCATTGTCCATGATAACAATTCAAATTCGGGACAGAAAAAAAAGACAAAATGACACAATATTACCTACCAATTTAGTTGCTAGTACTAGTAGCATGATGGCTAAGGAAAAACACAACTTATTGTTACAGCTTACAATGAATTAGCCCCCACTTTTCTTAAAGTAGCCCCCATAAAAAAATTAATTCCTAGCCTAGCTGCGTGTCAGTGACAACATTTTCTTACATAAAAACAAGCAGTTTAACAAAACACTCCTTTTGACAAGTTTTAGCTACATGTATATGTAAATCATTAAGCCACACGTTTAATTAACACAAAGTGAATAAATCATGGATACGGAGATCCAAAAATAATAATTATTGGCGAGACATCGTAGCCGAAGCGGAGACCCGAAAATAATAATTAGTGGCGAAATTGTACCTTTTTTTTAATTCTAGCTACCATTTTCAGGAAACAGATTGTTTCCACAAGTACTCATGATCAATTCTATGTTTCCTTTACTTAATCACTCTATCTACCATAAATAGCGGTGCTGGTGAAAGGCCGGTGAATCTTGACCTAATAAAAATTAAGCAGGTGAAGACGTGTGGTGAATCTGCACCTAATATTTTTAGCGGCGAGGTGAATCTGCACCCTATTTTTCTTGGAGATGGGTGAATCTGCACCTTATAAATAATTTGGAATAGTGAATCTTGACCTTATTTGTTACGAAGCAAGGTGAATGAGAGGTGAATCTTTGTGTCGGACGTTCAAGACCAAAAGTGAATAAGAGTGAAGTCTTGAGGGGGGTAGGTTCAAGACTCCAGTTGACCGGTGCATAAAGACATAGGTGTCGTGTCAAACAATAACGGACAAGCAGCATTTGTCAGAGAGAAAAAGAAAGAAATCATTGAGATATATCGCCAATTGATTAAAAAAAATTCATAGATAGGATATATGTGAAAGTACAAAGTTTTTTGTAGAACCAACTGTCCTTCCGAATTAGTTTACGCCCTCTATCTATATTATGATGAAACACTCAGGAATTAAACAATTCAATGTCAAAGAAGTGAAAAAAGTAATTGATATGTTGTAATATCCAGCAAATATTCCACTGTTCACCCTTGATAAATATTGTTTGTAAATATGTATAACATATATATATCGTGAACAAAATAATAAATCTTAATGGAAGAGGCAAATAGAAAATGAATATCTGATGAGAAATGATACCCTCACTCGCGCCCTGTTAATTGTATCGTGCAATATACTTTTATCATATCACGCAGGACAAATTACCAATCAATATGATAACAATAAGTTACGTGATATATTGATTGCAGTGTATCAAAGAAATAGAGATGGAATCTGTTTTGACATTTTTGTACATTTTTCTCCTGAAAACGATCAATCAAAATATCAATTTAATATGCATAACATTAAGTTATATGTTATATGTCACCATAATGTATAAATAAATTACCCGAATGAAAAAAAGAATATAAATGTTAGTTATGCATGTCTCAGTTCTTGTTCATTGTGTTTTGTTTCTTTGAATAGTCGTAACCAGATCAGTCGGACAGAACACCACTTTACCGTGTTCAATTGAAGTCGCGGATTCTGACCTGAGTCGGCTATATTGGATGAAAGATGGGACCACCGTATACTCCATGGATGGCATCTCAGTGCTAAAAAACGTTAGAAATTACTCGGTCAAGAGTGCAACTTCCCTGGTCATTCCTGATTTAGTGGAAACCGACACTGGAAACTATTCCTGTAAAATTACCCGCAAATCAGTGTCGACGCCTGTAACTGGGGAAAACCTTCAGTTGTATGTGATAGGTACGAGTATTGAACAATCTTCCACTTTTCGTACTGTAGTCATGTTGATGGTGAGGAAATACTATGCGCTTGAAGAGAAGTGAGATAGAAAGAAAGAAAAGGAGAGGAAATGAAAGAGAGAGAGGGGAATGGAGGGAGGGAGAGAGAGAAAGAGAAAGAGACAGTATGAAAACCTCAAATGTGAGAAATTCCAGTTAATACATTATACAGGCAATGGAATTCAAACCTCCCCAAAGAATTATTCATAATTATGATTTCGAATGATACGTTCCATTTTAAGGGGGGGGGGGGGGGTCATGCATCACTAAATACCATCGTCTACAAATTTGTGTGCATTATTTTTGTTGGTCTACTTATTAGAAACCTAATAGATACGGAGATGCCTTTTGTCCATCAGCCAGGATGCCTCAAATTCATATTAGTTGATAATTTTACCTTTTCTTACCAGTAAGCCCATTTCTCAGGCAACACATGTTATGTCCATGTTAACATGTCTGGTTCAACCTCCTGATACTCTCACCTCAACCCTACTAATGGAAATCAAAGTAAATTTAAAAATACAATAACAACAATAATATTCTACATATATTTACGGATTCTCTCTGCTTATACTCCTGTTTGTATAGTCCGTACCGTCCTTGTTTTCACGAAGTGACGGTAGTGAGGAAAATCGTAACGCAAAGTGAATGCAATTTTTTTTCACTACCGTCACTTCGTGAAAACAGCGACGCAGTATGTTTCAGAAACTGAGAATGATCATGTTCAACATTCGTGAACTAGACATTTCAGAATTCAATACTGCTTGTTTGACTATGTTATTTGGACTCTATGACTACCTTTCCTAGATTTCTCTGTTAGTCACTGCAAAGACACTGAGCAGCAGGTGGATGGTTGTAACTGTATCATCAATGGTTCAAACATTACATCTTTGGAGTGTTCTGCGTCAGGTTTTCCTCATCCTCCGGTTATCACCTGGGAGGAGGGTACAGCTAGCTACCAATCCTCGTCTATTAACTTGACAAGGTTTAGGGAAAACATCACTCTCGTCTGCAAAGCGCGAGATGAGAATCTACGAGATGTTTCCGCTAACAGATCAGTGTGTGTCTACTACAGTGCAAAGGGTATGTGTTTGTCCTGTATCTCGTATTTATAATCTCCATTGTAATGTTGCACCATGACTACATATTTAACACATGTTATCAATGTCAACAAGATCGATAAGACTTAAAGAGATGGTTGAGTTCTGGGATGAGGTGAAAATAATTTGTGAGCGTTACCATTGTATTATGCAAGTATAGAAGAACATCTGATAAAAATGTTCGCTGAAAAGCATGGCTCTTCAAATGCCCCAATATTCTAAATATGGCATGTAACATCATACAAATCGGGACGGATATTTTTTATGCCACATAATATACACATAGTCCCATATACACATTTATGTGTACAGTGCTTGTAATTTTACCAAGACTGACTGGGCCAAATTCTCATCATTGTGATGATTCCAGAACCTTGCAGTACACACCAATACGTATATGCTAGATGAGCAAACTTGTATGATCGAACGTTTCTGTCAGAATGCAATCGCATGACCAGAACTCAACTTTATCTTAAAGTTTTAAAAAAAATGATCATGAGGCCTCGTTCAGATATATGACTCGGCAAAACCGAGGCTTGATTTTTTACTAAAGATGACGTAAAGTTTAATACCTTTTATACAACTGTATCTTTTAACGCAGAGCTCTGTGGAAAAAAAATCACCCGTTGAAATATGCGATCGTTATCAGGTCATTACATTGAACATGGTTTTAATGGGATACCAAAGGGGATATACAAAAGAGTATTGAAATCGCCCTTGAGTTGGTTTCATGACTTCTTTGCGACTGGATTTAATAATAATAATAATAATAGAGTATATTTATGTAGCGCATCATAAATTGTAAATTTCTCCATGCGCTTTACAGTTTTGTACAATCATAACAATTTGAATATATAAACAACACTAAATAACAAAATAGATGAGCAAATGACAAAAAATATTGATGAAAAAGTAAACCAATTAATGCACCCATAATTACACCTACAAAATTAATTGACATTACATATAACAAATTCAACAAACGGACAAACACTCATCATGTCGCCATCAGCCTTTACTTCCCTGGTCTGCTAAGTGTTAGAAGTGAATGTTTATTCAACTGTTGGGACTCCTATTCTATTCGAAGAATGGTTTAAGGTAGCTGTCATCACATCTTCAACAACTCAAATGGTAAATCATTGTAATTCATATCACTTTCTTCAGGTGGAGAGCCGGGAAAGAACACTGGACCCACTCCGAAAACATCATTTGCTTTAGGGGTATCATTAACCTTCGTAATCCTAGTCATCATCATCATTTCCTTGATAATCTTCTGGGTATACAAGCGCCGTCATGGTTAGTAGTGCAATACGTCCTTTGTGCATTGTAAATGGTCATAAAACATATTCACGTTTTACTAATACATGTGTTTTTAGTTCAAGATCAAGCTTATGTTCAAGTTCTAAGGCCTTATATAGCAAAGACGAGGTGGGGGTACGCCGGCTCCAGTACGCTATTATGTAAACGTTTCTTCCAATGATAATGGCAATCTTCAATAAGCCTCAAGCCTATGGTCAATGAACCATAATTATGTTCTTTGTTATCGAAACTAAGAGATTTATTCAGAATAAAAACTAAAGGAGTTATTCGGAACGTCATAGAAATAGTTTGTTGCCATATTAAGATTGTATGGCAGAAAATGATGCTCGCCTCTTGAAGGTATTCATACCTGCTAGGGCCTGCTGCCCAAGAAGAAGAAGTAATTTTGAGAAGGAACGGTTTCTCAGGCGGTACCTGGCATGTGCGTCAGGATGTTATAGAGGAAACTGAAGAGTTATTCTAGACAAAGCCATCTATACACAGAGTCTGGCCAACCCGGTTGGAGTTAGATGGCGACAACTGCTTTGTTGGGCAAGCACAAAACAAAAGAATATACGCCATGTTGTGACCCAGTGAAACCAAGTTGACGAAACTTATTCGGTTCTAGTCCTTATCCAACCGAGCAAGTGATAATTTCTATTATATGTTTCACGCGTTTTGTACGAAGGAATTCCGGCATAAGGCCAAACAAATAAATTGTTTGGTTGTCCTCGACTGCCTGCTCGTCATTTTCGGGCCGCTCGTATTTTTTTTTTTTTTAATTCAATTTTTTTTTTTTTTTTTTTTTTTTTATTCATTTTTTTGTATTCATTTATTTATTTTTTATTATTTTTTTTTTTGGGGGGGAGCAATCTTAAATGCCAAAAATACCATTTCATGCACTTGCAAGGATCAAAATGCGTCCCGTTGCCAGTTTGGTCTTTTCAGTACGCAATTAGGTATTTATTAAACTTGCCATTTTTATTTTTCTATGTCAAAATGCCGTTCATTCAAATCAGGTTCTGAGCATTCTTAAACTCATTTTAAAGCCCATCTGTACTAGTTTACAGGAGGGATTAAACCACCCTGCAAGGTCACTGGACAGGTGGTTATCTGATCAAATCAGCTCTCAGTTAATATAAGATAAAGAGGATCATGGGGGACCAATGGTCACCGATTAGGCATTGTTTGCTACATAGAGGGCGCAAGTAGCTATAAGTAGTACAATGGAGATTTAAAAGGTGCTGTATTTCAAAGCCCAAAATACTTTCTGTGTTGGTCTTGATGTTCATTGTACATTAAACTAGTGTTTTACCATATTAAAGTGTTTTATAGACTTTGTTTGTTTAAATGCTTGACAATCCCAATGATGATTTTTTTTTTATGGGAAAAAAAAAACTATTCAAAAAAAAAAAAAAAATGGGGGACAAAAAAAAAAAAAAAATACACACAAAAAATGAATTTAAAAAAAAAAAAAAAAAAAAAAAAAAAATCCGCCCTACTCGAGAAAAGCAATCGAGGACAACCAAACAATTTTTTGTTTGGCTTAAGCATAAAAAGACCATTAATTTATGAATCAAAGGAAGTGGTTAAAAATTAATAAGTTATTAATGAATTTGATTTGCTCCCTTCTTTTTCGTTTCACAGGAACTAATTTGTGTGTCCAAGACCGCAGATCTCGACAAACATCTGCGGTAATACCTTCCTCCAAATTTGTTCCCTACCAAATTCTTTGCTCTAACTGTAATTTATCATGTTTAATCTGCAATACTTGAATTAGAATAAAGGTACATGATAAAAGAAGACAACATTTCTTATACTGGTTATCATTATACGGCATATGGACACATATTACACATCAGGTTAATTTGTAGCAAAGATCGAAGTTTTAAAAAAAATGACAGGAACATGGGATGACCAAATTTGATGAATGCTATTAAGTTGGGTGCAAAAGGTTATCCTTAATTTGGTGGATGTTTTTAACACTTGTATACAAAGGCCTTAGAGAGAGAGAGAGAGAGAGGTAAATTAAAAATATAAATTTCATTTGGCGTCCATAGCACCTCTTTTGGACACAGACCCCAAAAATGTAAAAGAGACAATGCATTGGATTTCATAAAGGGTAATTAAATCTTATTTTCACCCAATAAGCTACTTGCTATCGAAGTGTAACATTTCATTTTATTTCGTGTTATCTTGTATCATTAGCCTAATTCAGCATTGGATGAGCTGAATTTTGGCATAATTCAGGACCGGATGAAAAGTGTTGAGGAAGACCTTCCTGATCTTGATCTTCCTGTAAAAGACTGGAATGACAAAATAGTAAGTACTCTAGCTACATTGCTAATCTCTTTAAAATTGATCAACAGACAAAACTTGACAACCCCCAGTCCGGCTGTTTGTTTAAAAATGTTCAAATATTATGCTTGAAATTATATGAAGTTTACGCATATTTTATCGATCCTATACCGTGTCTTTTTCAGATCTTTGAGGATGCCCCTGAGCTCTCACTGCCGCTAGTAGGACAGGTCCTTCTCGATGACCTCCGGTCTTTATCTGAAGATTTCAAGAAGTCACTCAAGGCCGTCATCATAAGACTGTTAAACAAACGTGTCAAACCTTACAAGGAATTGCCGATGGACGCAAGTGCTAATTTTAATGCCTCTTTATTGCACAGTGTAAGTTGTATTTCTTGGTATTTGTCTTCTATACGTTTCACACCAACCTCTTCCCGAGCCAGTCCACCGTCCGATCGGCACTAGCCCACTTCCAGCCCCTTCCCGCTCCCCGACCCCGCCCTTCTGAAATCCGCTTTTGTATTTCTTTGTGCTTGATGTTAACAAGTTTGCTCATTCGGGGTACTGAAATTGTTTGCTCAGTCTATCGTCAGTATGGCGTCAGTCTCGTCGAATTGACTGATTTGAGCGAGATTAAGATGTACACTCATCCACTTGAAAAGAGAGATCTCATAGAAACTATGAAAACATAAAGATCTCTTGTATATACCACTCTTTAATGTATCTAAGATACTAAGAATGCTTTCAGCATGGATCCCGATTGAGGCGCGATAGCTAATTCGGTAGAGCAGTGGTCTCGTTATCCGGTGTTCGAAATCAAGTCGATACACTAGTGCCCTTTGGTAAGGCATTACTCCTCATTACCAGGTCCGTCGGAGAGGACCTTAAGCCGTCGGTCTGCTGGTTGCTTACGAACAAGCATTTATTGCTTTCTTAGCTGTCAGATAAAATAACCACCACTACCACTATCACTATCATCAGATAATTTATGTGAGAAACTAGCGATGTCAAGCCATATACAAGCCGCATATGATATTTGATATTGTGTTGGAGCATTGTGGTACATGTATATTGTGAAGGCTTTTGACTCTCATACCAGAGGACTCGGGTTCGATACTTCCTCGGTCCGTACATCCTTGCACATGGTGATTGAGCCATGTTTGTCCCTCTCAATGCTGGTGTAATGAATAAGTACCTACCGAAGCTGAGTGATAGAGCAGTAGACACGGCCGCAACTCCTTTCGAAAAATCAACGGAAAGGCTATTTCTCCTCCCCTTTGTATATTCTTTAGAAATTATGTTCAGATAACGTAATACGCCATTGCTATGTTTGCTTGTTTTAAAAGGTGATAAACGGCATAAACAAGGCTATTGCCTTATTAAGTTGATATTTCGAAAGTAGTTTCGATCGTGTCCGTATCAATAAAAGGGGATATCATTTGTTGATATTAGTATTACCATTACCACTACTACTACTTCTATTACTACTACTACTACTACTACTAATACTACTACTACTACTACTACTTCTACTACTACTACTACTACTACTACTACTACTACTAGTAGTATCACTACTATTTAAAAAAATATATCATTATAATTATTATCAGTATTATTACTACTACTACTGCTGCTACTGCTACTATTGCTACAACTACTGCTACTACTACTACAACTACAACATGTACTGCTACTACAACTACAACATGTACTACTACTACTTCTACTAAAACTACTACTACTACTACTACTACTACTACAACTATTACTTTCATCATGATCATCATGTTCATTTATTATAATCATTGTTGTTTGGATTTTGGCAGTCTATGAAGAACAGCATGACCAGGAGTGCATCGACAGATCGAGACTTTGCATTCGTAGAGCTTGTTATTCAGAAGCTGGATCAGATTCTCGATGAAACTGACAGAGACGAGTGTGAGATCTTGATCACCAAGCCAGACTTCCAAGAAGTGACAGATGAATCTCAAATACCAGACTATAAAGGAAATAGATTCATTAACAGGGTAAGATATATTTTTAACATTCCCATAGCAATGAAAACTATTTAATTCCATTTGCGTCACTTGACATACCATTTAATGAGTAGCTACTGGGACGTAACGTTGAGAAAAAAGGAAGATGGATAGAGGAAACTTTGGAAGGAAACGAGAGAGGGACAAGTTGACGGGACCCCTACTGCATTTTAGTCTGCAGTCACATACTCTCACATGGCACTTGAACTCAATTCCATAAGGTCTTGAGCAGAGCCTAATTCTGTCAGTCTCGACAGTGCTGGTACTATTGACATACTCTCCTTAGCCCAGATCCTCTACATTACGACTGGTAAGGGTTCGTGCTTGTCAACTACTCCCGTATCCACCCCAATTTGTTGTTGTTGAAATACACTTATCAATCTTCCAATAAGGTCTATTGACCCCCCCCCCCCCCCCAATATTACGAGGGCTCCCTCTTTGGCTGCACAAGCGCTACTTCCATGGAGGTGGTAATTTCTAAAAACTGTATATACACTTTATTTCCATGTCATTATTGAGAACCGACATTCCCATACAATTTTATTACTTTTCAGTCCATGCTTCAGTCCACTCTCCTGCGAACGAGCATGAGATCTTCGATGAACAGCAGTAGGATAACATGCAGCGTAGAATCATCAGTCATTAGAGAAGAGCTGAAAACAAAGACTCCGTCTGAGAGAACTGCTGCACGTAATGCTATTTCTCAGATCATAGTAGACGCTCTTGGAAAGAGGAGGAGAGCTAACCAACATGATTTGAATCGCAGTGTTGATATGTTACAGGTAGGTACTCAGGCTGGTTAGGTGCCCTTTTCCTCTAAATTCTTCGACAATTAAAAGAAAAGGTCTTCACATTATATACATTTCGTTGTCGTAGTACTATGCTGTCAAGGGTAAGGAGGGCGGGGGATATATTTCTTACAGTAATTGATCTGTACTGAGAGATTTGTCTTGTTGATTGTAAAGGGGAGGGGGATGTCCTCCCTGCCCCCCCCCCCCCAATCCGGCCTGGATCCGACACAGGGCCTTCAGCTGATCGAGTGTAAGCTTTGACACTAATCTACTATTATTTGACCATTTAGGTAAAATGATGAGAGATTAATTATGAAAAAAAGTATTACACTCTAAGCTCCTATTTATTTCAAAACATACTTAAATTTTACGGGAGCTCTGAAGAATTAGTAAGAGCAAGAAGGCATTGTAATAAAATAAAAAACGATATTCACTACTGTCAGATAATTTCCATCTGAAAATATAAATTTTAATTGACTAGTTGTGATGATAGCAGATTAAACTGAAACCTTTCAACTTCTATTCATTTTCTTCATTTCCAGAGGTCTTTGTATGGTTCATATGTTTTTTGTTCGTATATAATTTTGTCCAGCAGGCCGAGGCTCAATTCCATGGTGCTGATGATCTCGTTGATGAGATATCCCGAATAGTTGCTCTATGGGCCAGTAAGATAGCTAAACTGGATGATGAAGTCAACAACAAAATCACAGAATATATCTTCCCCCTCAAAGCAAGAGAATCTGACGGGGCAAGTCAATTTTTCATCATTGATAACAATTTATACGATTTTCTTCAAGGTGTAGTTAAAAAAAAAAAAACGAAGACTCCTTAAGGCTCGTTCAAATATGACGCGGTAGTCTTTTGTGGACGAGACTTCTCCCGGATTTTCTTTGCGATTCGGTGAAAACTGGTTCGCAGTCAATTTCTTACACTATTTTATTTCCTAACTTTAACCTGCAACCAGTACGATGCCTTACCCCAACCTTAAGACAAGCATAAAATCCAGTCTCCACCAAAGGCCGATCCTTTAACCCGGATGAAATAAAAACAGAAGCAGATGTCGATTCAGGTAGATATATTGCATTTTGAGGAAGCGCGATCAAAAATATTTATCTGATACACTCCAACAAACATAATGTATGTTCGCTCATAAAGGCCCAAATTAGAATAATGTTTTTTATATTATTGTATGCAAGGACTCCTCTTCAACAATATGCTGGCACTGTAGTCATGGTATCATACATTTTACAAATGAATGCTCCACGCTTTTAAGCTTATGTGCTCATTAAGCTTCTAAGATACTTTGAATATCAGCACGATTACACAATATATACTGACATAATTCAATACCGGATTCTTGTTCAAACTGTTAAAGCTATGTCATTCACTCTTCCTTAATACCTCTCCTCAGTCTTTCAGCAGCAGAGAATAAAATTCACTTCGCTGTACATCAGGGGCCTGTTCCTAGAAACCGTCATAAGTCTAACTTCTTGACTAAATCAGCGTTTAACTTAGTGAGCTACTTTCAAAACATTGTATTTTTACTAAGAATAATATAAGGGTGTATTTTGTATAAACTATCAAATGAAAATATCCGGGGGATACCCATCTCAAAAACAAAACAGATTCACCGGTCATGAAATGAAATACTCATATTTATATCTTACAAGTAATTATATGGTATAATTTATTCAAATTTGAAGTATATTACATCTCCTATTTTCTGGTACCATTTTCAATATTTTTTAATCCGATTTTATTTAAATAATTGCAGTTTTTCTAAAATAACTTTTTTGTTAATCCGGTGGAATTGCGACTAAGGCTATAGCTTGGCTCTTCTTCTCGCCGATAATATCGATTTCACGAGATACTAGCTAGTAAGCTCTTCGTGAAACGGTTTAGGAAGATCAGAGACATCTCCGTAGTTGGCGGATAAAGTTATGACTGTCTTGTCGTTGGTTTCTAGGAACTGGCCCCAGCTTCTTCCCTTCCCACTCCCAAATCCCGAAAATAGACTGACCCAAATCCTTCAGTCCATTATTGCCCAACGCCTATGGAATAAACTCCCTGCATTTCTAAGAAATATTACTTCACTTGACTTCTTCAAAAAAAAAACATCTAAAAACGTAGCACTACAAATCTTTCCAATTTCTTGATTGACAAAGAGATACCTCTGGTATCCTCTGAAAAAAGCGCTATAAAGATCGAATTATTAACATGAATATTATTGTTATTATCATTATTATTATGATGATTATCATTGATCTTAGACTGAGGTTCACTATCATGATTACTAAATAATGTTCTCTTTATCTGGATTCGTATTTAATACAGAGTCGACTTGCAAACTCAACGAGATATTCAGTGAATGAATCTGTTCAAGACCCAGTGGCAGAGACAAAAAAAGACTTGATGAAAGAACCTATAGATGAACCCCCGGAAGAGACGACGAGAGAAGTCTTTGATGAACCCATGAAAGAAAACCCCCAAGAACCCATGGACAGTATGAAGGGGCAACGTGAAACATGTAATCAAGGGGTGGACGTGGAAGCCTGTGCATATTCGACAACCAGTTTAGACGACTCCTTTCAGAAATAGATAACATTAGCAGAACAACAACGTACGTTGCTGCTCCAATGCAAACTGGTATTGCTATGAGTTGTTTTGCACTTAACCCTCTAAACTCCTTGTCAATGCATACCCCTTTGTATTTGTCATGTAATGAAAATTTCTATTGTATTGTTTACATTCACAGTAAAAAATGAAACGGGATGCGTTTTTTGCGGGTACTTGAGATTTAATAGAGGATGGAATCTTGTTACCCTGAATATCACAATAATAACTACGACACAAACTTTCCCAACTGAATATAAAATACTTTTACTTAAACGTTACACTGCTCCAATCCGCCCCAGGGAAGGACCCGGGTATCATTTTCGAATCTTTTGATCAATTTATACAAGTATCTGCACATGAAAAACTGGATGGAGCCGGCATGTCCAATCCATAGTACTCTCTGCATCGGGGCCACCAACAGACGAGAACTTGTGTACAACCCCCCACAGCCCGTAAAAAGGCGACACTGTTTCCTCATTAAAGAGGGCGAACAGAGTTTACCTTCTCATATGGAATTTAACTGTGAGAACCACAAAGTGGGCTATACGTATAACCCCCCTCTGCATACAAAGAAGACACAGAGTTCCACTGCATTAAACAGGCGAACAGATGCCTACTTTACAGGCGGGTACATGTTATAAATATCATCGGGGCCCCCTCGGAAAACAAATAAATATTGAGCTCTGAAAAACTGGATGGAGCCGGCATGTCCAATCCAAAGTACTCTCTGCATCAGGGCCACCAACAGACGAGAACTTGTGTACAACCCCCCACAGCCCGTAAAAAGGCGACACTGTTTCCTCATTAAAGAGGGCGAACAGAGTTTACCTTCTCATATGGAATTTAACTGTGAGTACCACAAAGTGGGCTATACGTATAACACCCCTCTGCATACAAAGAAGACACAGAGTTCCACTGCATTAAACAGGCGAACAGATGCCTACTTTACAGGCGGGTACATGTTATAAATAAAAGACAGGATACCTGTCATCATCGGGGCCCTTACCGGAAACCAATAAATATTGAGCTCTGCAAGATACAATGGCCAATTAAAATAATCCAAATCATATTCTCCAAAACACAACCTTCCCATGGGGTATTCTGCAGCAGTGTGTAATACACATAATAACCTTTATATGTATATATTAACATATATACACATACACATATATATATGCGAAGAGGCAAAAATGCCAATTTCCGCCACACGGGCACCGCCCGCCGCCACTGAGCGTATATATTTTTATCGCGTAATGTACGCATATAAACTGACATAGTAATTTCACCCTAAATTCTAATGGGTTACTTTCGTTTCACTACGCGTTTTAAACGCGAACACGAACTTGAACCTATTGAATTCAACCAATTACCTTAATTTCATTTCAATACCAACGTTGTGCGATTTCGAAGCTTGAGCTAAATCAACCAACTAACCAAAATAACGTGATAACCACCTTTCGTTTTCAACCAAAAACAATAAATTAAAAACACCTTTATGACCTCGACTGTGACTATGCTCATGAAAGCACTCTGCAATAACAGTAAGTATAGTAAAACAAAGCCACGAACGGCTATATATATATATGAACTAAGTACACAAACTTGAACGTGAACATATTGAATCCAACCAATTAGCCAAAATAACGTGATAACTACATTTCCAACCAAAAACTATAAGTTAACAGCACATTTATGGCCACGGCTGTGACTAAGCTCATGAAAACACTCTGCAATAATCGGTAAGTAAAGTAAACGAAGCCACAAAACGGCTATATATATATATGTACAAAGTACACGAAATTAAACGTGAACATAATGCATTCAACCAATTACCATAATACATAATATCTTTTCAATACCCACATTTTAAAATTTGAGCTAAATCAACCAATTAACCAAAATAGCATGATAACTACCTTTCGTTTTAAACCAAAAGCAGTCTTCAATGAAAAACACGTTCGTGGTACCAAATGTGCCCAAGCTCATGAAAACGCTTTATAATTTCCATTAACTAAAATACACAGCATCAAAATGTGGATATGTACATAAACTTAACATGTTAATAGCAACCACTAGCCTAATAAGTCTCTTTCGCGTTACGTAAAAGTTTTATGCTTTTAAAGCTCGAGCTAAATAAACAAATTACCCAAAACATAATAACTACCTTTAAACATCAAAATGGGGAAATATATACCGTACATATATATGTACATTAAATAAATCAACTTAACATCTTAATAAAAACCACTAGCCTGATAAGTCTCTTTTGCTATAACGTACGAGTTTTGTAATTTCAAAGCTTGAGCTAAATATAAATAGACCAATTACCCGAAACAAACGTGATTACTACGTTTCATTATGGCTTGAATAAATTCTCTACCGAAAACGGTATTAAATTAAAAACACACCTTATGGACACGACTGTGACCAAGCTCATGAATACTATTCAATAAATCAAAACCACTTCAAAAAAAACTCCACGAAAGTATATGCAATGTGTTCCAACCCCTTAATAAGGCTATGAAGAAACATATTATTTCCAGTCTCGGAGAGATGAATGCCATCTCTCCTAAACAGATCGCGCCGCTCGTGCCTGATATCCAGGTGAGTCAAAGCACTGCCCCCCGATCGTGCGGCATATGCACCTAATGTGCTTGTTTAATGCTCGCCGCGTCCGATCGATTTTGGGCTGCTCATATTTACTGAAGCCGCTGTAAATCCGCGGCAAAATATCCGACCAAATGATGAGGGCATTGGGGAAGTGTTCGTGCAATCGTCCGAGCGTTGTATCCAAAAGCGAAAATTCTTGTTTTTTAGCTCGCCCGACGTCATTTGTTCCCACGTGCAAAACGATGTGCGACGGAGAGGAAATCTAGATATAGGGCAGCACCCATTGGACATAACCAATAACTTGACCTAGCTTACGGCCCCTCCTTCCTCTCCAAAAGACGTTGGCTGACGACCCCAAACCTTGTTTTCCCTCGCGATGCGCGAAGGCGGCTAGCCAGTGGATCATGGAATCGCCTATGAGCAGGATCGTACTTGACTGGCAACCTACAGCAGGAATGAAAGAAAAAACTTCCGGCAGCTCATTGTTGTTGATAACTCGTTTCAAAATCACCAATAAAATGTAACAATATTGATCTTCAACTGCCTCATGCATAAACATGAGTCAATTCGTCGCTGTTTTCACGAAGTGACGGTAGTGAAAAAAAAATGCATTCACTTTGCGTTACGATTTTCCTCACTACCGTCACTTCGTGAAAACAAGGACGATACATACTATTTAAACATAATTATAGGTCAACCCAAATAACTGATAATTTTCATATGGAAAAGTTTTGGGCGAATTCGTTCATAAAATGGATTGGTCCCGAGCCGGTCAACTCTGCACAGAGCTTCGCACCAAGTGCCGCAGTGTGCACTGGCGCGTAACACAGAGGATCGACCGGTCACTGGGTGCGTCCATTATGACAAAATAGGGAGAATGGGTCTTGTTCATAACATAAACATAAAACAAGGACGATTTCATTTGCATGTTTATGTCTTTTAATGAAACTCTAAGACGACACGAAAACAATAACAAGACTTTAAAACTGTTGAAGAATGACGAAAATCGGTTGACCTCCATAGAGAAAGTGTCGTGAAAGGTTTTTTTTTTTTTGTTTTTTTTTTTGAACATTTTTAAGCAAAAAGTGCAACCTTTCCCCATGAATGAAATTATTTCAAATTTATATCATAATAAAGAGAAAACGTTGAATTTTAAAACACCGGCCGAGATGGTATTAAAAGTGGGTTCAGTTAGGCTGTTGCTGTGATTTAGCGTAGGTAATGCATGAAATGGTAAGGAATTTCACGTGTTGTAGCTCACGGTGCGATGCGTGCGGAGCAGATGAACAAAAGTTTTTCATATGTCTTAACACGCTTCCTTAAACTCAAATGATTAAAGAAGTAATATGGTACAATACATCATGAATTATGCAACAGGTAGCATATTAATACTATCATATCTCTTATGCGCGTCCGAGGACCAGTGCCCCGTGTTCTCAATTTCCCCTGCGTCAGAACCGGTCATAGCGGCTGATGTGGCCGCGCCTTTTCTGAAAGAATGTAAATAAATCGTGCTACTGGCCGATCCAAAATGTTGACCCTGACAGGGCAATAACCGTGGGTGCGCTGCCGTCTGGCACGGGGACATTTTTTAGCAAGGCCCCTAAATCAACAAACTCGCCTTTCCAGATTCTATCCCGCAATGCGCGAGGAACAGCTGACCCCAGCAGCTCCCGAGGAGTTGCCAACAAGGGAGGGTCATTGATCATCAGCCCCACCTGCTGCGCCTGCTCAGGGCCTCCAATTGAGGTTAATGTATCATTACCCGCGCAAACCAACGGCCTAAAATCGTACTCACTTGCGGATGGACCCGGTCCCCGCTGCTCCACTCCGGGGTTCGGCTGCGGTGCCTGGACGAGAGGCTCTGATACGGGCTGGGAAGGCGGAGCTGTTGCAGTCGCAGTTCTCCGTGGACGTGAGGACCCAATTCGGTCAACAGTTGTCCACCTGGACTTCTGCTTAGCCTTCGGCATTATAATTCCCGACGCGATGATACAATTAACAAAGTTATGTGGCTAATATAAAATTAACCAGTTATGGACTCCAAATGTACACAATTCAAAATCCCGTCGCCGTATATAATTACTCTGAAGAACCAAGTTGTATTAAAATGTTCCCTTCTGTAAATCCAATGTGGAATCGAAGTATAATAGTTGTCGACTACAATGTTTCCTCAATAAAGTCCAATAAATTAATTTGCCACCGAATAATGTCTATGACCATCCTCTAAAAAATCTGCAAGGTGAATGAGGATTCTCACGCCAACACCGTGAGAACCAATATATCCCGGCTAAAATAATTCCATATATAGATTCGAAACATACATTGCGCACATTCCGTTTATAGATACGCGTTCATGAAAGAAGCCGCGCGGCTGACTCAAAGGGTGTCGGCATGTTGTTTTCTATCAAGATGTCGCTAAGGGTCATCACAGAAGAGAAGCCGCCGCGAACTCGTGATGTCACTGATGAATGTAAACCATTTATATCGCCCTTCGTTCGATAAAATTTCTTATGTGATCACCGAGCCCGGGAAATGACATGCGCGAAAACAAATCTTCACACCTCTTTATTTCCCGTCGCTGAGTCAAGTTTGCTAAAAAGAAAAACTGACTCGAATCTGACTTGAGTAGAGTGACTCGATACGTCACTGCTAAGAGCGAACAAACATACCTACAAACATATCTGCACTCCTAAAAAGTTTGGAAAAATATGAAGGTATTCCTATTCCTGATGAGTATACTTTTGCTTAGCTTCCATATGCATCACTTCTTATCTTCTTGTGTCATTATGCCAACCAACGTGACAGATACGGCAGCATGTAGCACCTAATTATATAAAACCGATTGTCAGTATAGAAAAACCATCTACAAGATATCATCTGCCTGATTAGTAGAAAATAACTAAAATATTGCATCCTTCCCCTCCATATCATGCTTTTTGTGACGCTTTGCTGTGAAAGTGACAAATCTAGGTTGTAGAGGCACGCAATAGTACAACTCTGACACAATATGGAGTTTTTGTATGCCTCCTGGGAACATTGTCAGTGTAGTCTAGCGTTATAATCCCACCTTATGAATATTGCATCTAATGTGCAACAACAAAGGGTAATTACCAAGTTCATCACAATCATGCATTTGCTCGTACAGGGCCTTCGCCGTGGAATGCTCTTCCTCGGGAGATTGTAATAACAGATCAGTTATTATGTTTGAAAATATTTGTAAAACGTATCTATTAAATCGGCACGTAGTTAAATTGTTCTGTAATTTTGTATGTTCTATCTTACGTCTGTTCGTTGGTTTATAATGCAGATACTTTTATGTGATCTCCTTTTTTGTATTTGTTTCACAAGTTCGCCTTGAGCATTTGATTTTAAGTGGATTCGGCGCCTTAAAAATTTCATACATTATTATAAGTACTGTTATTATTATTCGTATTACTATATTATGGGCCGTGATTGTCTTCACAATGATCGAGACTAAGGCAAAATTGAAAGTTTTGTTATAGTTTTTGTTAGGCGTTCTTTAAGAATTTCTGAAATTTTAAAAACTGACATGATCGCAAAGCCTTTGAACAAAATGAATGAAAGGGCCATTTCTATACCCTATTGTTTTGCTTGTAGAAGATCATGTTCGGATTGGATAATAATGTCATTGGCATGTTTTAAAATTTCAATAAATTATACACAAGGCTATCAAAATTATACCTCCGGTTGATTCTGGAAAGTCCTTCTATGAATTGGGGTATTCAAGAAGACAGTTGTGAAGAACTGGACGCTGGACAAATAGACTTAACAGTATCAGGTCGATATGTCTGGGTTTGTCCGATACAGTGTCTTTGCAAGACACAGTACTGTATCATAATACACGTAGTGCACTCTAAATTTAGTTGGTTAAATCTTGTTCCTTTATTGGGTAAAAGGAAACACCCACGTTCGTGTAAAGTTTCGAGGAACATTTTAACCAATATCGGGGATTTTTTATTTATTTACCAATATTATCAAAGCTGTACCTATAAAAAAAAGTCTTTATCAATTTTAAATGTTTATATCAAATTAGAGTTTAAATGTACGTTTAATTCCCCTGTATGCCACTTGAACCGTGAGTGTTATTTAGTACACTAATTTGTTAATCCATCAAGCAGTGACTCAGGTACTTAGAATTAATATGAATATTCACCTTATGTTCACTTTATTCAATACTGCCATTGTAAGATGTGGAGTACCACATTCTGGGAACACTCTTCTTTCTTATCTATATACATATCAAGATATCAATTTTGTAAAGATTTCATATTTTTTCATGGAACAATTATTTTTAACAATTAGAGTGAAGACATTAAAACAATTAATACCCTAAAACATTTCAAACGTTTGATATAATTATTGTTTGATTGAAATGATATAATGTGCATACTTTATAAATATCGCGTCGAATGAAATGTCTCTCTTCTCTTTTCTTTTCTTTCTTTCTTTTGTCCTGTCCGTAAGAATGTAGCATAATGTGTAATGCTTATAAATATAATATTCGGCTTAAAAAGTTTGTTTTGTATATAATGGGAATCATTTTTAACAAGCCATTTGGCTTTTATATCCTACCTCCTTTTATCTATAAATATATCTACTTCTATGTATGTATTTTGATCCTTTTTATATTTTACGAGATAGTGAAATATATTATGAAACTACATGAAATGAAATATATTCTCCTTGTTGATGACTCGAGTCTTTTCTATACATATCATGATCCTTGTAAGCTTGTGTAATTCTAAACTTGTGATATTATGTTCATTACTCTTTTTTAGCATTGTGCTCTGCATTAAACTAATTTATAATTCTACATACAGATGTGCAAAGTCGCCTTATTTAGTTATGTGATATTTAAAATTCATTACACCAGAATCTCCAACTTCTCGTCGACACAACCGACTGCAGGGCTAATATGTGACAGCCCTTATCGACGAACGTTTTAGACAAATGCTAAACAGCGTTCTAAATCAAACCATGATGATTTTTTTTTATATTGGTCCTTCGGATCACAGAGGGAAAACTATATGTTACTGTTAAGTCTGAACAAATTCCTCAAATGTTACATGAACTGGAAGATTGTCTACATGCCATTCGCTCCTGGTTGACTGAAAACTTTCTGCTCTTGAACGACAACAAGATGGAAGTGCTACACCTGTTTTCTCACCGAAGAAGAAATACAGTAGAAGTCCCTCCTATTCAAATAACAAATGGTTCTGTAAATTCCTCCAAAACAGTTGTTAACTTAGGTGTTACGTTTGATCAAAACCTTTCAATGCGCCCACATGTCAATAGTATCTGTCGTAAAGCATCCTTCGCCCTGAGAAAAATTGGTAAAATTCGTAAATTCCTCTCCAAATCATCCACTGAAATCCTCGTCCACGCATTTATCAGTTCACTCCTTGATAGTTGTAATAGCCTGCTCCATGGAATTCCGGAAAAAGATATGGCCAAGCTACAAAGAATCCAGAACTCTGCAGCACGTCTAGTGTCTCTCACCAAACAACATGACCATATTACACCAACCCTTAAACAATTGCATTGGCTCCCCATTCAATTTCGCGTCCAGTTCAAAGTTCTTCTTTTAACCTTCAAGTCTCTACATGGTCATGCCCCAAATTATCTTTCTGAACTGATTCAATTATACACACCCAATAGGCCCCTTCGTTCTGCAAATCAAACTCTCTTGACCGTTAAAAAAGCAAAAACAAAATACTTTGGTGATAGGTCATTTTCTTGCTCTGCTCCACGTTTGTGGAATTCTCTCCCAGCCTCCATTCGTTGCATCTCAGATATTACTTTGTTTAGTTCAAAATTAAAAACCTACCTAATGGAAAATGCATACTCAACCTAGTTCTTAAATTGTTACCTAGTTTTTAAATTGTTACCCAGTTCTTAAATTGTTACCTAGTTCTTAAATTGTTACCTAGTTCTTAAATTGTTACCTTACCTTGTTATCTTATGTTTCATAATTTCACTTCATATTTGTTTTCTTGTCATTACTCTGTTTAGTTTTAATTGTATAAACATTGTAAAGCGCTTTGATATAAATGTCTTATGAAAAGCGCTATATAAGTAAAAGTTATTATTATTAAAATATACAGTAGCAAATTTTATAATCTTATGATGATTTTTTTTTATAAAATGAAAATGTAAATAAAGTAGGTATAGTGTGATAGCCTATTTATTCTTCCTATCTGCATTTACACCCAGCGGATGTCCATGATTATGCAACCACTATTATTAGGTTGTAATTAACAGTGATACCAGTATATGAGAAACACTCAAGGTAAATATACATGTAGATAGGTGGTCTTTAAGAGCAAGTTCCTTTACAAGTTTAAATGAAAAATCGTATTATAGGAAAATGAAAAATGTGGTCTTTCTATACAGGTCGTCGCTAAAGCAGGTTTGACATTTTGAGGATGGTCCCTAGATCATTTGTAGCAATTAAAGTACACCAAACAAAAATTATAGTATTTTTAAAAATGTATTCGGTTTTTTTTTCAGTAAGGAGTGGTTCCATTCCAGCAAAAAATGTAATATAATGGCCTGCTTTCCAAGGAAGCTCCACATTATACAGGTACATAAAATAACATCATATTTGATAAAAACAACACAAATTTAACACAGAACTATGTAAAAGTATAATAATTGAAAAAATAAATAGAGAATCTAAACGAATACATTACAACAACAGTAACCATGGCCTACAGCCCGTGTATTCATTACCTTTAAAACAAATCAAGCATAAAACAGATCAATACTAGATTTTTTGTGTTGGGGGGGGGGGAACAACTAAATAATAAGAAAGAAAAAGTAGGAAAAAAAGAAAATATTAGAGATTAAACAGTGAAATACTTGATTTAATATTTGAAGGGAATTTATTGAAAAGATATTGACCTTGGTACAGAAGACTGCGTTTATGATATTCGGTAAATATCAGGGGAACAACTATTTTACTATTCTTAGCATACCTTGTGGTATACATTATTGGCCTTATTAATAACAAAGGATCGAGATATTCGAGTGTTTGGCTTTTCTATATTAAAACAAACCATAACGAAAACTTGATACTTTATTCTTTCTTCAATTATTAAATAGAGTGTCGTCAATTTCTTTCATTTGACATGCTTACAAAATTGTTGTCATCCAAAAATATTGCCTGTTTCCTTCATAACAACTACACCTTTTCTTTGTGATGTGGGCCGAGGCGTTAAGAAGAAGCTGGTAAGCTGTCACCCTTGGCTATTTGTATTGCGGTTTTCTATTCTTATAAAGGTATTTGCTAAAGTGTAAACCTGTTGTATATTTTGATCATGGCATTCATACGGTTCATTTAAATAATTGAAACGACCAACCCTTTACAACTTTGAACACCCGAATACAAAGCATTTCTTCTATGGGAAGAATATCTAAGGGGAAACAGATCTGACAATTTAACGCAAAGGCAATTAATTTTGTCGTGTAAAAACGATAAGATGGATAAATTCGCCATTGCCATGCACACCAGACTTAATCATGGAATTAATATTGACGCTCTCGTTCCCGATGCGATTCCTAGTTCAAGACAGATGATTGTTTTGTTGTTATAACCTCTCTTTCGCCATCTCTCTCTCTCTCTCTCTTTGGCTATTTGATGCTCTATCTCTCACGTTTTCTCTTTCTATCAACAGTTATTTCGTTCACTAAAAGATCTTTCCTGTAAAAAATAAAAGTATTGATTTGTTTCTGTATTCATATAATTCATAATATATATACCTCCGAGAAGAATTTAAGCTGTTGCTTAACACCTGTTCAACCAAACGAAAAATCGTATTTAAGAAGTTCAGGTCAGATTTATGAAATTCACTGGACCAAATTAGGCTAAACCTGCTCAAAAAAATATTGGCGACAGATAACACAAGAGGAACCCATATGGTGAACCGTATTGAAATCTAGTGATAATGAGGGCTTACATATCTCATAAAGCCCGGATATCTTTTACGTGTGTTTATTTGCATTTTTAACTTTGGAGGAGAGGAGCGTCCTGAGTGGTGAGTAACTGTTCCAAATCTTTACTTAATTTTGATATGAAAGTTTACATCAAGGAATCAGCCTGCCTAGCCTAAAATTATTATGAAAGTTATTTTAATTGGTTAGTGACGACTTCTCTTTTTACATATAGATAATTGCATAAATACTGCATTTATCAGACTTCAAGATGTATCAATAAAGAGTAAACTAGATGCAAATTGTGTAAGTAGCTTTATTTGAAAAAAACTATATTTCATAGGGGATTCATAATTTCATTTCGTCTTTATTTCACAAACCATTATTAAAACAGATATTACATGAATAAATATATCATATATATATAACTTGGGGGTACAGAAAGTTCAAAGTTGCATATTAAACATAATAAAGTAAGACACAAAAAACATTGGTCAAAATGAATATTGGGGTTAAATGAACTGGTTCTACAATAGAAATGGCTTTCGAGACCCACCTTAAAAGAGTGGCCTGTAGGCAAGTAGCCCTGGTAAAATCAGATGATGGTAAATACAAAATAACACAATTAAAGGGAGTCTACCTCGGTAAATACTGGTCACGCCATCTACGTCTTCTTTAAAACTGCACGTAAACGAATGGACTTAGTAGTCAATTAGTAGTTAATCTCTACATGGTCAGTGCGCGCTTCGGTTTTGCGTTTGTTGCACGCACGTTAAGGCCCGGTCACACAGCCTTTCGCGTCTGTATCGCGGGTAAAATTTCGCGATTTTTTTTTGCCCGTGGTGGAAAATGTGCAAAATTGGCTTACCCGCGGTTTACCCGTGGTATGCCCGCGGAACAGACGCCGGCGACTGTTCCGCGTCCTTATCGCGGGTGAAGCGCGGCGGTACCGCGGCCTACCACGCTTACACGCGGTACACACGCTAATGCACGTGATAACAACGCGGTACAGACGCGGAACAAACGTGCTATGACCGTGCTCCACCCGCGATTACCCGCTAAAATTTCGCGTCCAATTCCGCGTGTAACCACGTCTTAACCGTCCTAGCACGTTCGTTCCGCGTCTGTACCGCGTCTTTACCGCGTGTGTACCACGTGTACCGCCCGCGATTACCCGCGGTCTAAATTTTTGGGCAGCCCAAAACTTTTTCGCGCGGCCAACCGCGTGTGAATTTCTTACCGCGTGTAACGACGGGTAAAGTACGGCTGTATCGCGTCTTTATCGCGACCTCAACGCGTCCAACAGCGTCTGCTTCATGGGCAGAAATTTTTGGCCGTGATTCGGCCGCGATACGCCCGTGGAGGGCTGTGTGACCGGGCCTTAATTGCTGCGGTCCCGTCGTCCGTAGTCATACCCGATTGGCCCCGAGTCAGGCCGGGAAAGACACATAGTCTCGTCAGGCTACACTACCTTTCAGATTGGCGCATAAACATGAAGAAAAAAAGAAAAGTGGGCATTTCATAAGGTAAAAACAAAAAGAGGACATGGGTTAAATAAGAAAAGAAGAAGCATAAATAGGGGGAAAGAGAGAAAAAGGTGGGTCAAATAAGTACAGTAGCAATCGGGAAAAGGAGAGAGAGAGAGAGAGATAGAGGGAGAGAAAAAGAAGGGAAGAGAGAGAGATGGAAAGAGAAAGGTAGAAAAGTGTAGATCAGAATAAAAAGTGAGAGAGATAGAAGAAAAGAGAAGAATGTGAAGAAAAAAAGAAGACGGAGAGAAGAAGAAGAGAAGAGAAGAAAAAAGAGATATAAGAAAAGACGGTGGTTCCAAGATGACAAGCAAGATATGATAGCACAACTTTTAACTTTAAATAACCCGCTAGAGCCCAACACGGCCACAAATATGAAGCTGGGTAAATTATGAAAACGGGACGCTATCAAAGATGGCGTCAAAAATGGCCGCCAGTCTCGGTAGTGAGTATTTATTTACAGTAAAGCTGTAATTGGAGAGTTTAAAAGTATGTTCACTGGTATGCTTTCAATAATTATTTCAGAATAGCCATATAAATAAAACAATACCAAAGACTGCTGCCATTTTACAAACCAAGATGGCCACCGGAAACTTAAATTTCCCCATAAATCGTGTATTATCCATCCCAGAGATGTAATTTTGAGATCGATATCAACGTTTCCAAGGCCGACACATCCATTTAGACTATTTAAAATTTGCTATGGTGGTAAGGATCGAAACCTTGAAATCCAAGGTGGCGTCCAAAATGGCAGCGAGTATGGTAACATAGACGGGTATGGGTAACTATTTACAATATAAGATTTGTTAAAGGTATAAACCTGTTTTGGAAACGCCCCCTCTCACAAATTGAAATGGAAGCCCTTATCCCCAATCCTGCGGCAAAATATATGTAAGTGTCATCCGCATACAGAGAAATGAAACATTTGTTGATTGATTTATATAAATCATTCAGAGTGATAATAAACATCAATAGCCCAAGGACACTTCCTTGGGGGCACTCTGCTTGATACTTTTCTGCTCTGTGACATGTTACCGTTTACCAAAGTGCATTGTTCCCTATTATGGAAATAATCCTGAAACCAGCATATTGAATTGATCAAAACCATAATATCTTAGCTTCTTAAACAAAATCTCAAACGATACAAAATCGCTTTTTCTAAGTCAAGCGTTACAATACCTACTACATACCCATTGTCTATTTTTTTTTTTACAAACATCTTCTGTGAGAGATAAGAGTGCAGTCAAACTCGTCGAATGTTTCGGGCGGAAGCCGTGTTGGTTTTGAAATAATAGTTCATTCTTTGAAAGGTAATCTTACACTTTATTAAACCAGGGAGGTGAAAGAAAGGAGTGTTTCCATCCAAAAATTAAAGGGATCCGGTAACTTTGTCTCAGAGCCTTAAACAAACTCCTTGATTTGGCTCATGCTGCAATCATAATTATAAACCCTTAGGTCATTCAGGAATCCCATGACTTTTACAAGCCGATCGCATGTCTGATTATCAATATATTTATCTTTACGGTTTTCATAACACTACAACAGTCTATTGGGGAAAATGAGTATGGTAAAACCGGTCACTCAAAGATTTTTTACTTTTTTAGGCACTTCATGATCAGTTGAAGCGTAATTTTCCAGGGCTTCAATATTACACCACATCACAGACACTGATAACACGTAGGGCCATAAATCTCAGATTTAATATTGTTAAACGATGCCTTAATAATGGTCTGTTTTCACTCAAACTTTCAGATTATCTTTAAATGTATATCTAGCATTGAAGTCACTACCTTAGCACCATTTTCTTTCATCTGAACAATGCGCATGTCCTTTTTTGTTCTTAAATCCTTTTAAAAGTTAAATTGTGCCTTGTGCTTTTAAGGAATATGGAGAGTTTTTAAAAAATCGCTTGAACGCATTGCGTTTTAAACTAAACGTCTTTAGAAACCGTGATTCTAGGGTGAAAAAGTGTCGATTAGATGCGCTAACTTAGTATGCGCTACCTGAATACCACCCTATATGTTCAAAGTCCAGAATTAGTTCAAATGAAGGGAACAGCATCTAAGTTCTCTTTCAATAGTCAAGAAACATTATTTCACATTATTCATTAAATAATCATTTGTCATCCAACACTTACAGTTATGAAAGCAAATCACCCTGCCATGAGTGGTACCAGCAAGTAGAAGTTGGATGAATAGATTTCGGATGTAATGATTAACATTTCGTTATCTGCTGCATTGATTTACACAGTGCGATCATCGTCATAATGAGGAGTTTTGGGAAGACTTGATGTCGACTGTGCATTTCGTTTATGTTCTGAGGCTGATTTATTCATCCTTTTCATGGATCATTTTTATAAGAACTAGCTATCCATCCAAGATTTGATTTGGTTTGATTGTTCATGATTATGTACATATACATCATCATCGTACATATATTATGTTGATCTTGTATATAAATCATGTTTCATTTTACTTGTTTTGTAAATAATATATATGTATTTTGAAATAGAACCAATAAAGTTCCTCTGAAGAGGTAAAGCGAAAAAAAAAACCTTCGTACATATATAGACCATGAATCGTAATTGCCTAATAGTTGAATACTTGTATGTACAGTTTTCTGCGTTCTGATTGGTTTAAACTATACGCCCATTGAAGGTTGTATAGATGTATAGTTATACGAATTATGGCATGTAAAACCCTTCATATAGCCCAGAAGGGGTGTATGTGCGTGAGTATAAGGATTAGGGATCGACTGACATCGATTTTTGATAGGTCACGAAGCCAATATATTCGACACCTGATAAGCATTTTAATCTTGTGCCAGCAAGCTTTATAAAAGTGCAAAGATAGCCAACTTTCTTTCAAGCGTAGAATATTGACAATAACCATATAACTGCTACCTGATTTACTTTTAATAGCATCAGCAGTGACCGTGGCTTTAATATATTTTCTTTGGGGTTAGGTCTCGCACAAAAAGCAGAACAAGCTCAAAAACAGCAAAAGTATGGTTTCAGGTAAACAAGACGGATCTCCGGTCGATGAGTGTATGGATATGCGGCCTAGATATGCATTTCATTGTCATGACAGTGTCAAGATATGAACAAATACACAGATAACAATCGTACAATGGTAAGTCTACCGTTAAACAAAACCGGAACAAAAATGTACAAGCCACTTTGAAACAGGTAAATATGTCCAATAAAAAAATCAATAAACTACAATTTTGAGACTGAGAAACTTGAATTGAATGTTATGCCAATGTTAGTACAAGCTTCCTGACAAGCACAATTATACTTTTATCATGCAGGCCTACAACTTATTCAGCTGTCTATTACTCGCGCTCACTAAACATGCATTATTTATTCATTCATTTATTTATTCAAGATTAAATTTTAACAGGGTAGTTGTATTCAGTTCCACTGGAAGCCAGTGGATCTGCTTTTGAAGAAAGCTCCGCATAATACAATGACATTATTAAAACATAAGTATAATAATACAATAATTACAAATTGTACATAGTATTTTACAAATATCAAATTAAACATATATTTTTTAAAAATGTGACTGTTTGAATCATACAATATTTATTATCAATTATCAAAACAAAAAAATACTGAACTATTACAATAACAAAAGCACACCTAAAACCAAAAACCTTAACAATTAAAAAGAACAATACACAAAAATAAAAAACCCACAGTAAATATAAAAATAGAAATACTAAAATAATTACAGAAGGAATAGAATGCAGAAGGCATTGCACTTTTGAGATTTTACAAAGAAGGTAAAATAGTTACAGTAATTGCATAGAAAGACGGCATTGCTTTATGAACAAATGTAATGATGTGCATGACTGAACAGAAATGGGAGCTACGTTTCCTATATTCAGTGAGTGCCTGTTGGACAAACAAAGGACATTCACAAATCAAACTCGCGTTTATATATTCTTTTTTCTTTTTTCTTACAGAAACCTATAAGGGTTCGGTTTGTAACGAGCAACTTGGTGACGACACGTATTCTGAATCCCACAGCTTTAGCCAATACGCTATGGCAGGAATGTAGGTGTATAACCATTATAACAAAAGCATAATAAGCCTACTGACCGTAACAAGAACCATTTATAGAAGGAAAGCCATATACCTCTTAAGCCCCTTTCACATCATACTAGTTCTCACTACGTTCTGGAACCGTCCTAGAAAATCGTAAAACGGGTTGTGGTCGGGATAGAATATGAAAATAATGTCTATAATACGATCCTAGTTCGATCATAAACAGTCCTCAATACGTCCATTTCGTCTATACCCCGTCCACAGTCAGTTCATATCAAGTTCAGATCGGCAAAATTTGCCATTTACAAGCAGTCCTCCGTCCTTGTTTTAACCTCTTTGTTAATAGTATATGAGAAACTTCTTCTATTCCATAAAGATCGTTTACAGCTTGAAAGGAGCTTAATCAATTCGTTATCTGTCTGAAGACAATTCAAATGTTTGAACGTGATTGTACAACTACAAACTGAATTTGATACTAATAAAATAGTTGTTTGTAAACAATATTTTATCTGTATATCTTGTTTTAGGCAAGAAAAGGATGATAAATGGCTGGTGAAGTTGGAGAAACACTTCCAAGAAGTTGCAGGAGATGATAACCTCATTGATTTGGACGAGTTCATAAATGCTCTGAACGTGAAGAAGGTACGCAACATCCAAGGCTCCACACCCATCAATTTGATTTAATTTGTGATGATTTATACAGACACAAACTCACCCCTCCCCAACATACGCATTCACATATGAAGAGTTCGATTCTAAAAGGAGCTATATCCATTTTTGTCACTTGAGAGAAAAAAGAAATTGTTTACCAGATCTTGTAAAGGCGTCTATGGAAAAGTGATATTAAACGGTGCATTTTTTCATAATTGCTCCCAAAATGTAGAGAAAATACTTTTGTTGAAATACGGGTACTGAACTAAACAATGTTCTGATATCAATAACTCAATTTTCATCAAAAGTGGATTTAGCTCCTTTTGGATAATCAATGACTAAAATATTGTGCATACATGGATCATCGTAAGCTTTATTAAAAGATGTTACAGACGTCCAGACGTCCAACAATATAAAAGTTATATGTATGCAAAAGCTTAAATGATGCAAATTTATGCTGTGAGAGAATGCGAAAGAGAGCTGTTAATGGGAATATTAATTTCGATAATTATTTAGTGATTGATTAGATTTCTTGGATAGAAGTGATGCAAGTATTAAAGCTAGACGTTTATTTATTCCACATTTACATCAAAAGCAGTTGATGTTCATAAAAGCTGAAGAGAAGGTTTCAAAACAATAGAGGTGGATAAGATAGAAGCATAATATGTGCTAAATTAATAGTTTAGAGGGAGAATCGATACGCTTTCAACATAAAAATGTGAGGAGTTTCCGTTTCAGATTCAGTTTATTATTTATATTTCACATGAATTGCATTGAATTGAAAGAATGAACGTAAAAGAAGAGTGAAATATTGAGGTAACTATGATGAAAGCTATGCTTGTGAGTAACAGGCCCCACAGAGGTGCCTGTATTAAAAAGCAGATCTTGTACATGATTAGGATCGAAGTGTTTTTATAATTATAATATGATTAATTGTTCTCGTCTATTTAGTCATTCTTTGCTGAGCGTTTCTTCGAACTAATTGACACGGATCAGTCAGGGAGTATCAGCTTGAAAGAACTGATCGGCGCTCTGCGGCTTCTTGTCAAAGGAACGGAACAAGAGAAACTTCACTTTCTCTTCCAGGTTTATGACCTAGATGGTAAGGTTGGAAAATCACAATAGCAGGATAACGGTAATTGCAGCGAAGTTTGGTAATACAAATGAAGATTAAACATGATGACGTTTATAGACATTGAATTATGATGACATTTATAGTTAGAAAAGAACGTCATAAATACACTGTTGGTCATTATAGGTGGAATTAGTTTATGTATCACAATATATGGAATGATTTTGACAATGATTTATTCCTAATAGATCTAGATAATAGTTTATGTTCTCAGATATTATTTAATTTGCGAGTGTTTGTTTTGCGTTACTGCTAAAGCGTGTGTATGCTACTATGCTTATAACCTAGGGGACCTACGTCCTTAAGTCATAACTGACAGTAATGGGGATTAACGGGCACTAATATAGCACATCGACACGGTTTTGACCTTGGAGCCTCATAGTTACGAGGCCATTGCTTTGCCGCTGAATCATGACTGTAAGCAGCGGGAGCTAGGGTAGAGGGCAGCAACAAAATGCAATAAATTATCAATAATTCATTGCATTCTCACCGGTCCCCAACGGGAAAAATCCCCCCTGTGGCTATGCCTTGAACCATAATGCATCATGTTTGAATTATCTAATGTGATTTCTTTATTTTAAATACTATACAACAAATGATTTCAAAACAACAAAACTACGTCTTTGACGTTCCCGTTCAATCCTAACAGGTAGCGGATTTATCGACTTTGATGAGCTCAAGACGGTCCTTCGATCTTGCACAGCTGAATCTGCAATGACCCTGTGCGACGAAACATTGACGGAGCTCACTGAAATTCTCTTCGACGATGCCGATGTCGATGGCGATGGTGAGGTCAGCTTTGAAGAGCTTTCTGAGCAGCTCCAGCGGTACCCTGGCATCACATCTAATCTTACAATCAGGTAGGATATAAAACCAGATCAATAAACTTGCTAAATGTTCTAAAATACTTCTATAATACACAAATCTATAATTGTTCAAATAAAAATTTGAGTCATGTTAAGCTAAATCTCAGCTTACGAGCATTTTACCGGATACCAGATGATATTTAAAGGTTAATTGTATATTAATGTTGATTTGATACTATATCATTGACAAGTTGAAGAGCGCCATGTAAATTAAAACTAAAATTGCCTATACATGTTATGCGGCAGAAATGAACTTGCTGAAAAGTTGCAGTACCAACGGAATTTGGGTTTTTGTGTAATTCCTTCCATGACTTCATTTCCTATTACAATCAATATTTACAATGAGTTATATTAATACGAAAGCATGATTACTCAAACTAATTTATTTTATCAGTGCGGCTGAGTGGCTGAACCCTAAAACAAAGAAACCTAAAAGTCAATCACACACATCGACACATTGTAGCTACAATACACTCCGCAATCACTTCTCCGTCATCATCTTCTGGATCGTCTTCGTGATGATCAACGCTGGGCTGGCAGCATGGGGTGCGTACGAAGGTTATCAAAGCGTCAGTGATGAGAGGCATCCAGCGGCAATATCCATCGCCAGAAGTGCAGGTATTTTATTTATTATCTCATTAGTTCTCTCTTCTGTTCTAGTCTTTCTGGCGCCCCTCGCTCTCTCCAAAAAGAAGATACGGCGCGGTAAAAAAGCCGGTGCGCTTTTTTAAAACTGTATAAATGAATGGTAACTACTTGCGCGATTTTACCGAGCTCTGTACTACAAGATACAGAAATATGAAGTGCATTACAGGCACTACACATTAAGCCGTCATTAAAAAGAACAACGAGGCGGTTTCGCCGCCTAATGTCTGAACGAGCCTTTATCATCCCACTCGACTTGCTGCACTGGAAATACTGCCTGATAACCATGTTGTTTAAAAAAAAACAATACTTATACATAATTTTGCTAACATCAAACTACAGGTCGCTGTCTTAGTTTCGAATGCTGTTTTGTCCTGGTCCTGATGCTTCGGAAGCTGCTGACGATATTACGTAATACATTCCTGATGTCGGTGCTCCCTCTCGATCAGCATGTCATAATCCACAAGATCGTTGCCGTCTTCATCATCATCTTGTCTGTTATCCATACAGCCGGTCATATTGTAAATATCGGTGAGACAGTCATGAATACCTTTATAAATAAAGCAAACTTATTAAAGTAGAAATTGAATAAAGAGAACTGAAATAAACTTTCATTGTCTTGCCGTATTGTTGTATTGTTTAATGTTCTCACATTGTATAATAATTGTTACAATATTGATTTGCAAGCAGATTTTTAAAAAAAATCTTGTAAACTGAATTTAAGGCAGTATATGTTGATAAACCATTAACCAACTAATGATTTTGTACGTTATTATTTCTCATTGTCTGAAAACTTGGAAGGGGCAGCCTGTGTTAGAATTAGAATTAATGTTGACGAAGGGTTACGGTAAGGGTTTTCTGATACCACTGAACCTTTGGGACCGATGGGACCGATTGGACGTAGATCAGAGCCAATAGACTAAACGATCTTGTTCACAATAAGATCGGACAACACGAACTGATAACCTGCTCAAAGAGTTGCTCGTGGATACCCTCCTTGTAATTTGAAAGTATAATGTGTTTTTCACAAAAAGGATTGATCTACCAGGTAGAGAATGTAAATGGCACAACAGCCGCATGGATTCGTGATGTCCTGGTCCGACCTTTCCCCGGTCTTGGACTTGTTGAAGGTTCTTGTATCATCACTGGTATTTTGATCATCATCGTACTCATCATCATGACGATCTGCTCATTACCCTTTATCAGGAGGAATGGATACTTCAAAGTGAGCTTTTAATCTTCTTTTAGTTCAAATTTTTATTCATTACACAATAAATTGATTTTGATTGTCTCTAGTCAAAGTAAGTTATATGTATTTGCCAATTGTCACCCATCTGTATATGGCGTTTCTGATTTCCGTCATGGAATTCCTAAGTTCTCACAGTGACTTCAAATAGCTGCCAGAATCAACAACAAAAAAACGCTTGAGTTTCTTTTTAAGATAACACGATACGCCGCCAATGGCTTACAATGATTTGCTGTCCATTATTCTATATAAATTCAGAGTTCTGATAACTGAAAAACCTTACCTACTAGTAATTAAGTCGGCTACCCGCTATTATGGTCGTTACTACCAGTACCACTGACAGTTTGTAGCTCATAATTATGGCCTCCATGTGGGCAGTTATTAAATAACTCATCCATATTCAACCTTTTAGTAACCAATGAAGAAATAATTACTTTTTGTGAGAGAGATTTACCCTCTTGTTTTTTTTTTTCTCTCTCTGTCTCTCAGGTGTTTTACTGGACACATCAGTTATGTATTGTTTTCTGGTGCTTGATTATCATACATTCTAAGTACTTCTGGATATGGTTTATAGCACCAGGCATAATCTACCTTGCAGAACGCCTTCTACGTCTTCAATTCTTTAGACGAGCACGATTTGGTAAAGTCTACATTCAGAAAGGATACGTGTTACCTGCTAATGTAAGTATACCTCACAAGAAAATTAATTGCTAAAAACCCAGCCATATTGTGGCAATATTACAGAAAATTTAATTTTCCGAAGTCCTGTATTTTGTGAGGTCATGTAGCAACCGAGCAAGAATTTGTTAACGTCTTGTAGTTTGAAACTATCCATTTAAAGGGATGATTGAGTTTTGTTGCAGAGGGCGCTACACAAAATAATTTTTTGTGAGAAAATTAAAATTGAGTGTTAAATTTTAAAGGATATACAATTTAAACGACAAAAACATCTTTGTTTGATCAAAATTGGTGCAGAGACGGCTGAGACAACGATACAAATAACGACTTCTATTATTTGTGGTGCCCCGCAAATATTCAATATTTTAACCAGCCGTTGAAAAACGAGTAGAGGGGGGGGGGGGTAGTAGCCAGCCAAGCACCCTCACCAGTATTCATGTGGTACAACTTCTCATCGTGCCTCAGGGATTCAACAATAATACGAGATTAATACTTGATTCCTGCCATCAGGCAGAGAACGAAAGACTTTAGAATTGATAGATTCATCGACTTAAATCTATAGATTTGAAGACATTAAAGAATAAGCTTCTTAATGACGCTGCCCAAACTGACTGGTTTATTGATGATTTTGTTACAGGTTGTACAACTTGTTATCCACCGTCCCGCTAAATTCAAGTTCCACGCAGGCGAATACATCCATGTTAATATTCCATCCATAGCATCTCATGAGTGGCACCCTTTCACTATTAGCAGCGCACCAGAACAACAAGGTACATTTCTTCATCTTCTCTCTCCCTCTCTCTCCCTCTCTCTCTCAATTTCTTCCTCTCCTATAATATATATATATTTATATATATATATATATATATATCCACTTAATGTACCATGTAGGGTTATATATATCTGTTATCAATTCCGTTCTTGTTTTTTTTCCTTCCCTTTTTCGTTCCTTTTCTTCGTTTTCTTGTTTTCTTTTTATGCCAGGGGAGTGTACACAGTTGGCACATTGCCATGGAAGAGCCACTGAATGATGTGTATTGCATTTAGTGGTCTTGAAGGCTTTGTGCTAAACCAATCGGATCATTTTAGCTATTTCGTATTCTTCTGTCATATCTTTTTTTGTCTGATATTTAAACTTGAAGATATTGTCTAATTATATACGGATTTCTTGTGTACTTATATTGTTTAAAACAAATGAACGAAGCTTGGTGTATAGGCACAACTAACAATTCCATATATGGCATTGTTTATATCGCAGAATACTTGACTCTTCACATAAGATGTGTGGGACATTGGACAAAGCGACTCTACGATGTCGTCAGAGAACGTGAGCTTACTCTTGTTGAACTCGAAAATGCAGGCTTTGGCGAGATCGACAAAGATCACGACGAACCTTTAGAGGTCATCGTTGATGTAAGTTCTACCAAGAGTACACCCGCCGTGGAGTCTAACGGCCAGCAGAGCATCACCTCGGATACACATAGTAATAAGAATGGACGTAGATCTTCACAAACATACAGCAAAAGAAGGAGAACCGCAAGTGGTGCAACCAACTCTGGCTTCGAGCCAGAATTACCGAACGATTACAAAGATGGAACCAAGACCGTAACAGAGGGCAAACCATATAACACTAGTCAGAACGATGATGAATCAGTTACAGAGAAAGTGAATGCAACACAATTAAGTCTTCCACGTAAAGCTGATCACCCATCTGCTTCCCAAGGTGATTGCCAACCGATGTCTTACAAAGAGCTGGGCGAAGTATCTATGACTTTAGCGGTCAATGGCAACAGTTTCAAAATGAAATCGTTGAACTCTCGCCAAAGCATTGATGTACAGGAGGCACCTCGAGGGAATACCACCAAAAGACAATCACTGAGGGTTAGACAGTCCCTAGCTGGTCGGGAAAAGAGAAGCGACTGTGGAAAGCCAAACGGCGATGTTAACAGGAAGATGAGTATAGTGACGTTAAGAAGGAACGGTGCCCGACATTCGTTGGATCTGTCAAAGGATTTAGGCGGGAGACCTCACACTGGATTAGAAGTAAGTGCAGGCCTACCAACAAATTCACTGTTAAAATCGAAGAACCATCAATGATAAATGTTGACACATGGCAACTAGTAAATGGTAAATGCGTAATTAAGATGCGATGTTCACTGTAGATCCATGAGCATGTTAACAGCGATGGGTGATGTCATCATCAACGTCAGTTGATACTTGCAAAAGGCATTCAACCTTGCTTGATTATTTCAAAATTCAATCATTCCACTTCCGCTTTTACCGTTAAAAATCAACAACAAAAACAGATCAAGGGTGACAAGGTCATATACAAGGTCATCAAATCACAACAGATGAAGTTCTTATACAAATTAATTATGATAATTATCACAAAATTAGAAAGTACCTTGAAGCTTCGTCGACTCAACATTCGATGCTACTTTGAATGTTTTACAAGAACGTAGGAATGGCATAATCATGATTTGTTTTTGTTATCACCCTGTTCCATCCAGGTTATATTAGATGGTCCGTATGGAGCACCTGCGCAGCATATCATGGAGGCTGAACATGCCGTACTCATCGGGGCAGGAATAGGCATTACACCGTTTGCCTCTATCTTGCAAAGCATAAACGAGAGATATAAGGCGGCCAGGAAGCACTGTCCAAACTGCAATCATACTTGGGTGACCGATTCATCATCTATCCTGAAAACCAAGAAGGTAGAAAAGCAACACAATTTACATTCATATCATTATATGAAATTATTTAATTTATTACTAAACATGTAAACAACAGCCGGGGTCTGAATATGACAGCGAAGGGGGAGGTGTAACACGATTGATATTAATCATAATTATATACATTTCGGCGTAGGCCTACTATCATTTAAAACAGGGGCGGATCTACGAGGGGAGGGGGGTAGGGACATCGGACATCGGACTTCCTCTTTCGCCGCTCGTGGACGATGCTCAGCATCGTCATAGGGTCATACGTTTACCCCCCCCCCCCCCCTCCCTAGCAAAAAAAGGAAGATCCGCCCGTGTAAAGTGTGTTCACTTTACATCTTTTATCTGATTCAGAAAGGTTAAAATGTAGTTATTAATACTTCAACAGACTTTGGAAACTCATCTTAACAATATGAATTGCGCTTTCTTCATTCTCCGGCGTCAAGTCTGACCAACAGTTTAGACATAAACTGATACGAAATAAAGTAGAGAAACGATACAAAAAGAGAAAAGTTCAGTGATGTTGTGATGACAATGCTTAATGGCGATGATGATTACGATAATTATGGTAATAAATATGGATGTAATCATTAATATGTAAGGTATATTCATCTTAGTGACAATCAAGATGAAGGAATGATTTTTTTCACTTCCTTCTTAATTCTTTTTTTTTTCTAAGGTGGACTTTGTTTGGATCAATCGTGATCAACATTCCTTCGAGTGGTTTATCAGCCTCATCAGCGCCATCGAGTTGGAACAGGCTGAGATACCAGCAGCAGATCGCTTTCTCGACATCCATCTGTACATGACATCAGCTCTCTTACCCAGTGACATGAAGGCCATCGGACTCCACGTTGCTCTTGATCTCATCCACAAGAAGAAAAAGCGAGATACAATCACGGGCTTGAAGACGAGGACCCAGGCTGGAAGGCCGGATTGGGACGAGGTAGGCCATGTTTTACACACGATCTTGCAAATATGTGGACTTGTACCTTTCTGTCGTCCTCCTTTCACACTTTCTCGATAAATTGAAACAATGTCTATTTCTCTTTCTCCTCCCACCCACATTCTCTCTGTCTATTTTCGTCCCTGTCCCTGCCCTTTTTTCCTATCTGGGCACCATCCTCTTAGAATTTGTTTTCCTTCTTAATTTACTCTTAATTCAATTATCCTTCTTTTAAGGTTCCATATCAGCATGTAATATCGAGTTCAATATCACTGGTTTAGTTCGGCACCCCTTTTCGGTTTCTTTACCGGCAAGAGGTTGCAATGATTTTAATACTGTTGTATGACCTTTAATCAGGAACTTAATGGAACATAGCTTTGCTGATCATTTTTGTTATTTTGTGTTAATTAATAAATGGAAGCTTTATTATAACCGGGAAACATACATAATGAATGTCTTTCGCTCCTTTCTCATTTACGTGATCACATTAGGTTTTCCAAAACCTGAAACAGCAGCACAAAGGCAAGATCACTGTATTCTTCTGTGGCTCTCCTGCTCTAGGAAAGATCCTCTCAACCAAATGCTTACAGTACCAAATGGAATTCAGAAAGGAGAACTTCTAAGACCATGAAGACATCGTGTTTTCAATAATTGACCGAACACAAAGTAATCTAACTTTCTAAACATATGACATGGAAAGTGGAGCAGATACTAAAATGGGCAATTCCGCACACCGTGTCCCATTCGGCACAAGATTCATTCATTTCATCTAAAGGTGAATATAACTCCATATGACAATATACTTTAATATGATTCGTGATCTTTATTACTGAGATTAGTGCAGACACTTGAATTCAAATACATATTTAAATTTCCAAATATAAAAAACACTTTTTACTTCTTGTGTTATGGTCAGATGGTTGGGAAAGCCAATAATAACTTTAGTCAAACTTGATATTGTATTTGGGAGGATATTTTGAACATAAGAGAATCAGATTTTGGGGTGTGTATATATCTATCTCTAAGTAATGTAACTATCTTTAAGTAATGTATCTATCTTTAAGTAATATATATATATATATATATATATATATAAGTAATATATCTATCTATAAGCAATGTATTTATCTTAATGAATACCAGTGCATCTCGATACTTTACCAATTACATACTTTATACGTGCATCCCACTTCATTTCCAAGGAAATTATCAACTTAAATTAAGTAGAATTTACATTATATAGGGTTATAGTGTCAGGTAAATCTAATATATATTTTCTATTTTTATTATTGAATATAAAGGATGTAGTTTTATTCTTATTGATTATCAGTAATTGGCTTTAAACCAGTTGGTAAGTTAGAACTCAACGTTCTGCATACATTGTAAATACAAACAAATTGATTACCATATACTTGATAATCAAGTAAACTTTAAAACCATTTGCGCATGTTTAGTGGAAAGCCCCGGAAACCATGATATTTCGGTTTATGTAAGAGTATATTGTGATCCACAATATCGAAAGCCTTGGACAGATTTTGAAATATTCCTACCTTTATGTATCTGAACTAAAAGAAGAAACAACAATTGCCTAAAAAGTATAGTTTTTAGGCAATTGTTTTAGGGCTGGTAGTATTGAGGTAGGCCTATAGTTCGCAACTACGTGATGGTCCTTTGTATGATCAAGGGTGATTTGGGCTATCTTTAATTATCATGAACTATACCTGTTATTAATAGCCGATTGAATATGTACCTTACAGGATTAACAATGGAATATATTATTCTTTTCAGAACTACGGAGCTGATTTGTTATTGTGCAGTGATATACTTGTTTCTATAATTTCAGTTATATGATAGGCTCATACTGTTGTGTATCATCAATTTGTTTGCTATCACGAAAATACATTTAAGATGAATTCGTTAGGACCTGCTTATAAATAGTTCATCACGGACCATGCACCACTTGGAGGTCACACATTAGCATGCGATTATTTGCATATGATTTACTTATATTTTTTAAAAATATTTTAAGGACAATATATCGGTGCATCTTGGGTATGTCACCTGTTTTGTATACATGTACAGTACGTTCACTTATATTATAGTAATAATAAATGAGGCTTATGAAGCGCTCATGTTCATCACGTCGTCACACTCCAACATTATCATTCTAGTTTCAGCCGAGCTGCCAAATCAAGAGCTCTGGAATAGCGTGTACCTATTCAGTAGTTGGAAGTGCCAAACAGGAATACATGTCTTGCCAAAGGACGATAGTACCGGGCTGGGGTTCGAACCATCAAGCTTTTGACTGTTAAGTCAAGTGAATTAACCACTATACAATGACATTTTCACATTGTTTAATTTTCAACTGCTTGAACTACTTTTCATACGTCTAATCAACAGAACAAAAAAGGATGGAAGTTGGATGGATTTTCTTCGTTATAAAACGTACTGTTAATTCATTACTTCTCAGATTCATGCAACATAATTTCGTAAAGTGAAATAAGTTTACCTTCTTTCCTTTTATCATGTGACCAATTTTAAGTATGTTTTATTCTTCCAAAGTTTGAAAAACTTGTACACATTTTCCACTTTTACTAGAGTGTTTATGCTAATATTTCATAAGATTTATCGAGATACAAATGCTTGATCAATGCTCTAGACTCTGGAGATTGACGATGGTTTCGTCGTAACGATCAAAGTTGGATTACACATAATATGTTATAGAAATTATAGAACTATGACACTCATACGTTTTGTAAGCAACGTATTTGAACAGACAGTACTGGTTAGCAGCCTAGTGCATGTTTTGCTTTACACTGAGGCATCTCTGACTGTAGTCCAGAATCTGGCCTATTTAATGTTGATCTCCACCACACCAACGCTACCTCTCCCTACTTACTTGCTACCAGCCGATGATGGCGTGATCATTAAATTACGACGCCCGGCGAAACTTTGATCTCCACCACACCAACGCTACCTTTCCCTACTTACTTGCTACCAGCCGATGATGGCGTGATCATTAAATTAGGACGCCCGGCGAAAAAATAGGCTGGGCTGGTCAACGAACTTGGATTTCGATGGGGCTGGTAAGCATAATTATGAGTTTGTTGATAACACCATCTTCGACGGCTTGAGTCGAATCAAGTGTGTAGGGAATTATAAAGACCGGGCAGATTCTGGACTACTCCGACAGTTGTCACTTTTCAATAATACTAGTTGAATTTTTACATCATATCACGGTAACAAAGTAACATTTTATACTTGAATTATGTATGTATGTGTGTAACATTGATTGTTTAATTATGTTAAAATATACAAATACGAGTAATTTGCAAACACCCGTTTATTGAAAGAAGAAATAAAACCCTTCATGCTACAAAATCACTTTTATTTGCTATATAACTTTGCCAACATATTACAAATGGTATGATACATTTCATGACTTGCGTAAACCAAATATGGAAAAATGGCCTTTCACTCTATTGTCAAAGAAGTGTTGTGTAAAAAAAAATATTCCAACTAAACACCACATGATAACGAATTACCATCTATTATTGTTATCGTAGGCCTTCTATTAGAAATGAGCTCATAACTCAAATAATCACTTTATCTAATTTCTTGTTATCTCTCACCTTTCTGATCTACCCCTATGCACTCTTGATTGGCTCCAATACCAAGCGGGAAATGCTTTTTAGGAAATAAAACAAATTGAAATCATAGCTACACCGCCTATTATTTCCTCTATCCATTTCAGTTCTTACACTGTCGCGCTCTCTCTCTCTCTCTATCTCTCCCTCTCCTTCTCTCTCTCTCTCTCTCTCTAAATGTATTTTACCATTTTAATACCTGCACTAAATGAGGAGTTATTTTCAGTGGGGATCATCATCGGATCTAATATCTTGTGAGAGTTTGAATGTTTACGAGGAGAATGAGTTCTGGTAAAGATAAGAAATTATTTGTGAGGTGTTTAATTTTTGTGTATGTCAGTTTAAAAAAAAGATATCGTAGTAGAAATATCCCCTACACATTGCTCTACAAAATGTAATACCCCCATATTCGAAATATGACCAGAAAAAGTTGATAGAATGAACCTAACTCTCCTGCTGATTGTGTAATCCCGTACACTCCTTTTTGTGTGCAGTGCATGTGTACTTCAGCAAAAAGTACATCTTGATTATGTACAAAATATCAATCTGCCTCAATCGCATCAAGTTTCTTGTATAATGTTATCTAATGATCATTAAATGATCTATTTAAACTGTATCTTAACTTATACAATTCAAATAGAAGTGTTCGCTAAGTAGACTATACGAGCCTTGTCCAAGATTCAGATATTGATGAGAAAATATTATTCTGTTGAAGTTTTTTATTGATTATTAACTACAGAAAAATGCTTTAAATGATTTTGTATTACTAAATTTCAATATTGTCCGAATTCGCTTTTCATTAAGCATGCACAAAAAATACATGAAAGTGAAAAAAGTACATGCACGCTAAACATTATTATCCATACCAGAAAGCACAAAATGGGACATATTGATGCGCAGCTGGATTATGTTGTCGTTCACTGGGTCATGGCCGTGAGGATGGGGATGTTAAAAATGTATATACGCACTTTTCAATGTGTAAACAAATTGCGACGGCATACTATTGGGTACAAATGACCAGGGAGCGTCTTTTTTTATCAGTTTTCACATAAGTGTTTGGAGATATCAGATATCAGGGGTAACTATCAGGTCATGAAATATGACCATCAGTATCATAATTACGGTATTTATTTGCAGTTAATGATAACCCAAGTATTCTCTTTATCTGTTTGCTATTGTCCCTTGATTGATACGTGGATTGCAACCTCCGGTCATTTGTCTTTTTTGTTGGCATCTAACCAAGTTTTTAAAAAATTGTCTCTAAACTTTACTTTAATTTCTTGAATAAACTTAGATACTCCTGGACACATTGGTGCCATTCTATCAATATTTTTGCCACCTCCCTTGTCGCTAAATATCAAACCGAAAAACAATGATGATATTACTAATGCAAGGTACTTAAAGGTAAATTTGAGAGCTGGTAAAAAGAAAGAAAATAAACTCTCACAGAATCAAACGAAAGTTACACTGAATGTTCAAGAGTACAAATACATTTCATTTGCCAAACAATTTTGGTAGAAAATGTATACTGGCCGAGTAATGAGCATAGGAAGATAAGGAAATAAAGGTTAGTAGCCCCGACACCAAATTTTGTGTAGTCCCATATACATCTTTCTGTGTACAGTGTTTGTTACTTTGACAAGACTGGGTCAAATTTATTATGATTTTGATGACTCCAAAACCTTGCAGTACACACCAATACTTACATGCTACATGATCAACTTTTTCTGATCCATTCCACACCTTTTCTTTCACAATGCAATCGCATGAACAGAACTCAACTTTATCTTTAATGTCAAATTGCTTGTACTACTTGATAAAATTCAATTCGGTCCCCCACGCGACCTTGCTAGACAATGATAGTTAGGCACACGTGACACCACTCTCCTCAAATCTAAAGAAGGCCAAAATCAACACGGAGGAAAGATAAACAATTCATAAATTTTGGAAATTAATAGATTATCCATGAATTGCAGTGCACATGTCAGGGGTAGTTATGAATAGCTTCGAGGTTTCCCTTCAGGTGCCCAAAATTATGTAAAAGAGATTGACTTGCCAATTTCTTTAATAGAACGCACTTCCAAATGTCTTTAGAACGAAAATATATCATCTCACTATATAGTTTGATGCTTTTGAGTCACTTGTGTTATATTTGCGACCATCAAATTAGATAGTGGGTACGTTAGACATATTCCGCATCAAAGCCTCATACCCACTAAATGTCGTTGTATTTTTCTACTGAAATTGAGATTTACTATGCGCTCATAACCTCAAAAATAGTAACTGATTCTCAGAAGGCCTTTTTGAAATGTGATAACCCAGACATAAAAGCTTTTGACTCACATTCATTGCTTTTGACAATATTTTTTGAAAAAGCCTGCTCTTCAGTCATTCTTAGCAGCACAATTCTTTAAATGGTATCATTATACAGGATATTATTTATCCCTTACAATGAAATATGATTCAAGGTCACATATTTTATATCTTTTAATTAGAAGCTATTAAAGTTAGGTAAACTGTTTTGTATACGCACTGTAATGCATCTTTATAGTTGAAGGTGACTTGCCGTATTAAATGATTTTTAACATTAGATAATCAAGTTTGTAACATAATCATTTTCTAGAATATCAACCCTATTTAAATAAGAGATGCAAGTGTGGTCAATCTGTCAATTATTTTAATGCATAAGAATGACTGATTTCGACTTATGTACTGTATCTCTTTATTTTTCTTATCGAATGACGAACTCGATTGCTGAACGACGAAATTGATCCCTACAATTGTACGTTGGCAGCCTAGCTTGGCAATATTTTATATTTCTTTTGTGTCATTAGATTGAACATTCTGAAATTAATTGGAAAAAAATAGGAAATGCCTGAACAAATACGAATTTTACAACAATGTTTTCGGAAGAAACAGAACATTAATGTGAAGGTGAATGAAAAGAAATTTAATGGAGGGAAAACCATTATTACAAGGGGAAAAACATCAACGACTCAAATTAATCTTGGTAGCTTGTTTACTTTAATCTTCGCGTTAACGCCCCCTTTATTGACAAAAAAAAGATATTGATATTGATATAACTTACTTTTGGGCTGGGAGGGAACTCTGAACTGTTTTATCTTATCATTTAACCACCATCAAACACTTGTGATAAGCACTCACGAAAGACCTGTCCGAATGCGATGCACTTGACAGCAATTATTTATAATATTGGACAGTCATTTGTACAGAATGCTCTGTTTTTTTTGTAAATTCTTATTTCGCCAACTGCGCTAGCACTCTTTACTCTGCAAACATTAGCAAGACCTGGATATTGCAAACGCAGGTTTTGAAATAGTAACGGTTGATTAAGGCGTTGTATTTCAGACATGTATCTGGGGTGGGGATAGGTGTTAGCTGTGGTCATAGTACTTACGCAGGGGCGTATAATAGTTGGTTATTACATTATTCCATGCGTATGAAGGAAAGATTGAATTTCTCCATAGGGCCGTAGGAGATGGCAACATTGAGAACGTAGAAATATTATTAAACGAAGGAGCTGATGTAATCGCAAGGAATAGCCATGGTCTGTTACCCATCTACATTGCGACAGCCAGTGGTGATCTAATCCATTTCTAATCGATTTCAGTTCTTACACACACGCACTCTTTCTGTCTTTCTCTACAAGATTTATCAATTCATCCTGTGACCAATTTTCACGTTTTATTCTTCCAAAGTTTGATGAACTTGCATACATTTACACTAGAGTGTTTATGTTACTAATTTATTAGGTTTGTCGATTATTTGAAATGCTTGATCCATGTTTTAAAGATTGACGATTGTTTAGTCGTAACGATTAAAGTTGGATTACACTTAATATAGACCTATGTCTATGATATTCACAATTTTTGTAAGCAACGGATTTGGACAGAAAGTGCTGGCTAGCAGCCCAGTGCATGCTTATACACAGATGCATCTCCCAGAGCTGTCACATTTCAATAATACTATTTGAATGTTTATTTCATATCACGGTACCAAAGTAATATTTTATACTTGAATTATGTATGTGTGTGTGTGGAACATTATTCGTTAAATTAAGTAAAAATGTACAAATGTAAGTAATTTGCTGTCACCCATTTATTGAGATCAAAAATCCTTTCAAGCTACAAAATCACTTTTATTTGCTATATTACTTTGGCAACATATTACAAATGGTATGATACATTTCATGACTTGCATAAACCAATTATGAAAAATGGCCTTTCACTCTATTGTCAAAGAAGTGTTTGTATAAAAATAAAATATTCTAACTAAACACCACACGATAACGAATCACCATCTACTATTCTTATCGTAGGCCTTCTATAAGAAATGAGCTCATAACTCGAATAATCAGTTTATCTAATTTTTTGTTATCTCTCATCTTTAAAATTTTGTTTGCAATCTTTGCCCACCTGTTCCAATGCTGATCTATCCCCATGAATTCTTGATTGGCACCTTACAAACTTTCAGAATTTAGCTCCGAACTGTTTTGGCTACTTTTCGTTCTGAACTAGCTGTTTGATATGTTCTTGAGTAAAATCTGAATGATCCCCAAACAGACACACACACAGTTATTATCATGAATATTCTGAAATGAAGTTTACAATATATCTTGTGCATCTCTTTTAATGAATGATATATTTGAATACCTCCTGCCATATCAATGAAAAATACATGTAATTCTGCATTTAACGTTCACTGTGTCCCATGTAATGGAACTGGCTACTATTTGCTTGCTTTAAACGGGTGTTCATTCTGAGAAAGGCTTTAACCAGCTACGCGAACAGTCCCTTTCCCACCCCCTACTATTCTCCCTTGAAAAATCACAATGGTCAACGAAAACAAATGTATTTGTATTTGTTTACGTGGCGTCATTTCGATCGCGTTACCATAGTACGTTTGCACGATGCGTATCTTACGCGGGAAACGCTTTTTAGGAAATAAACACATTTACTGAAATCATAGCTACAGTGCCTATTGTTTCCTCTAATCCATTACAGTTTTCATACTCTCGCTCTCGCTTTCACTCTCGCTCTCGTTCTCTCTCTCTCTCTCTCTCTCTCTCTCCCTCTCTCTTTTTCTCAAGTTCTAGTAAATGAAAGATAACCGCTAGTGTCATTGTTCTACTGTTTCCAATAATTTGCTGGATCTAATTCTAAGGGACCGTAAAATTGTAAATGTGTCTCGCTCTATAATGTTTCTTTAAATCACTAGCACCAAGTCCGGGCACCAAGTCCTATCATGACCTTTTATGACACTCGCAAACACACATGCACGCACGCGCGCACACACGCCCACACACACATGCGCTGACACACACACACACAATCAAAATATGCCTACTACACAGGGGCATTTGAATAGGCCTATGTATACATTAATATTTATCTGTATTTATTTATATACGATTAACATCACAAGCAGTAACAAGACTGATTACAAATTTGTTAACATACCAAATATAATAGTATATCATTACACGTACTTAAAGAAGCCAAAAGGAAAAAGGAGAAAAGTAGTGACATATAACTGCATCCCCATGTCCTTATCAATAATACTAGTGTAACCTCAAATTAAATATTTGATTAAAGAAATCACATCACATTGATTTCGTGAAAGTTGTGACAATTTAAATGTAAATAAAAGGACATGAAAGGTGAGCATGCAAAGAAATACTAACTTGTCACGAGAAATAAAATGTTTGACATAAGAGCACTGCAGAATATATATATCAGAACTAAATTAAATTAAGAAGAAATAAGAATGCACAACCGCAGAATAACATACAAGAATAAAAAGTCAAATGTGGCTGACTAACACAACACCAATTATCAGAAGATCTAAAAATGCAAATGTTGAAAAGTTCGCAAGATTACAACTACGAAAATGCCTTATTTAACAAAGCTTCAATAATACAGGAGCATCATACTAAAATAATGAATGTTTAATTCATCTCCAGTCTCTATTTTAATTTGTATTAAATGAATGCTTTACTTCATAACAAACTCTAATTCTTTGAATAACAACTAATGATCGCCGTAACCACAGCCTTTCTTTCTACTATAACCAATGTTTTACAGGTGAGAAAAAATAAAAACTTAATGGAAAGTGTTTACTAGATTTAAGAGAAACATCAAAACAATGGATTTAAATCTAAATTAACTCAATCACGCCATCGGGTATGTGAGTACATAATATAAACGATACAGAATATTATCAACAGAATATTATCAACAGAATATTATCAATAGCGATGGCATGATCAACTTGGAATTAAAGATATAGCAAAAACAGTTCTTGTTTTAAAGACAAACAGTAAAACGTGAAAATAAGGACATGTCATGTAACTATATCTATAGGAATATACGTACAGGTAGGTTAAAGGCATCGCCTGCATTGAGTTTGTGAACTATTTACAGACATACATATAGACATTAATACAATAAGTTGAGTAACATAGTTTGAAGTGTATCATGCACTTTAAGCAATGGAACTCGTCCATCATGAGAATCAGGAGACCCAGGACACAGGGGCATTATCATATAAAAGGACATTAAAGGTGGGAATGCAAAGAAATACTAACTTCTTAAGAGAAATAAGATATTTGACATGAAAGTACAACAGAGTATATATTTTAGGACTAAATGAAATGAAGGAGAAATTGATACCATTAAGAATGCTCAACCGCAGAACAATATACAAGCATAAAAAGTCAATTGTGGCTGACCACCGATACAACACAACACCAATTATCAGAAGATCTAAAAATACAAAGGCTGAAAAGTTCGAAAGATTAAAAGTACGAAAAGTCTTATTTAACAAATTTTCAACAATACAGGAGCATCATACTAATATAATTAATGTATAATCTATCTCCAGTCTCTATTTTTCTCGTATTAAATGGATGCTTTACTTCATAACAAACGTCAATTATTTGAATAACAACTAATGGTCGCCGTAAACCACAATCTTTCTTTCTACTATAACCGGTGTTTTTACATGTGAGAAAGAAAATACAACGTTATGAAAATATTTTGGTATATCATTACACGTACTTAAAACCAAAAGAAAAAATGAGAAAAATAATAACATATAACTGCATCCCCATGTCCTTCTCAATAATAGTTTAACTTCAAATTAAATATTTGATTAAGGAAATCACATCACACTTATTTCGTGAAAGCTGTGACAATTTAAATGTATATAAAAGGACATTAAAGGTGGGAGTGCAAAGAAATACTAACTTGTCAAGAGAAATAAGATATTTGACATGAAAGTACAACAGAATATATATTTCAGGACTAAATGAAATGAAGAAGAAATAGATACCATTAAGAATGCACAACCGCAGAAACACAACAGAATATATATTTCAGGACTTAATGAAATGAAGAAAAAAGAGATACCTTTAAGAATGCACAACCGCAGAAACACAACAGAATATATATTCAAATGTACACAACATCAATTATCAGAAGATCTAAAAATACAAAGGCTGAAAAGTTCGAAAGATTACAATTACGAAAAAGTCTTATTTAACAAAGTTTCAAAAATACAGGAGCATCATACTAATATAATTAATGTTTAATCTATCTCAGTCTCCAGTCTCTATTTTATTTCGTATTAAATGAATGCTTTACTTCATAACAAACGCCAATTTTTTGAATAACAAATAATGGTCGCCGTAACCACAATCTTTCTTTCTACTATAATCAATGTTTTTACAGGTGAGAACAAAAATACAACATTATGGAAAGTGTTTACTAGATTTAAGACGAAAACATTAAAAAATGGATTTAAATCTAAATGAACACCCTTACTCAATCATGCTGTCAGGTATGTAGGTACATAATATAAACGGTACAGAATATTATCAACACATGTACACAATAGCAATGGCATGATCAACTTGGAAATAATGATATAGCGAAAACAGTTCTTGTTTTAAAGACAAACAGTAAAACGTGAAAATAAGAACATGTCATGTAACTATATATACAGGAATATACGTACAGGTAGGTCAAAAGGCACCGCCTGTATTGAGTTTGTGACTATTTACAGACATACATATAGACATTAATACAATAAGTGGAGTAACATATAGTTTGAAGTGTATCATGCACTTAAAGTAATGGAACTCGTCCATCATGAGAATCAGCAGACCCAGGACACAGGGGCATTATCAACCCTATTGACCAGTCTGAAGGCACAAAACCAAATTAAAAAATGAAATTAAATAGATGAATAATCAACTTTATCGAAATCGCTTAGCTAGATTTCAATAGCTCATTCAAAACCAAATTTATACCAGATTTTTGTTTTTCTTCAACCTCTTGATTTGCTTCATAACATATTCTTCTTGAATTTCTCTATTCAGCTCATCATTAATAACTTCAACATTAGTTTTATTATTAGTATTAGTATTATTATTATTACTATTACTGTTATTATTGTTACATTACTGTATTGAAAGTTTGGATAATAAGACCTCAACACAACTAAACTCAACTCAACACTTTCTGTATGGTCAGTACCTGAAAAACAGCTATGCTATGCTAAGCTATAAAGCTGAAAGCATGTTTTTTAATCACCGTATTTAGATAAATAAACAAACAAACAAACAAACCTTGAACGTGTGTAACAAAGGCATCTAATGGAAATTTTGAAGTCAACTCTTTTACCTAATTACTTTTCAAGTGCTTAGCAGAAACATTCAAATGCAACTCCTAAACAGTAGCATACGGACAAGCTAATTTTCTACTTTGCGTTCTTACCGTTTAAAGATAAAAATAGCAAAATAAATGTTATGTGACGCTATATAATATTTACATAGATACACTTTTCTTGATCGAACATAAAATACCATCTCACCATCTTTAACAAAAATATAATTTTGTTCGTCTAATAATCGATGAACTGATGAACTGTTAATCTTATGCCTATGTTCACAGTCGGGAAATCTTAGTTGTACATATTATAGTTGTCTTTATCATGTTGCAATATGGTTTTGAATTCGCGAACGGCGGTAGGTCTTTGCTTGATCACGTCATCATCGCCAAATCGAATGACAGATCAATCTCTTCTCTCGCAAAATAGCTTCACAAGATTCTTAACTTATTAGGTGTTATTTGCATAGAGAAAATCATCATTCTCAACAAGTCAATAAACATTACATGTAGTCAATAATAATATAAATAATGGTATACCTCTTTAACCGATACAGACAATCCTGTTACTTGCAGGTAAACTATGTGACTAGCTTTATACACATACATCGCCAACTCTTAACGAGACTTCATTTTTATTTTGTTCATCTAAATTTCTCTGTGAAATAATATGCTGGCATATTTCATGTATAAAAACGACAATAACAATATGAGAGGAAAAGCTGGTGGTTCATATACGTGTACAGGGAAATATACATATAATGTCAGTGTATTTTGTACAGTATATACATATAACTTATATATATCATACTTTATATAAATACATGTATAGGTTATTGTGCTAAGTACTGTCTATATGATTACGGTGCATGTATATTATGTGGTTAGAGTGCATAAGATATTATCATCCATCATCATGATCACTATTTATCAAAGTCAGCATTTTCCCTCTTGATAGGGGTTACTGACTTTCGCACCATTGTTCGTTTGTTTGTTTTTATTTTCGAAATCTCTATATACATACAAGTTTAAAAAACATACATATAAAACACACTTCAAATGATAAGAAAGTAAGTAAATGTGTAAAGTATAGACACACGGTTGGATAGCCCATTTCAAAATGGTCCTGTTCTTCCATGGGGTCCAAAAGCAAAAAATCAGATTAATTTACATACAATATCTTTTTTTTTTCTTAATCATAGTAATTTATTATAACACTACCCCCTTATCGATCCCGACCATGATGACTCCCTCGATCCCTCCACTTCATATTGTCTCGAGCATCCTCTTCATTCATATATATACATGTTTGTATATTTGTATTTATGTATATTTGAATATAATAAGTTAAATAAGTAAATATTTCTGTAAAACTTCTTAACCTTCGCTTTTCCACCCATAGGTAAAACTGATAAAGCGCTAATGAAGCCTTACGGGCGAAAATTCGAAGCTTCAGAAGTATTTCTCAAAGTATTCCGAGCAGATAACTAATTTCACTTTGTGTATGTGTGTATACATCTATAATATATATATTGATGTATATATACATCGCATCATTTCACAGTTGAGACTCACGCTTTAATGACTTAAAGTGGCAAGTACACACTTATTAATACCTTAAATATTGGACAAAAGAAAATATATTGAATTGAAACGTTGGCATATTAAGGCTTAATAACTGTTAACAACTGGATCACAAGTGTATACTGTGATTAAAACAATATAGGCCTAACCATTCGCTATTTTCAGAGCAGCGTCGGTGAAGTGTAACTAATTTCAGGAAGCCTTTAACGAGTCCCTCATAACAGTATCCAATGTTGTAGCATGCTGAAAACGTTACGTAGAATGAAGATCTCGGACTTTGTTGGGTCTCGGGCAACAACATGATTATAACTGCAGTGTTTATTGTTGTTATTATCATTGGTCTTGAAGTTTAAGGTTTATTAACAACAACAAAATGTATTTTTCAAGTCTTTTTCAAGACTATACCAACAGTCCTTTTCAGGACTACAAAACCTTCAAAAAAGATTACCGAGAGTCCTTTTCAGGACACCTCAATCCTCCCTCTCTCTCACATGGTGCACCCTCAAGCCTACTGTATAACAAAATGTATGTACATCATAACACAAAGTATGCAAGGCAAAACAATAACATACAAACTGTACATAATGTACAAAAGAAAGAATTACTGCAAAAGCTTAGTTAATGCTTACATAAAACAAATTTATACAAAAGTTCAAGTTGTTGCTAAAAGAAAACCAAACGTTAGCACAAATGCTAGTCGAGATCGGTTTTCTCTGTTCACTAGATATCCTGAGATAACGGCATTGCCCAGTCTAAGAGCATTTCCAAGTGTCTCTAAGTCTTGTAACTGCTCGAGCGACGCTTCAAAGCTCTTTTGCAGTTGGCTTCCCCTCCAAATGTGTCCATATCCTCATCAGACTGTGATGTTGCTTGCCTATCTTTAGCTTCATTTTAAGAACAATAAATATAAATTTTCAGGCAAAACTATTCATAACATTTCGATTGAACCATACAAAATAAACATAATCGTTATTCTTGCACTCTTGAGGCTTATCCAATCATAGCGGTAGGATTGTACACTTTAATCCACGCTATTTGTCCAAATTAATGCTCACGACAAAATAACACCAATGATCACTGAGCATGTATTATATCGTTATTACACTAGAGAGGTGCATAGACGGAACCTTTAAAACATCGAAAAAGTTCGAAGACGATCGATGGCTCCTAGCCATGACGAAATCATACTTCGGAAGATTATTAAATCGTGTTTTAAAACTTTCATTTGACAATTTTAACTATATTCTAAAAAATATCTTGTTGAAAGTCATAACGATTTAAAATTTAAGCAAAAAAATCAAAAGAAAAACAGTAAGAAAATAAATAAAGAAAGATAATGTATCTTTAGACCTACCTTCTGTTTTCGTTGGATTGGGATTGCAGTGACACCCATACAAGCTTAAGCATCTGGAGTCCTTTATGTCCGTGGGGTTGAGAGGCTTTCCACTTGGAGAACATCTGGATCGTAGCATCTTTCATTATGGATAATGTCCGGTATTCTATGTGCTCCAGCTCAGTTTTTTCGATTCCCAACTTCTGACCGATGTCATAGAACTGTTCTGCTTTCATCTGCCCGGCGAGTGTTACTAACGTCTTGTCAGGAATTTCACTGAGTTATTAAAAAAAAACGCTATTTTATAACAATTACCACGGTATTCCGATTGCTTTACCTCTAAGTGAACTCTCTTTAATAATATCCGTATAGCTTGTATTGCTTCCCTCACCTTATATGGCATACAGGTACCAATATCAATGTGCGTATATCTATTTACATTTAAACGTATGGCATAGCTTGCTCGTATTAAAATGGTACACTGACCAACACTCTTGCGTGATACTGAATTCATATGACCAACAAGTAAGTAAAATATTATAAGAATCTGAACAGGTAATCCATTAAAGTTCGTTTGAAAGTGGGACTTACTGTGCTGCGTCGAGTTCTATTTCTGGTGAAATAATAAGGATGAGAGAAAGAGAACAGTGTTTAACTTTATAACTTACATTTCCTCTTTGATAAGTACTTAACTCATGACAGCGACTTAAAAGTACATTAATGGGGATAGTAAAGGCTTGATGAGAATACGCAACTTTGTCATATTTTAAAGTGTATGTAATTTGTTTTTAACTATCATCATCCTAACGGACTTCCATCAATCCACTTACAACGAAAGTAATAGTTGATTTGATCAGATTTTACTATTTCCATCGCTTTTTCTATTAAAAAAGAAGAAGATATGTCCATATTATCAGGATGATACAGTGTAAAAGAAAGATTAATATAATATTATAATTTATGCGCTGGTATATTTGCGAAAGCGGTTATGAATTTAAATCGAATACAAAATAAACAACATTCACACGTTGAATTGTTGGCTGCCATCTGATTCAAGCGACATAAGAAAAACACGGTTGAGTAATGATATGTTTCATTACAATATAATTCTACATTATGTTGTCCTGATTTTTATAGACACATAGCAAATTTGAATCACTGTTTTTTACACGAGATTGAAATTATTAGTCAATAGGCATTTTTTGTTGACATTAAAACGTCGGACTGTATATGACTTTGACCTAAAATCAAAGATGGGCAGCGGTGTACTACAAGTATATGGAAACAAAAGTACGAACCTTGCATATCTATCTGGTCTACTGGCGTGCCGACAGACTCAGTAAGGAGAAGAAGCTGCCTCTTCGCTTCTTGGCCGTCCCGTTGTCCCTTTCTCCATCGCACCAACATATCATATGTGGCTTGCTTTCTGTTTCGAAACCTGTAGTACTCTAGATTATCCAGCTGATGTATGTTGAACCCCAGAGCCACACCCAAGTCATAGTATTGGTCCACTGTAATTTCTTCAGCGATATTGTTAAGTTCAATATCTGATAGGTCAAGTTGTGGCAGTTCCTCGTCTCGTCTGTGTATTTAATTAATAGATTAATAATTTTTCCTGGTTTTGACAAACTTAGACAAAAGACAAAAAAAAAAATCAATACGCATTTGTTAAAAGTCAATCCATTAGCACTGTATACATACGGTATGAATAAAACAATGCAGACATAACCCCTAAACCAACTGTCAACGTCTCACGAACCAATAGAGCAAAAATTCTTAAAGATAAAGTCGAGTTCTAAAAACAGTTTGGAATCGATCAGAAAAGGTTGATCATCTAGCATATAAGTATTGGTGTATACTGCAAGGTTCTGGAATCATCAAAACGATAAGATATTTGGCCCAGTTTGGTAAAGTTACTAGCACTTTGCACAGAAAGATGTATGTGGGACTACGTACACGAACATGTTGCATAAAAGTCCGTCCACATTTTTATGCTGTTACATAAGGACATATTTAGAATATGAAGGCATTTGAGGAACCTTGCTTTTCAGGGACTATGCTTTATATGATGTTCTTCCACACTTGCATAATATTAATAACAATGTTAACGCTCACACATTATTGTCACCTCTTCCCAGAACTCAACCTTCTCTTTGAATAGAATATACCATTTACATATCAAACTTCATTAATAGATGATAGGAAATTGATAGTATTCCTGAAATAGTTCAAAGTCACAATTGCCCTAATTTTAGGGTTGAAGATCATTAACAATTTACTAATCAGTTCACATGCGTAACAAACTTATGGATTTTTCTTTCCTGGGGGCTGGGGACCGTTAGTGACGAATTATTCCATTAAACCGTTACCTGTTATTAACTACAATACTTGACATCCAGTCTGTTATGCCCAGCAAGCCTCGGGCAAGCTTTCAAGTTGTACAGTCATATGTTTATAAGTCAGCATAAAATTTGAATATGTTAGTAAACCAGTCTTTTATTTAAACGAGGGACGAAGACGTACATAGAACTGCTCGCAGAATCACCAGCTTTAAATCTATGCATGGGCGATAAGATGGCTGCCGTTTTGCATCGACGGCTCTGGTTGCACAATAGAGGGCAATAGTCATGATAGTCAGTCATTATGCAACACCAACGTTTCTATGCAGGTCAATAGAAACGTGTATGTTCTACTCTGACATCACTATTACGAGCAAGATGGCGACTCCCTTGTGAGAATCGCTAGAAAGAAAAATGCAAACTTTGAGAGATTGTTTTCCTCGCTGAGAAATCAAATAGGAGTAATTTCAGGGTTTTTGTGGCTGACAGTTTTGATTACAAATGTAAGGTAATGTTTGTTAGGTTTTGTTTTCCTTTAACTTTCTAAGAATTACATACAAATCTATTCACTTACCGAACAAATTGTGAGTCGGTTGGAATCGGACTTGTTGGTTCATCTGTTAAAAGGGAAAAATTGTACATATTTACATAATCAAACTTAACTGCGGAAAATATTTATGTATAAAAATAGCGAAGGTTTTTAGTTATCTTAAAATGAGCCATACTTTGATAGCAGAACAGCTTATTTGCTGTGAGACACTTGTGACAACTGTTATGACACGTACATTATAACATTAAAATGTCTCATACAAAGTGCAAAAGACATAATGGTAAGAGGATGATTTTCAAATTGTGCTAGGCGGGCAGCAAATTTGGACACAACGTCAAATGCATATAACAACAACTATCAACTATTTAATTGTAATAACTTATATATATACACCAAGCTTCTAGCTTTCATATGAGTGCAATGAGTCTTGTTTTACATCCTGGAATATATAAGTGAAGGTAAATTGTTAATGTGTTAAACCTATTCTCTATCACCTCATGTGACCTATATCGCGTTTTTACTCGATCTTGGATTTTAGAGACCGTACGGGACCCTTCTGATTTTCATTTCTACAGCATGTGTGGTCACATATTCTGCGGCGCCCGGTGAAAATTGGTCGAGTGAATATGCAAGGCGCCCGTAAGGGTGCCGGCCGGGTGCCGACCGGTAAGCTTACTGGCACCGGCCTATGAACAGATGTACCCCTTGGCTCCCGGGGACCGGACGAGCTCCTCAAGGCGACCGGTTGGGTACCGTGCGGTGCACTGAACTATGTATCCTCTGACATCCACGCCTCCATTGAGAATTGACACAAAAAATCGTGAGGGACCCGTTTGGGTCCCACTGGCCTTTAAGGACTTTCTATAGCCTAACGGCCAGCTGAAAAACGCCTGGAGAATTGGGAGCAACCAACTCAGCACCACGGCGCCGTTGCTCATTTGTTCTACGGCTAGGATACGGCGGCCGTACGTCCCCGAAATCGAGAGATACTTGCGGCGGCGGCCTCAGGGTCACCCTATCGTATCCCTATCTTTACAGGCCTTATGGGTCGCCGTGGGATTATAATGTTTTCATTTATATGTTCGCTGTAGCGATTTGACAAGCCGTAGCCATGCCGTTGAGCGATTCCACGGCGACCGTTCGTCGGGCTTACGGTGCCCTTGCGTTTTATATACTCCAGGGGTGAAGCGGTAGCATCAGTCTGGCAGCACGTTCGACGTATGGTCCCCCTTCAGCCGCCTTGCGGGCACCTTGCACGCAATCACCGGGCGTCATCACTTCAAAGGCCGTGTTTTTTTATTTCCACAAATTCAAAAATACGCCGTGCGGCTACCCTAACATTTGTGACCGCTACCGTATGTGATCGTGGGTATGCTGCGGCAGCCCTATAATTGCTAATAGATATTGCAGACCGCACGGCCACCGCGGCAAATGTGACCTAGACATTAATGAAACCATGATCACGCCATCCTTGGTAACATAATTGAGAATAAAACCTTTTGTTGAACTGTTTAAATACTGTTATTACTGTTGTTTTATCATGCAAACACATTGCAGTTCGGTCTTCAGACATCGAGAATGGAATGAACTCAATAAAAGTCATTAAGCAAACCTCTAATATTGAGCAATCAGTGAAATGTCGTCATAAAGGAAACAACCTGCGTTTTACTCATTATTAATATATACATATGATCAATGTCCGTAAATTCAAAACTACTATCAATGTATCACAAAGTATCACTCCTGTAAAATAATGTTTACTTACCTCTGTATCTAATGAAAAATGAGAGTGACCGAGACAATTCAGGATTCCCAACCTGTGAGACTGAGATGGTCATCAATTGGAATTCTGAACCTTCCTCGTTATGCATCACTGGGAGGAGTACGCTGTGTCTTATTTGACTTCGAATATCCGCCAAACAGATGGACTTCTATAAAATAAAAAAAGAAAAAGAAAAAAGAAGTAAAAACACGAGGGAAATATCATTTATCTGAGGTGATTGGTTTGTTAGTGTACAGAGTCTCCTAGAAAATTATCAAAATGAATCTTTTATAGTTAATTCCTCAAAACTTTGCTCAACATCAAAGAATTATTGTTGTCTATTCATTATTCGACGCCAAAATTTAAGCGTCTAAATTTCTCTTAATATGATATTATGAACATCAAAAGGTATACCTCATTCGTACCTCAAGAAGTCGTATGTTGACATATGAGCCTAGATATTATTAGTTTGTATTTCTAAAATCGTTGTTTGAGCTGTGCGATAAGAAAGAATGTACTTTTTCAGAGACGTCGTATTTTTTTAATAAAAAAGTGAAACCAGGATCTCTGCCGTGTAAATGTGTTGAGTAATGAAACCTAGGGTTACATTTGTCTAACAGACTCAAGCAAATACCTAAAATCCTCTAACATAATCACAAGGAAATAGTAAACATATACAAATCGAATACCTCGTTTACAACCACCTTATCCTCTCGTTTACACGACACGGTGATGTCACTAGATTGGAGAAAGACATCAAACGGCACCGAACGATGGGTTTTACGATATGCCCTCTGTCTCTCTTCCTCGTTTATTTCCTTTTGGGATGATTGAGCATGAAATGAGCGAAGACCAAAAGTAAAACAAAAACCAAACAGAGATAAATCCGTAAGAAACATACACATGAAGGCACAGCGAGCGAACGATAGGACAAAGTTACGTATTCAGCGTTTTAGATAAGAATATTCAAAACGAATTACTTGCACATGTCTTTCGTATTGCAATTAGGTTTGTTTGTTTGTCATTACACTTCCGTCGTTGAGAGTTGGTCTCCCCCAAAACGCTGAGTTTATATAGCACATTTGAAAGGTATTAAAGAAATATCTCATTCTTCATTTTCCCAGGTGAAAATAGCATAACAACATTCGAATTATACGTTGAACTCAATGTAAGGGAGGGGAGGGCAAGGTGGAATTTTGAATTGTTTACCCTTTCAAAGACCACTTCAGCATGAAATTGTGTAACCAACCGATGACCATTATTCATCTGCAGCTTTCAAACGTGAGTGTTTTTTTAAAGTAAGCAGAGAGATCGTTTTCTTTTCAAGCAATTAAGTCAAATTGATTCGATCTTCTACTTACCGTTTCAATCCAAGGATTGTCAGCATGAACATGAAGTCGAATATCAATTGCCTGGCCTCGTCCAATGAATTCTGGTACGTATGGAGTGCAGACTACTTGTTGCGGTTCTAACTGTTGTTTGAGCGGAATGAAGACCCACCATTCAGCGCATTGGTTTACGTAGAGGTCGAGAACCCTCCTGTGCACCCTGCAGTACGGCGGATCTTCTTTCGAAGTCCATGGCATTCTCCTAGCTCCTTGTTGCAGACCTATAAGAGATTTTTTTTTCATTTCAGCAGGAAAAATAATGATGAAACATCCTTACTTATCAGTAAGTTGAGAAGAACGATGGCATCTTTTGTTTTGTCTATGCTTAACGCCATTCTACTCTTTTATAACCCATCGGTGTATAAGTTATTTTAATTTAAAAAAAGAAATCTTCATATCAAGCTTTCCTATATGGATAATCCTCTATGTAGATTATCCACAAGAAAGATAATTAGAATTGAAGGTGCAGGAAACACAATGTTGGAACATACTTAGGCCTACTTACACAATGACTAATAAAAAGTAGGGAAGAACAACGAAGTTTAAAGATGAAGTTGAGTTCTGGTCATGCGATTGCATTGTGAAAGAAACGGTGTGGAATCGACCAGAAAAGGTTGATCATCTTGCATATAAGAATTTGTGTGTATTGCAAGGTTCTGGAATCATCAAAATGATAAGAAATTTGGCCAAGTCTTGGTAAAGTTACAAACACTGTACACAGAAAGATGTATATGGGACTACACGAACACGTGGCGTAAAAATCCTACCCCGGAGTTTTACGATGTTACATGACATATTTAGAATATGAAGGCATTTGGAGAGCCATGCTTTTCAGGGAACATGTCTTATCTGATGGTCTTCCACACTTGCATAAAAAGAATGATAACGCTCACAAATTATTTTTCACCTCTTCCCAGAACTCAACTTGTTCTCTTTAAGCCTTATTTTACAACTATACGATGCATAAAGCCATTCTACTCAACATGTTATTACTTATATCAGTGTCTTGGTAATAATAAAAAGACATTCAGGAATCGTTAATATTGATCTACCTGTGTGCCGAATAGAGGCAATTTCTGGTTTTACTTCTTTGGAGTCAATATAGTTGATAGAGTGTGGTATGGTGATCTTGACTGGCTGCTTGAAGGTGAGATCAGGAGGGTCAAATCGTATACCACAGCATGCCACCGATTCATCATCCCCTATGCTCATGCTCGGACGATCTAGTAGAACTGCTACCGTTATCTTAAACGACTCAGGTTCCTGAAAGGTGCCCGCTGGAAAAGAGATTGATATCCCTTGGTCTTCCAACTCCACCTGCTTAGGACCTCTGCCGACTTCAATGGTGACTTGGCGTGAAGAAGTTTTTACCTCTAGAACAATAAGGATATAGAACAAAAAGTATTTAGAATCGTAATAACAACACACAGGCCTACCGTTATAAAGCTCATCCAATAAACCCCTCAATGTTTAAAATCATGTTTTTTTTCATCCATCATCATTTTTTATACATGCGCGATTCTTACCAAAACATGAACAATACCAAAGGCCAGTCCTATATCAGTGGCGGATCCAGGGGGGGGGGGGGGCCGGGCGACCCCCCCCCCCCCCCCTTTGAGAAAAAAATAATGTAAAAACACGTGATTTTTACCTTTTGGGGGGGCTGGGCCCCCCCCCCCCCCCTGGCGCTCAAGGGGGGGGGGGGGTGCAAATTTTTACATTTTCGAGGACCAAAAAAAAAATGTGCTCACTACGCTGAGCCTGAGAGATCGATGCGCCTTAGTGACGGCGTGTACGTTGCATGCCAAGCCCGGAAGCCAAGCGCTAGTGGATATTGCTCAGCTACACTTTCATGTCTGTAAGGTGAAAATCTACTATATCAATAGTAAATCTAGATCCGACTGAGATATGAAATCATGAGATGAAAGTAAATATGTTTCACTGACTGTTGAGGAATTGACATTTTTCCTTCGAATAGCCTTTCTGCTGAACAGATGGAAGATGCTGTTTCCGAATTTTACAAACACTGCCCATGCTCCAAACAAAGTTGTTTTTGTCTTCTGTTTGTTCTTTGGATATTTTAACATGAGTTGTAATGTTCTAAGTGGCATGCTCTGAATCTGGTGAGCTCACTTCTTTTAGCATGTACATCAATTAGACCTATATGAAAGTAATAAATGGAGTCTATCCTATTTCATATGATAAATGTATAAATCTCCGAATTAAGAGTAATTTTCATCGTGCAATGCTATTCAACCTCGCCCTGCGGTGTCGATGAAATGTAACAGCACTCGGGGAAATTCTTAGCTTGTCGTTTCATAAACCATGTTGTATTAAACTGCGGAGCATGCAATATCTACAAGGCATATGTCTTTATATTACATGTGCTACATTGTAAAAATTAATTTGAAATTCACTTGCTCTTACCGCGATAACTCCTTATTGTCTCCATCGACGGTAACCTGTAATAAAGAAAACATGCATTTGTTAAGTCATTAGCTGTCACACGCTCCCATCATCTTGTCATTATTTTTTACTTCTTGATTGCTTTGTCCTGCTTAGCAGCGCAAGGAGTAAAGGCCCGCCATTCCTCCGGATAAATAACTGCATTAATACAAGACATATTATCGGCAACACAATTGCAATGAAGAGAAAGATTCAAAATACAGGTAGGTCGCACGTTAGGAAATTTATTTTTTAGCGTTGTGCGATTCTTTTTATAGATATAAAGCTCAGCGATACAATACGGAAATGTTAGTGGTGTTCTAACTTGATACTGCAAGAATTGGTATTCTATATTAGAGGGCATATGAAAACAATCATAAATTTTGCATGATGCATTTCTTAATATTTTTAGAAAAGAGTTCTATGACACATCGAACTTGTCTTGATATAAACACCGAAATTGTAATCTTTTCAAGATTATCCAAACCATCCTGGAAGTTAGCAATATCTCAAATAAACTGAAAAACAATTAACCTCGAAAATATCATCTGTCGGATCTCTTCGTCTCTGGCAAACTGAATCGGAAGGTTGCCATTGTTGTCCCGCACATCAGGTTTAGCGCCATTTTCCAACAGGTAGAACACCAATGCCCTTTTTGTTGATAGCCTATTACGGTAGAAGTCTGTGGATATCTGTTAGAAGCATCGATCAATATATAATTTAAAGGGAAAGTTCTGAAATTATTGATCCTCAGGCAGCATCACAAAGAAAACAATTATTTACGTTGAAAAACATTTAACTTCTCATTGATTTGCAGCAAAAAAGTTGTCAAAATTATGAAAACAGAAAAATAGTACAATTGGTATTTACATTATTATCCATATAAGGTTTCCCCGAGTGGAACAAATAATTAGTGTATTTAATAACTTTAGCGCAGTACCGGGACGACAGATCAATATTGTTTTCATATTGTTCTGTCATCCGGGAACTTCAACTGTCAATACAATATTGCACTCTTTTTTTGTTTAGCTCAACGGGGGGGGGGGGGGGGTGAACTCTCCTTTTCCCACCTCAACATCCACCCCTCGCTATGCCAATGCACAACTATAAACATTTACCCTCTTATACAAATTTATTAAAATAATGTTTGTGTTGACAGAAAACAAACACAAAACAATAAACAATCAAACAAAGATTGAGTCATGCATCAAAAATAATATGCATATGTATACCAAGTGAGGTGGAATGACGATAAGTTTAAAGAACCGATTTGTCTGACAGCGTGCTAACCTCAAGCTGTTAACATGATTAATAACCGTGGTACCTTTTTGAGTGTCTCTGTAAGTTCCACATCTCTATCCTCTCTGTAGCAGAGCTTGATGGCATAATGTAGGCACGTCTGGCCATCGTTGGACTGGATGTTGATGTCTGACCCAATGGATATCAACGTCTCAATGACCGAGGTGTAGCCACGATGTATTGCGTGGTGAATAGCGGCAAAACCGTTCGGATCACGTTGATCCATGTTATTCTGTTTTAACATAGATAAAGGAAACATTAATTTCTTGTATATGTTGTACACAAAATAGGCAGATTCCAACATACGTGAAAACACAATTGGACGGATTTCATCATTATGAATAGTTCGCGTATGCTATAAGCTCATGTCTTGAGATTAGTTAGAAAGATCTGTCAGCATGAGAAAATCTTGCTGCGTAGATACATATCATTCATAAGAAAAGGGGAAAAGGATGAATTGCAGGAAATAGAGAACTAAGGGTGAACAGGGGATCCTCTAACTGTCAAAGTAAAGTTGATTGATATTACTTATACTATATAGAAGGTATTTCGCTAACTCTGCGTATGGTGGATCAATATTTCAATTTTACAATATGCAATTTACACAAAATAAAGGTTTCACTTCAAATCAATAACGTGAAATATGAGAATAATAAATCATTGCTTCTCTCAGAACTTACATCGATGGAATTAGTTTAATACTTCATATTTAAGTAAGTAGGATATAATTATTTGTACAAACCTTCGAGCAAGACGTCACAGAATCAGTAACGTTTGAGTTGTTTTGATAGGGCAGTTGATCCCGAGGTGTGTCTCCATTGCTGTTCAAGGCATTCATATTGCTCCCCTTTGACAGTAGGTATACATATACATCTAGGCAGCCTTTTTTGAAGGCATGGTGCAAGGCAGTACAGTCGTCCTTATCTACCTGATTTACGTCAGCTCCTTGGCTGATGAGGTAATTTGTAACCCCAAGATGGCCATTTGCTGCGGCAGCGTGCAGTGCGTTCAAACCATTTATATCGCCAATATTTACAGCAGCTCCCTGAGTGATGAGATATTTGGCGACATCCAAGTGACCATTTCTTACGGCACCGATTAAGGCGGTCGATCTATCATGGCTAGCCATATCAACCAAAGCCCCTTCCTTGACCAAGTATTTTGTGACTTCAAGATGACCATTCCATGCAGCAATATGTAAGGCATCTGAACCATTGTTATCGCACTTAGTGACTTGAACTCCTTCGCTGATTAGGTACTCCGTAAGATCGCAATGGCCATTCTCTACTGTACTGTGTAACGCGTTCGAACCATTCTTGGTGCAGGTATTCACATTAGCTCCTTTACCGACTAGATGTTCTGCGACATTAAGATGACCATTCCCCGCAGCTAAATGTAGAGCAGTTCGCCCTTCAAGATCCCCTCGATTCACGTTTGCGCCATTGCTGATCAGACATGATGTAACATCAAGATGGCCATTTCCTGAAGCAATGTGTAGAGCATCTGAGCCTTCGTTGTTTCCCTTATTCACCTCTGCTCCTTTGCTGATAAGATATCGAGTGATGTCAAGATGCCCATTCTTTGCCGCGCTATGTAGAGGATTCCAGTCATCGTCATCAGCACAATTTACTTCAACCCCTTTATCGATAAGATACTTTGTCATATTAAGATGACCGTTTTTACTCGCATTGTGTAGAAGAGTCATGTTGTCATCATTTCTCACATTTATATCTCCTCCCTTCTTGATGAGATATTCCAGAATAGTAACATGATCACTGCCTGCGGCACTATGCATGGCGGTTTGGCCTTTACAATTTCCCATGCTTATCAATGCTCCTTCATTGATCAAACATTCTGTGACTTTGTTGTGGCCGTTCTGTGCAGCCCTATGCAATGCAGTCCAACCGTCGTTGTTCCCCATATTTACCTCAGCCCCTTGAATAATGAGTGCTTTGGTTACTTCTAAAAGACCCTTATCTGCAGCTTCATGTAAGGCGGTCCAACCATCTTTGTTGCCCTTATTCACATCTTTTCCTTCGCTAATCAGGTGTGCGATAACCTCAAGATTGCCAGGTCTTTGTGCCGCTGTATGTAAGGGAATCCATCCATCCTTATCACCCTTATTCACCAGAGCTCCTTGACTGATGAGATATTTTGCAACAAGCAGATGTTTACTACTTGCAGCACTGTGTAAGGCACTCCAGCCATCATCACTGCTTTTGTTCACCTCAGCTCCATGTTTTATCAGACATTTGGTTACCTCAAGCTGACCGTTCTGTGAAGCGATGTGTAAGGGTGTCCAACCACTGTTATCGCCTCTATTCACCTCTGCTCCTTTACTGATGAGGTATTCAATGGCATCAACGTGGCCATTCCATGCAGCACTTCGTAATGCAGTGCGACCATTACTGTCACACACATCAACGTTAGCACCTTTGGTGATTAGATATTTGATGACGCGAACGTGGCCATTCAATGCAGCGATGTGTAATGCAGTTTTACCATCCTTGTCACATTCATGTATCTGAGCCCCTTGACTAACTAAATATGTAGTTACTTCTAAGTGATTATTTGCAACAGCACCATGTAACGTTGTCCATCCACTACTGTCGCCTTTATTGATTTCGGCTCCGTGGCTAATCAGAAACTTGGTAACATTCAAGTGACCATTGACCGAGGCCACGTGCAGTGGAGTGTCTCCATTCTTGTCTTCTGGATTAGCATCGCTTACATGCCTGATTAGAAACTTCATTGCTTCTACGTGACCCTTTTCTGCAGCGCTGTGTAAGGCACTCCTACCCTTGTCATTATGCTTGCTCATGTTGGCTTTCTGATCTACGAGATATTTGGTGTTCGCAACATGACCATTTCCCGCTGCGTAGTGTAAAGCCGTATTTCCATCGAAGTCACCCTTATTTACGTCAGCGTCACGGCTCAGCAGAAATTGTATTACCTCAGAATGGTTATTCTCCGCAGCAATATGTAACGGGGTCCAGCCATTACTATCACTTTTATTCACATCAGCTTCATTGTCTACCAGATATTTGATTATACCAATGTGGCCCTTCCAAGTAGCACTGCGTAAGGCAGTCCTACCACCATTATTGGTCTTGTCTACATCAGCTCCACGATCGATCAGACATTTGACGACATCAAGATGGTTCTGCCATGCAGCACCATGTAAAGCGGTACGCCCATCGTTGTTTCCCTTGTTCACGTCAGCTCCATTACCGATTAACAGTTCGATTACTTGAAGATGGCCATTCCATGCTGCACTGCGTAAGGGAGTCCTCCCTTCGTTATTTCCCTTATCCACGTCGGCTCCATTTCCAAGCAGGTACTCGGTGACCAGACAGTGCCCATTCTGTGAAGAAACATTCAAGGGAGTCCATCCACTGTTGTCCGATTTATTTACATCTGCTTCTTGACTAATTAACAATCTTGAGACACCTATATGTCCATTCTCAGCTGCACAATTTAAGGGAGTCCTGCCATCGTTGCTACAGCTATCCACGTGAGCTCCTTGGCTAGTCAGATATCTAGAGACATCAAGGCGACCATTATGTGCAGCTGTATGCAGTGCAGTCCAACCTTTATCGTCTCTCATATTTACCTCAGCTCCTTGACTGATGATACATTTGATGACATCAAGATGGCCATATTTTGCAGCAATGTGTGCAGCAGTCAGGCCATCCTTATCACGTTTGGTCTTGTCGGCTCCATTACGAAGTAAGCATTTTGTAATTTCAAGATGACCCCATCGAGCAGCTATATGTAATGCAGTGGAACTGTCCTTATTGGTGGTGTTCACCTCATCTCCTTCACTGATCAAAACTCTGGTGACTGCAAGATGTCCATTTTCTACAGCATTGTGAAGTGGGGTCTGGCCATCATTATTGACCTTGTTCAGCCTTGCTCCGTTTGCGATGAGGTATTTGGTGACATCAAGGTGATCATTACCTGATGCGCAATGTAAGGCAGTCAGGCTTTGCTTATTGGCAATATTTACGTCAGCTCCATGACTTAAGAGACATTTTATGACCTCGAAAAAACCCCTGTCGGCAGCTGTTTGCAGGGGAGTCTGTCCTTCATTATTACCCTCATTCACCTCAGCTCCTCGACTGATTAGATATTTCGCTATGTCAAGATGACCCTTCTGTGTAGCAATATGTAATGCATTTTCACCCTCGTTATCACTCTTCTTCAAATTAGCCCCACGGTCGATAAGGACTTGGGTGAGCTCAAGATGGTTATTCAACGCAGACAGGTGCAATGCAGTTGTACCATTGTTGTTGTCCTTGGCAACATCAGCTCCCTGATTGATTAGATATTTCGCTATGTCAAGATGACCATTCTGTGTAGCAATATGTAATGCATTTTCACCCTCATTATCGCTCTTATTCAAATTAGCCCCACGGTTGATAAGGGCTTGGGTGAGCTCAAGATGGTCATTCAACGCAGACAAGTGCAATGCAGTTGTACCATTGTTGTTGTCCTTGGTCACATCAGCTCCCTGATTGATTAGATATGTGGCAATGTGTAGATGATTTCTCTGTAATGCAATTGTTAGTGGTGTCCAACCATCACCATCGCTCCTATTCATATCAGCTCCTTGAGTGACCAGATACTTTGCTATCTCCAGGTGGCCATTCCATGCAGCACTTCTTAAGGCGGTCCTTCCATCGCTGTTGACCTTAGTTACGTCGGCTCCTTGACTAACCAGAAATTTGACGACATCCAAATGACCAGTCCAAGCGGCAGCATGTAATGCAGTTCTGTCGTCATTGTTTCCCTTATTTACATCAGCACCATGACTGATAAGGCATTTGATGACTTGAAGATGACCATTCCAAGCAGCACTTCGTAAGGCAGTCCTGCCAACATTGTTTCCTTTGTTAACGTCAGCTCCCTTTGTGATTAGATATTTGACGACATCGAAATGACCATTTTGTGAGGAGAGATTTAGGGCAGCCCATCCATCTTCATCTATCATGTCAACTTTTCCTCCTTCCTCCATTAAGAGCTTGGTGACAGGTACTTGCCCATTTAATGCTGCCATGTGCAAGGCTGTCCTTTTCTCTTTGTTATACTTGTTGACCATAGCTCCATTATCGGTAAGAGTTCTGGCAACTTCCAGATGGCCCTTCTCGGCTGCGATGTGTAAAGCAGTGAAGCCGTTGTCTAGGCTCTTTTGTGCATCGGCTCCTTGAGAAATCAAATATTCTACAAGACTGGCATGTCCATTTTCTGCAGCAACATGCAAAGCGGTAGAACCGTTACTAGCGCAACTATCTACATCAACTCCTAAACCGACTAAATACTCGGTAATCTCAAGATGCCCATTCAACGCAGCGAAGTATAATGCATTTGTTCCAATGTTCTTTCTCGTTTTCACATCGGCTCCTGTATTGATTAGATATTCGGCAACGTGTGGATGATTTCTCTGTAATGCAATTGTTAGTGGTGTCCATCCATCACTATCTTTACTATTTATATCAGCCCCTTTAGTGACCAGATATTCTGCTACATTCAGGTGGCCATGCCATGCAGCACTGCGTAGGGAGGTCCTTCCATCGTCAGTTACCTTGTTCACCTCTGCTCCGTGAGTAATCAGACATTTTGCAACATCTAAATGGCCATTCCAGGCAGCAGCATGTAAAGCAGTCCTTCCGTCATTCTGTCCTTTATTCACATCAGCACCACGACTGATTAAGCATTTAGTGACCTGGAGATGGCCATTCCACGCAGCGTTCCGTAATGCAGTCCTTCCGACGTTATTACCCGTATTCACATCAGCTCCTTGCGTAATGAGATATTCAATTATCTTTAAAGGCCCATATAATGCTGCAGTTAGAAAGGGGGTGTCATCGTTGTTGCTTCCTTTGTTCAGATCACCTCCATTGGTCTTCAGATATTTGATGACATCAAGATGGCCATATTCTGCAGCAATGTTTATTGGCGTCCAACCTTTGTTGGTTTCTTTGTTAACATCAGCTCCCTGACCGATAAGATACTTGGTGATATCAAGGTAACCTTTCTCTGCACTCTTGTGCAAAGCAGTCCATCCATCCGTGTTACATTCATTCACGTCAGCTCCGTGACCTATTAGGTACTCGGTGACAGCAACGTGGCCATCCACTGTAGCAAGGTATAACGCAGTACAGCCATCATTATTGGCCGTCCTGACGTTAGCACCTTCATCTATAAGACATTTGGTTGCACCAAAATGTCCAGTTTGTGCAGCAAAATGCAACGGCGTATTTCCACTATTATCGCGCTTGTTCGCATCAGCCCCATGGCGTATCAGACATTCTGTAACGCGAAGATGACCATTCTGCAAAGCAGTGTGCAGGGCGGTCAAACCGTCTTTGTCGACCTTGTTAAGTTTAGCCCCTTTGTTGATTAGGAATTGGGCGACGTCCATGTGGCCATTCTGCGCAGCAATGTGTAAGGCAGTCCATCCATCCTTATCGCCTTCATTCACATCAGCTCCTTGGTTGATTAAAAAGCTAATTACATCAACATGCCCATTCCACGTGGCACTCGTCAAGGGACTCCAACCTTCATTATCGCAGCTTTTGAAATCAGCCCCTTGGTTAACAAGATAGCTTACGACATCAAGATGGCCATTCCATGCAGCAGTGCAAGAACATGTTCTACCACTGTTGTTGCATTGATTTACATCAACACCTTGTCTGGTTAGGTGTTTGATGATATCGATATGACCCTTCTCTGCCGCAATGTGTAAAGCAGTACAACCGTCTGCGTCGCACTTATTGACATCAGCTCCTCTGTTGAGCAGATATTCAAGTACACCAAGTTGACCCCTCTCTGAAGCATGGTGTAAAGCAGTTTTTCCATCAATGGTATCCTTATCGACTTCCGCTCCTTGACTAATGACATATTGAACGATATCAATTTCGCCACTTATTGCAGCAATGTGCAAAGCGGTCATACCATCTTTACTACCAATGTTCACATTAGCTCCATGACTAATCAGAAATTTCATCGAATGAAGTTGACAGTTGAGTGTCGCACGGTGGAAAGCAGTGTAGCCATCAATATTGTCTTTGTTTACTTCAGCTCCTTTATTGATCAGGCAATTGACAACATCGAGATCACCACTTGCTGCCGCAATGTAGATCGGTGTCAGACCGTGGCTATTCCTTGCATTTACATCAGCTCCATCGTTTAATAATACTTCTACGTTTGCAATATCTCCGTCTGCTACGGCTCTATGGAGGATATCCATCTTTCCTTCACACGCGTCTAATAATGTGATAACCAACTACTATACGCCCCTGCGTATGTACTAAAACCACAGCTAACAGCTGTCTCCTAACCCAGATTATCGACTGAAATACAACGCCTTAATTTACTGTTACTATTTCTAAACCTTCGTTTGCAATACCCAGGTCTCGCCATTGACAAATGTATCTATATTTCACAACCGGAGTGAGAAGAAAAAAACGACGATGTTATGCTGATCGCAGAGTAAAAAGTTCTAGCGCAGTTGGCGGAATGAAAATTGACAACGAAACCAGAACATTTTGTAGCAATGACTATCCAATATCATAACAAATCACAAGTGCTTGGTGGTGGTCAAATGATAAGATAAACAGTTCAGAGTTCCCTCCAAAAGTAAGTTATATCAATATCAATATCTCCTTTGTGCTAATAAAGGGCGCGTTAATGCGAAGATTAAAGTAAACAAGTTACCAAGATTAATTTGAGTCGTTGATGTTTGTCTTTTTCCTTTTTACAAATCTCCCGAGCATGTTTTTTTCCCTTGTTGTAAAGGTTTTCCCTCAATTTTTTTTTTTTTTCATTCACCTTCACATTTTCGTTCTGTTTCATAACAAAACGTTGTTGTCGTATTCGTATGTTCAGGCATTTCCTATTTTTTCCCCAATTAATCTAATGTCACAAAAGAAATATCAAATATTGCCAATCTAGGCTGCCAACGTACAATTGTATGGACCAATTTCGTCATTTTGCAATCGCTTTCATCATTTGAATTCGTCATTCGATAAGAAAAATGAAGAGATACAATACATAAGTCGAAGTCAGTCATTCTTGTGCATTCAAATAATGAACAGACAGATTGACCACGCTTGAATCTCTTGTTTAAATAGGGTTGATATGCTAGAAAATGATTATGTTACAGACTTGATTATCTAATGTTAAAAATCATAACGGCAAGACACCTTCAATTATAATATATATATGATCCATAATAATAATAATATTTAATTTGTATATGGCGCTTAATACAAATGTCTCTAAGCACTTTACAAATATACTATTACCCCGGTCATTGGGTTCAGTGCTTTCCCGCACACACTGTGTGCACAATTTCCACTCCCTGGGGAGCATTCCAGCCAGGCGTTACTTGACGCTCACAAGCTGTTTGACCAACAACGACGGCCGCACCCTACCGGGTACCCATTTGCAGTAGCGGATCCAGGGGGGCCCAGGCCCCCTCCCGCCCCCCTGGGGAAAAAAAGGGTATTTTGAAATTTTTTGATTTTACCTTTTTTTTTAGATGCCCCCCCCCCCCCCCCCCTGGCGCTCAATGGGGGGGGGGGGGGGTACAAATTTTCAAATTTTCGAGGACCAAAAAAAAAAAAGGTGCTCACTCATTTCATACACAGATGCTAATTTACCTTTACCACTTTTTGTATTAGGAGGCTGTTTCAAACGACAACATTTTTTAATGCCCTTAAATAAGTATTTATTTATTTATTTACTTGATGACCGATTGATGAATGGATGGATGGATTGATTGGTTGGTTGGTCGGTTGGTTGATAGATCTTAACTCTTGCTGTGCCGATATCACAGGTGACAAACAATATACAGTGTAGGTTAAACATGTACCGTATTTGCCGGCGATAAGGCCGCAGCGCCGCATCCCCAACTTTGACATTTCGTAGAGGGAAAAAAAACGAAAAAAAAAACGGACAGCCCATTTATATTTTACACTAGCTTATACATTTTGTATGTATGCATACATTTGAGGAAGTTACTACCAGTGGCGGATCCAGCGGCTGGGTGAGTCGTTGAGATTTTTTAGGGACCACAAAATATATAAATATATATGTCCTCTCACCCCTCGTGTGTCCCCCCATGTGCCCCCCAGGGAAGAAATTCCTGGATCCGCCCCTGACTATATGTTTAGGATCATTAAATAAGGTATTAATGGTAATGTCTTTTTCTTTTATACATGTTTGTACTTTCTACATAGATTAGTTACGTGTACTGAGTGCCCTTTTTAAAAAGGTATTTTCAAATGAAAATCCATATTTTCCATAATTTTTTAGACAAACAATTTACTTTGCTTGATTTTATCAACTTTATATACCTGTATCAATACCCGTGTCATGAACATGTACATTGGGTATTGCTTAAATGGGTGATTTTGAGTTTTTGTAACCTACCAAATAGTTGAGATTGACCATACAATCTTTGGTTATATGACATGATTTGAAACAACCTCTGTAAACATGAAAACCTGATGATTTGCAAACACACAGCAATGTAAATAGCAAGAGGAGAGGTTGAAAAATTGAAATTTGCTATTCTCACATTTATCTTTGCCCCTCATTTGAACTAGTTAAAGTATGAAAATATCTGTTAACAGTTTAATGTAACATCCGAAACGTGCTAACAGCATACCAGAAAGTGCTGTTAAAATGGCTGAATATTTTTTACGAGTCACTTTTATTGAGATTTTTTCTGATAAATTACAATTAAGGATATACTAAAGCAGCCAGCCATGCCTTGCATCACAATGTGTGGCTTCAATATTTGCTGTTTTATAAGTCAATTTGCAGAAAATTCAGATATTTTACGGAAAAATATCATTTTTTGCATCATATTTCTTCATATTTTTATATTTAGATCTAAATGAAATTATCAAAATAGTGTTTTTAACAGGAGTGTGCATTGTGAAATCGTAACTTCCACATATGATCGAAAATTAGTTGAACTTTGAACAATCAAATAGTATAATGTCCGAGACACCCTTCTTGAGCTTACACAAAATTATTGGATTTGAAAGACCTGATTTGTGTTTTGACTTGTGTTAAGACTTATAATAACATATTTCATAATGATTTATTCACTCCAGATACCCTCAAATATGGATTATCATCATTTATTTGGTATTTTTTGTTTCGGACGTTACATTTGTTTAGGACGTTACAACTGTTAACGGAAAATTGGTTTTAACTATAAAAAATGTATTGTAATGATGTATTCCAAATTTCTTTTTTGGGGTGGGTAGCCGCCATGAAATGATTAACAAATGTTGCGAAAAAAAAGGTCCCGCAGTTCATATATTTTCTGCTACTTCAAATTGAAAATTGTTTCGGACGTTACTAAATTGTTTACGGAAAATGAGACAACTTTTTCAAATTTTGAGTATATTTCTAATATAAGCGCTACTACAATTAAATTATATTTTCTTCTAATTTAATGACTTGGAGTAATTAATAAGCTTATTCAAACCATAAACAATCTCATGAATTTATTGTTCTAGTGGGTTAAATGAGGGTCTACATTGTTTACGGAAAATGTAACGTCCGAAACACAATTTTCAATAACACTGTTCCATCAAAATACAGGAGTTAATTCAGATTACTGTTAACTTTCTCTAAGATCCACCCATGCTCATTAATCATCAATAGGAAAAAAACATATTGTTTGTCGGTATATATTTTGTTCGGCTCCAACCAAAAAGGTATGTCAATTTTGTTACAAAATTCTGTAAACAATTGGCTGTTCAGGGATACCTGATGCACATAAAGCAATGTTGAACAATTTTCATTAAGCTATGGGAGGTCAATCTAGGTCCATGCTACAAGAAAAATTTGTAATTGATTTCTAATTCTTTATCTTTGAAAATTTTCAGGCTCTCAAAGGGCCATTTAGGTATTTGGTCATAGTTAAAAAAAACAGTGCCACACGGCGATTTCGACAACACCTTTTAAAGACCTTGGTGCTCGTTCATCAGTAGCAGAAATATAATGAATAGGGTATCATTTGACAGAAAAATAAGTTACTCTTCATATGGAAATCAATTTCAAAGTCATATTGTTTTTGACTTTTTAATCAGGATCTACCAAAGTTTGGAACACTTTTTTGTATACGCACTGTATTATATAATGAAATGAAGGACAGATGGGTTAAAAGTCAAGTATACGTTCCTTCATTCATTTCCTCTTTTTTCATTTCCAAACACTAAATGAAACGATATCACATGATGGCATGTGCAGGACGTGGTCGATAATCAGAAATTAAAAAAGAAATTACAATGAATAAACAATTACGTAAACATTTCCATAATGTACAAGAATCTGCACAATTCGATATTTTTTTCGATTACCCCGTAAACACTTGAACAAGACGAGACAAGGAAACATGAAAAGATGTTTAGAAATGGAAAGGCCGACTTTGAAGCCAAAGGCGCTCCAAAGCCTTGAAAATTGACAGTAAGTGGAACCGAGGAGATTCGAGGGGAGCTCGCCTCGAATCTCTTCGGTTCCATTTACCATAGACCTACTGCATTTACTGACAATATTAAATATTATGTTTTATGGGCCCACCATTCTTTTTATGCATTTCAGAACAAACATTTTGGCTGTAAATGTTAAAAACCCTCTCTGAACAATACAATACAAATGTAGTAAAGTTTAGGACCACAGGGCCCCAAAAGTTCTTCCAAAAAGGCCTTCTGAGAATCAGTTACTCGTGGCAGTCAAGATTTCAAGATTTCAAGATTCCAAATTTATTCATGTTTCCAACAAAACATTACAAATCAATTATAAGCATTTAAAACAAATTTAAGATATACATGTTGGAAACAGAGGAGTCCACTAAAAAGCAATGCTTGTACAAGTGTGAACACCTCAAATGATACTTAGGAATAATAAGTAATTAAATTTACTAATCTGTAACTAAAAGATGACTGCTTTAAACTATTTTTGAGGTTATGAGCGCGTAGTAAATCTCAATTTCAGTAGAAAAATACAACGACATTTAGTGGGTATGAGGCTTTGATGCGTAAAATGATATATTTTCTTTCTGAAAACATTTGGAAGTGTGTTCTATTAACAAAAATGACAAGTCAATCTCTTTTACACAATTTGGGGCACCTGAAGGGAAACCTCGAAGCTATTCATAACTATCCCTGTCATGTGCACTGTAAATCATGGATAATCTATTAATTTCCAAAATGTATGAATTGTTTATCTTTCTCCATGTTGATTTCGTCAGGTGATGCGTTCAGATTTGGCCTTCTTTAGATTTGTGAAGAGTGGCGTTACACGTGCTTATAAAATATCATTGTCTAGCAAGGTCGCGTGGGGGGCCGAATTGAATTTTATTAAGTAGTACAAGCAAGTTGTCATCTAAGTACCTTGCACTAATTTCATGATAAAAGCTGTTTTCCTCACTTAGAAATTTGTCGACAGGGGAGGTAACGACAAATTGATTGAATGGCACCAATGTGTCCAGGAATATCTAAGTGTATTCAAAATTATGTTTTAATTGACTACCAGCTAAGAAATAAGAAATTACAGCATAGGCCTACAGTTTAGAGCCATTAAAAATAAACTTGGTTAGATGCCAATAAAGAAACAAGTGACCGGACATTGCAATCCACGTTTAACTCACGGGACAAAAGTAAACAGATAAAGTGAATACTTGGGTTATAAACATTAACTTTAAATAAATACCTTATGATACTGATGGTCACATTTTATGACCTGATAGTTACCTCTGATATTTGATTTCTCCAAGCACTTCTTTGGAAACCGATAAAAAAAGGCCCCCCTGATCATTTGTACCCAATAATATGCCGTCGCAATTTGTTTGCACATTGAAAAGTGCGTAGGCCTATATACATGTTTAACATCCCCGTCCTCACGGCCATGACCCAGTGAACGACAACATAATCCAGCTGCGCATGAATATGTCACATTTTGTGCTTTCTGGTATGGATATGTTTAGCATACATGAAATTTTCTCCCTTTTCATGTGTTAATTGTGCATGCTTAATGAAAAGCGGATTCGGGCAATATTGAAATTTTGAAATTACAAAATCATTTAAAGCATTTTCCTGTAGTTAATAATCAATAAAGAACTTCAATAGAATAATATTTTCTCATCAATATCTGAATCTAGGACAAGGCTCGTATAGTCTACTTTGCGAACACCTCTATTTGATTTATATAAGTTAAAGGTACTATGTCCCTTTTGCAGCCAACCTCAAATTCTGTAGAACTTTTCAGGAATTATGAATATGTCATGTATGTCTTATCTGTGAAATTTAAACGTAAGCAGTGTCCTGATATTCAAATTATGCAAGGAAACCCGTTTACTCGCTAGACTTCACTGTCAAACACTATTGTGTGACTGACTGACTTTTTCTTCTTTGGTAATAACATACATAAAATAAGCTGTGAAGGGTATATAAGCATTTGTCTACATCAATAACCCACTTCTTGTGATGGCCAAAATTAAACTGATTGAATCTTTGCGCATGACCATTCGGTACAATGGTCTGCAAATCAAGACTATTACTTATTGGCTCTATAGCTCCTAAGTCGATTTGACAATTAATAGTCGTTATTTTCCCACTTGAAGACATTTTCAAGCCCCACCTTTTTTAGGGAAGTTCTAAATTACTATTATTTTTCAAATGCCGTTGGAATTTAACCTTTTCATTTTTTTGGCCTGCAAATGGGACATAGTACCTTTAAGATACAGTTAGTTATTGACCATTAGATAACATTATCAAAGCAGGGGCGGCCGAGCGACTTCCAAAGTGGTGGGGGGACCAAGAAAAAAGGGCACTTTCTGAAAAAGGGCACCTGCAAAGAGAAATCTCAAAGCGAAAATATACAATCTTTTAGACATTGGTATATACCCCTACATTGTGATTACATTATCAGGGATGATTTCAATATTTGCTCCACTTTATACACTATACAAGATATTGCTTAAGCATCATGCTTTGCAGTTGGGTGTGATGGGCTGAAGAAAAAATTGCGAGCGAGCGAAGCGAGCAAGGACATTTTTTAATATCTGTGAGATCGCAGTGCGAAAAATTACACCTTTTAAAGAGGAAAAAACCCAATCCTGATGGGGTAATAGGCACATTCTCATAACGAAAGACTAAAAAGACCTTTGATAAGTAATATAAGTATATCACCTATATATGCGTGAGGGCGGAGCAAGCGAGCTTTGGGAGAAAATGCTCTTAGTCGCTTGAATTTCGGGGCGCGTTTAATGACGAAAGGAAAAGGGGACACTTATCAGAAAAGAAAAGGAGCATGTGTCAAAGTACAAAAAGTAATTATCAGAGGTGAAAATGGGGCCCTTCTTACACCCTCAAAAAGAAGCACCTCACCAGAGATGAAAAAAAAAATCAGTCATGAGAATAGGAAATGGACATTTGTCGACCGAAAAGGGGCCCCCATCAGATTTTGATAGGGTAATTTATAGGAGGTGAAAAGGGAATAGGTCCCTTATTAGAAAGAAAAGGGGGCACGTATCATTGTTATAAGGGAAATTATCAGAGGTGAAAAGAGGCACTTGTCGCATCTGAAAAGGGGCAAAGACCAGATAAGAAAAGGGGCACTTATGTGAATGAAAAAGAGGGACTTATCATGAAGGAAAATGTGCATTAGTTGAAAGAAAATGGGCACCGATCAGGTTTTCAAGGGGCATTAATCGGAGGTTAAGGGGGCACTCGAATCTCGAGGTTACATTTACTGATAATCTGTTTAAGGGGCCCACCATTCTTTTTATGCATTTCAGAACAAAAAAGTTGGCTGTAAATGTTAAAAACCCTTTATGAACAATACAATATAAATGTAGTAAAGGTTAGAACCACAGGGCCCCGTAATTTATTCCAAATCGGCCTTAAGAATCAGTTATTTGTGGCAGTCAAGATAATGTCGTGTTGGGATCGGTGTATGTGATATTGGCAGTAGGAGAGGTACATAAATATGAAGAAGCAAGGATAGACTTGTAATTCTGGAGTCATATATGAGAGTATTTATTACCTCCAAACTTTGGAGAATCGAATCCGTCACATCATTATGAACTTCCACATATGTAAAACACAAGATGAAAAGAGAGCCAGCTAAAAAGGGGGTCTTGATCTAATGGTGATCAAAACTCAACTCCTCTCTGAAAGCCAGAACATGGATACAAGTAATATGAGGGTAGGTTTACATTGTGTCAAAGGGACAAATACATGAATGAGAGCTGCCAAAACAATGGACTACTTGGTAGTTATATGCATGGGGCTTAAACATAACAGAGGTGGTATTTCCTGGGAAGTGGATTATGAATGCACTTGGTCTTTCTGTGGGTAGGGATTATAAAGACATAAACTTGGCTTTTAAGTGCATCTCAAACTGGGCATCTTGTCAGGGTATAAATATGAGGGTACTTTATAATTAACTGGCTTTTGGGACAGTACTACACAACAATAACTGCTTTAAACTATTTTTGAGGTTATGAGCGTATAATAAATCTCAACTTCAGTAGCAAAATACAACGACACATTATGGTATGAGACTTTGATGGTGAAATATGTCTAAGGTACCCGAAATCTGATGTTATGGTCCCAAATATAACACTAGTGACTCAAAGGCATCAAACTATAGTGAGATGATATAAAGACGTTTGGAAGTGTGTCCTCCTAAAACGATTGGCAAGTCGATCTCCAATACATCATTTGAGGCACCTGAGGGGCCACGGAAACCTAGAAGCTAATAATAACAGCTCAACAGGAAACTTGTGAAAATCATTTATTTTACTGACTGAATTATCAAAACATGATGTGTTGAACCCATTGATGAGATTCGTTATACACTGCTGGCATATACAATTCCATTACATTGGATGGTCCCTATTCTCTCTTAAATTATAAATATAGGCCCACCAAGGGCTCATTGGTCTTTGCTTGAACAATGAATTGATCATTAACAATATCACACTTTTTATTCATCGCATTATAAGAAAGTACGAATAAACTGCCTTACTTAGAAATTTCTGCTTTCCAAGTGAAAACTGAATTGCTAAAATCAAAGTTTAAGAACAGCTTTCTTGCGGGCTTTGTGGATTAGTCCCGTATCTAACTCTTCACTTATTTGTCAAAAGTACCTTTGAATACAAACTATGGATGGAGACTTTCCTTTGATTCATAATGTCCGAATATCAAGATAATAGGCGCTATGAAATTTCTCGTGTAGCGGCGTATCCAGGTCCGCAGGTGGGGGGGGGGGGGAGGCGGGCATCCCAGCTAATGCTGAGTTATGTATTTAAGCTTTCATGGGGTTTAAATATGGTAACGGAAGTTTCTTTTAATAATAATAATAATAATAATACATGAGATTTATATAGCGCCATTATCCAATTTAATTAATGCTCAAGGCGCTTCTTGAATTGAATGTTTAATTCATAATAATTTTGAAAGAGTGAACGATCTCATATTTGAACCACTCCTTGTTTTCATTGTCAATCCCTGACAGATGCATTGTACTTCATGGGTAATCTATTGATTTCCTAAATTTATGAATTGTTTATTTTTATCCATGTTGATTTTCGTTAGGTGATGTGTTCAAATTTGGCCTTCTTTAGATTTGTGAAGAGTGGCGTCACATGGGGGACCAAATTGAATTGTATTAAGTAGTACAAGCAATTTGACATTAAGTACCCTGCACTAATTTCATGATAAAAAGCTGTTTTCCTCAGTTAGAAATTTGTCGACAGGGGAGGTGACGACAATTGATTGAATGGCACCAATGTGTCCAGGTATATCTAAGTTTATTCAACATTATGTTTTAATTGACTACCAGCTGAGAAATAAGAAATCAAGGAACAGTTTAGAGCCATTAAAAAAACTTGGTTAGATGCCAATAAAAAGACAAGTGACCGGAGATGGCAATCCACGTAAAACTCAAGGGACCAAAGTAAACAGATAAAATGAATTCTTGGGTAATAAACATTAACTTTAAATAAATACCTTATAATGCTGATGGTCATATTTTATGACCTGGTAGTTACCTTTGATATTTGATTTCTCCAAGCATATCTTTGGAAACCGATAAAAGAAAACGCCCCCCTGATCATTTGTACCCAATAATATGCCGTCGCAATTTGTTTACACATTGAAGAGGGAGTGTATCCATTTTCAACATCCCCGTCCTCACCGCAATAGTGCGGTATGGTATGTAATCCCATAGGATTTTTGTTGCCAAAGTTGATTTTTTTTTTGTTTGCTGTTTTTGCTTCAAAAGGGTCCCAATTGGCCAAAAATGATGGGGTTCAAATTTTCAGACCCCTCCTTCATTTTTCAAGGGGGGTCCATATTGGGCGCCAAAAATGGCATATATACCGTGCAATAGGGAAATTTGGTGTCTTCGGAAAAATTTGAACCCCATTAATTTCTGATAGCTTGGACCCCAATGAATCCAAAAATGCCCAAAAATCAACTTTGGCACAAAAATCCTACGGGAGCTGTTTCAGTGGCATACCGTACCACACTACGGCAACATAATCCAGCTGCGCATCAATATGTACCATGTTGTGCTTTCTAGTATGAATATGTTTAGCATACATATATTTTCCTACTTTTCATGTGTTAATCGAGCATGCTTAATGAGAGGCGGATTCAGAATAAAAAAGGAATGTCAATGCCACTTGGCCTAATGTCATTACGCAATCTAGCGTATAACTGAAATAAACACCTGACTCAGCTATGCAGGTCACATTGTACTACGAAAAAGGAATTTTCCAAGTGAAAGAACATCAAATATAACCTCGATCATTAACACTTAATTGAAAGCAGAATATAAATTTGCCTTAAACTTAAACATCATAAAATAAAGACTTCCACAAATATCCAACTTCCGACAATATGTTTAGCATACATGTATTTTCCTACTTTTCATGTGTTAATCGTGCATGCTTAAGGAAAGTCGGATCCAGGCGATATTGACATTTAGAAATACAATCTCATTTAAAGCATATTTCCTGTAGTTAATAATTAATAAAGAACTTCAACAATAGTATTTTCTCATCAATATCTCAATCTAGGTCAAGATTCGTGTAGTCCACTTTGCGAACACTTCTATTTGAATTTGTTATGCTTTAAGATAAAGTTAGTTAATGATCGTTGGATAACATTATACAAGAAACTTGATGCGATTGAGGTAGATTGATATTTTGTACATAATCAAGATGTACTTTGATGTTTTGGGATCATCAAAACCCAATTTTTTGCTGAAGTACACATGCACTGCACACAGAAAGGAGTGTACGGGATTACACAATTAGCAGGAGGGTTCGATTCACTCTATCAACTGTTTCTGGTCATATATCGAATATGAGGGCATTTGTAGAGCAATCTTTCAGAGGATATTTCTACTAAGATATCCTTTTTTAAACTGACACACACACAAATGAGACACCTCACAAATTATTTCTCATCTTTACTGGAACTCATTCCTCTCGAAACCATTCCCAATAATTTGCCCAATAACATTATCCAATTATTTCATCGGTTACTACATGGTTGGTAGGAAATAAACCAATTGTTGGACGATATTTGCCCAACATCGATTTGCCAAGTAACACCTACCCACTCTATTTTTTTTTGTTTACCTTTCATGAGGAAACTTCATATAGTAAATGGTTGGGAGAAAATAACCCAATTATTGGACAAAATTTGCCCAACTTTGATTTGCCCAGGAACATCTGCCCAACTTTTTTTTTTACAGTTTACACGCTCTGGTGTAAATGGAAAATGTATGCAAGTTCATTAAACTTTGGAAGAATAAAACATCCAAATTGGTCACATAATGCATTGCTGAATCATGTAGAGAACGAGAGAGAGAGAGGGGGAGGGAGGGAGGGAGGGAGTGAGGGAGAGAGAGAGAGAGAGAGAGAGAGAGAGAGAGTGTGTGTTTGTAAGAACTGATTTTAATTAGAGGAAAGCAGTTCGAAGCTAATTTTGAAATTGTGTAAGGTACCAATCAAGAATTCATGGGAATAAATCAGCAATGGAACAGGTAGACAAAGATTGCAATCCGCATTTTATAGGTCAGAGATAACAAGAAATTAGATAAAGTTATTATTCGAGTTATGAGCTCATTTCTAATAGAAGGCCTACGATAAGAATTATAGATTGTGATTCGTTATCGTGTGGTGTTTACCTGAAACATTTTAGTTTTACACAACCACTTCTTTGACAATTGAGTGAAAGGCCATTTTCATATTTGGTTTACTCACCTCATGAAATGTATCATTTGTTACATGTTGGCAAAGTAATATAGTAAATAAAAGTGATTTTGTAGCATGAAAGGATATTTGTTTTCAATATATGGGTGGCGGCAAATTTGTACATTTTAACATAATTTAACGATTAATTTTACACACACATCATTCAAGTATAAAATGTTACTTTGTAACAGTGTTATGAAAAAATATTCAACTAGTATTATTACAAAGTGACAGCTTTCGGAGATGCATCTGTGTATAAGCAAAACATGCACTAGGCTGCTAGCCAACACTGTGTGTTTGTATACGTTGCTTACGCAAATTATGAGTATCATATACATAGTTCTATAAGTGTAATCCATCTTTAATCGTTACGACTAAACAATCGTCAATCTTTAGAACATAGATCAAGCATTTCAAATAATCGATAAACCTAATAAATTAGTAACATAAACACTCTAGTGTAAATGGAATATGTTTGCAAGTTCATCAAACTTTGGAAGAATAAAACATACACATTGGTCACACAATATATTGATGAATCATATAGAGAACGAGTTAGGGAGGGGGGCGGAGAGGGTGCGTGTGTGTAAGAACTGAAATGGATTAGAGGAAATAATAGACAAGTGTAGCTTTGAGTAAAAGATTTCAAATTCATGTATTTCCTAAAGAGCGTTTCCAGTGTAAAATAGTTATCGTGCAAATGCACAATGACGCCACATAAACAAATACAAATACATTTTTTTTCGGCGATCAGTTTAATTTTTCAAGGGTGAATACGGGGGGGGTGGGAAAGGGTCTGATAGTGTAACTGGTTAAAGCCTTTCCAAGAATCAACATCCTTTTACAGTCAGCAAATAAAAGCTAGTTCCATTAGATGGGACACATCGTACGTTAAATGCAGAAGTACATATGCATTTTGAATTGATATGCAAGGAGGTATCCAACTATATCATTCATTAAAAGAGATGCACAAAATATATTGTAATTTTCATTTCATAATAATCATGATAATATCTGTGTGTAACTGTTTGAAGATCATTCAGATCTTACTCAAGAACATATCAAACAGTGTAGAACTAAAAGTAGCCAAGAGCAGTTTCGGAGCTAAATTTTGAAACTTTGTAAGGTGCCAATCAAGAAATCAATGGGATAAATCAGCATTGTAACAGGTGGACAAAGATTGCAATCCCATTTCAAAGGTGAGAGATAAAAAGAAATTAGATAAAGTGATAATTCGAGTTATGAGCTCATTTCTAATAGAAGGCCTACGATAAGAATAATAGATGGTGATTCGTTATCGTGCGGTGTTTAGTTGGAATATTTTATTTTTACACAACACTTCTTTGACAATAGAGTGAAAGGCCATTTTTCATATATATTTGGTTTACGCAAGTCATGAAATGTATTATACCAATTGTAATATGTTGGCAAAGTAATATAGCAAATAAAAGTGATTTTGTAGCATCAAAGGATTTTTGTTCCTGATGAATTGGTGACAGCAGATTAATCATATTTGTACATTTTAACATAATTTACGATTAATGTTACACACACACACATAGATAATCCAAGTATATAATGTTACTTTGTTTAATACCGTGATATGAAATAAACATTCAACTAGTATTATTGAAAAGTGACAGCTCTCGGATTTGCATCTGTGTATAATCAAAACATGCAATAGGCTGCTACCCAGCACTTTCTGTTCATATATGTAATCCAACTTTGCTCGTTACGACTAAACGATCGTAAATCTTTAGAACATGGATCAAGCATTTCAAATAATCGATAAACCTAATAAATTAGTAACATAAACACTCTAGTGTAAATGGAAAATTTAAACAAGTTCATCAAACTTTGGAAGAATAAAACGTGAAATTTGGTCACATGATAAATTGATAAATCATGTAGAGAAAGAGAGAGAGAGAGAGAGAGAGAGAGAGTGCGTGTGTGTAAGAACTGAAATAGATTAGAGGAAATAATCTATAGCCATCAATGTTGCCTTTGTTCCCTTCAGCTCCTTTATTAATCAGGCAAGTTACAACATCGACTAGGCGGTGTGGCGTGCGCCTGTAATCCAGCTAACAGTGGAAGTTACAAACTGATTCAGCCGAGGACGCAGGTTCGAAACTGAGTCACGTCTTTCGGATGGTGACGTTTAAAGGTCGGTCCCCAGACGTTAATAATCATATGTGATTGATACACGTCTGTAAAAACACAATACACACACACACACATCGAGATCACCACCTGCTTTCGCAATGTAGATAGGTGTCAGACCGTGGCTATTCCTTGCGATTACATCAGCTCCTTCGTTTAATAATATTTCTACGTTCTCAATGTTGCCATATCCTACGGCCATATGGAGGAATTCAATCTTTCCTTTATATGCATGGAATAATGTAATAACCAACTACTATACGCCCCTGCGTAAGGACTATAACCACAGCTAACAGCTGTTCCCAACACATATACTTGTCTTGTCTGAAATACAACGCCTTAATTAACCGTTACTATTTCAAAACCTTCGTTTGCAACATTCAGGTCTCGCTAATAATTGCAGAGTAAAAAGTGCTAGCGCAGTTGGCGTAGTGAGAATTGACAACAAAACCAGAGCATTCTGTACAAATGACTATCCAATATTATAAATAATTTCTGTCAAGTGCATCGGATTCTGACAGGTCTTTCATGAGTGCTTATCACAAGTGCTTGATGGTCAAATGATAAGATAAAACAGTTCAGAGTTCCCTCCCAGCCCAAAAGTAAGTTATATCAATATCAATATCTTTTTTTGTCAATACAGGGGGCGTTAATGCGAAGATTAAAGTAAACAAGCTACCAAGATTAATTTGAGTTGATTTTTGTCTATTTCCTTTTTTACAAATCTCACGAGCATATTTTCCCCTTGTAATAAAGAGTTTCCCTCCATTTAAACAACTTTTCTTTTCATTCACCTTCACATTTTCGTTCTGTTTCTTAACAAAACGTTTTTGTCAAATTCGTATTTGTTCATGCATTTCCTATTGTTTTCCAATCAATTTTAACATGTTTGATCTAATGTAACAAAAGAAATATCAAATATTGCCAAGCTAGGCGGCCAACGTACAATTGCATGGACCAATTTCTTCATTCTGCAATCGCTTTCATCATTCGAATTAGTCATTCGTTAAGAAAAATGAAGAGATACAATACATAAGTCGAAATCAGTCATTCTTATGCATTAAACTAGTTGAAAAGAAATTATGTTGATATAAATTTTAACACAAGGAAATGCTTATTACATGCAAAATTTATGATATTCCCTTCGTTATGATGAGTACAATATAAGGTGACCCATTTTATTGAGTGATACAAAATGGATAAAGTTTATTTTGGTTGTTATCTTTTATCATGAAAGTCTGCTGTCAATGTCTTTGATATTTATCATCATATGTGTGTTTTCTTGCATTTGGGTGTAGTAAACTTTGAGTTTTCATTCGCTATTCGAGGTAAACACGCTGTGCTCCTTACCCTTGTGAAACGGCGCAGCTGACAAGTGAGCAGAGGGAACTTAGATATCATGAGACAAGAAGTGAGTGGCCTGGCCCTGTTACACCCTCAAATGTAATAATGCCCACAAATGTAATAACGCCCACAAATGTAATAACACTTTACCCACAAATGTAACAACACCCACAAATGTAATAACACTTTACCCACAAATGTAATAATTTCACCCACAAATGTAATAACCACTTTACCCACAAATGTAATAATTTTTAATCACCCACAAATGTAATAATGACTTTACCCACAAATGTAATAAATTTGAAGTGATATTTTGAATCACCCACAAATGTAATAATGACTTTACCCACAAATGTAATAAATTTGAAGGGATATTTTGTCGAATTTAAAACTAAAACCCTGTAATAAAGCTGGGTATAGCGCGCAGTCTTTGCTCCAGACCCGGTTATTTAAAAAAAAAAAAAAAATCTTCAAAACTAAGACCCCATCATCTTATTCCTGTGGAAGAACATATATAAGTATTGAGCGTAGTCTTTCCTCCAGACCCGGTTTTTCAAAAGTTAAAAAACAAACAAACAACAAAACAAAACAAAACAACAAAAAAACCTTTTAAACTAAGACCCCTCTATCTTCCAAATTAAGACCCGGTAATAAAGCATGGGATTAGAACGTAGTCTTTACTTCAGACTCGGTTATTAAAAAAAAAAAAAATCTTCAAACTAAGACCTCACCATCTCATTCCTGTGGAATAACATGGGTATAGAGCGTAGTCTTTCTTCCAGACCCGGTTATTTCAAAGGAAATAGAAATTTAAACAAATCTTCGAAACTAAGACCCACCATCTTATTCCTCTTTTTTTTCATTTAAAAATAAATTACATTATTACATATGTGGATACAACACGTCACAAATAAATGATTGGTCGGCGGTCACACGAACTGACGAATCAGTCAAAATGGTCCATATAATTATATAACACACAGAGGAGGGACCGATTCGATGGTTCGTTTACCGTTGATCGGAGAGACAAAAATCATATAAATAAATACAGTACGGACTACGTCCAACTTTCTATCTCTCCCGCCCCCTCCCCCCCCCCCCCCCTTTTCTCTTTCTCTCTCTCTTTCCCTCTCCCTGTCTGTCTCTCTGTCTATCTGGCAATGTCGTTTTCAATCTTCAGCTTTTTTTTATAATGTTTTCTATTCCTCCATTTGCTTCTTCGCCGGCAGCATATCTTCCTTGAGATTAATTATTATAACATAATTATCCCTGATGATTTACACATTATACCTTATATTTATTATGTACTATGACCCTGTTTTTTCTTTTTTTGGGGGATGATAATCGGTTAACAAGCAAATAACAACGCATACTTTCATATAACAAATCATAAATAGCTGTATAACGAGATCGCGCGAAACATATTTGCATGTTTTGGATGAACGATTGCAGAACCCTTCGACTGATAAAATATCTATATACTCTCTCAATCAATGTGAGTAAATTGCAGAGGTTATGGTTTTATAGTATTAAATGCAATGATGGATACATAGATTTTGTAAGATAGAAAGTATTTTATTCCAAACGAATGAAGAGGTTGTTTCATTAATATACAGACGGTAACAGAACCAAAATAATTATTACGTATAAAAAGGTGGAGTAACTCACATGTCTTTTACAAGCAAACAAGGTTATAATTTGGGCAATATTGAACCTGATAACATCAACTGAACTTGATATAAAACGCAAACAACCTAACACGTGACAATTCTTCTAAGCTAGGAAAAATAAGAAAACAAGATGCCGAAATACTAAATGTACCTGGCTTTCTGTAACTTAGTATTCGTCCATATAAAACTACTTAACACGTACAACTCCAAAAGTTTTTCAGTAATACTTTTCAGATGCTTTAAGAGTAGACGGAGTTGAAATGAAGTATGACTGATCAAAAGGAAATAATTATTTTAATTATACAATGAGATAAAGAATATTAACAACCTTTACCTGATCTGGTATGTTTGGTACATTAAGTTTTTTTTCCTGGGATCTAATCGTTCTTTTTTTTACACGCTGCAAAGCCTTGTAAGCCTTTCTTCGAACAGCTTGTACATTCTTTTCCCAACCATGGATAGTATAGTTTGTTTTTTGACGGGAGATATAATTTTGTTCTGGTTTCCTACCAAAGAAAATCTCGAAAGGAGATTTCTATCCAAGGACCTTTTTTCGGGTCCTCGTTTAGGAGTTTTGTATAAGAGGGAAGCTCTTTAACCCAGTTGATACCCTTTTGTTTGTTTACAATAGAATATTTACATGATTAAGAAATCGTCGACGGTCAACGAACCATCGAATCGGTCCCTCCTCTGTGTGTTATATATATGGACCATTTTGACTGATTCGTCAGTTCGTGTGACCGCCGACCAATCATTTATTTGTGACGTGTTGTATCCACATATGTAATAATGTAATTTATTTTTTAAATGAAAAAAAAGAGGAATAAGATGATGGGCTTAGTTTCGAAGATTTGTTTAAATTTCTATTTCCTTTGAAATAACCGGGTCTGGAGGAAAGACTACGCTCTATACCCATGTTATTCCACAGGAATGAAATGGTGAGGTCTTAGTTTGAAGATTTTTTTTTTTAAATAACCGAGTCTGAAGTAAAGACTACGTTCTAATCCCATGCTTTATTACCGAGTCTTAATTTGGAAGATAGAGGGGTCTTAGTTTAAAAGGTTTTTTTGTTGTTTTGTTTTGTTTTGTTTTTGTTTTTTTTTTTTTTTTTTTTAACTTTTGAAAAACCGGGTCTGGAAGAAAGACTACGCTCAATACTTATGTTCTTCCATAGGAATAAGATGATGGGGTCTTAGTTTTGAAGATTTTTAAAAAGTTTTGAAATAACCGGGTCTGGAAGAAAAACTACGCTCTAAACCCATGCTTTATTACCGGGTCTTAGTTTGGAAGATGGTGGGGTCTTAGTTTTGAAGATTTTTTAATTTTGTTGAAATAACCGGGTCTGGAGCAAAGACTGCGCGCTATACCCATGCTTTATTACAGGGTTTTAGTTTTAAATTCGACAAAATATCCCTTCAAATTTATTACATTTGTGGGTAAAGTCATTATTACATTTGTGGGTGATTCAAAATATCACTTAAAATTTATTACATTTGTGGGTAAAGTCATTATTACATTTGTGGGTGAAATTATTACATTTGTGGGTAAAGTGTTATTACATTTGTGGGTGTTGTTACATTTGTGGGTAAAGTGTTATTACATTTGTGGGCGTTATTACATTTGTGGGCATTATTACATTTGAGGGTGTAACAGGCCCCCCCCCCCCCCCCCCCCCCCCCCACTCAGAGGTCGGAATGAACGCATGCGTGTTGCCAAAATGTCCGGTAAAGGGGTACTTTTCGTGCGACAAAGTCCGACCCGAGAATTGTAAAAAAAGGGGTGTATTTGACTTTTCACCCGGAGATTTCTTTAAAAAGGGAGTGCTTTTTCTTTTTCTCTCTAATCTCTTTGGACTCCTGAGATATTATTCCGAATTTAGGGGGGTACATAGAGCATTTTTCCTGATTTAGGGGGGTCACAAGGCAGGAAAAGCCCGCGAAAGGGGGGTTCGAAAATGTTGGCAGTCCTCAGATAGGGGGTGCTTTCAAAAAGAGGGAACAAGCATATGCGTACCCTAAATAACACTGAGTGAGGGGGCCGGGGTGAGTGGGCTGTTCAAAATAGTTCAGGTTATCCTGTGCATTGAAATAAAGTTCTGTGGAAACCTAGATACAATGCATCATTTTACACAATGAAGCACTGAAGCACGATGCATAATTTAGCTTTTAAAAGGATTTAAGACCAAAGAAGCAAGTGTCTGCTTAAACCTAAGCTCCCAAACTTGGTACAAGGCGATTTCGAGAACACTTTGTAAAGACATTAGTGCTCATTCACCCGTTGCAGAAATATAATGAATTGGGTATCATTAGACAGAAAATAAGTTACTTTTCATCAGGAAATCAATTTCAAAGTCATATCGGTTATGACTTTTTAATCAGGATCTACCAAATTTCGGAACACTTCTTTTATACGCACTGTATTATATAATGAAATGTAGGTAAGATGTGTTAAAAGTCAAGTATACGTTCCTTCATTCATTTCCAAAAACCAAATAAAACGATATCACATGATGGCATGTGCAGGACGTGGTTGATAATCCGAAATTTAAAAAGAAATTACGATGAACAGACAATTACGTAAAGATTTCCATAATGTACAAGGGTAGGCATAACGCATAATTCGATATTTTTGTTCGATTACCCGGTAAACACCTGAACAAGACAAGACAAGAAAACATGAAAAGATGTTCAGAAATGCAAAGGCCGACTGCCAAGTCAAAGGCGCCCCAAGGGCTTGCAAATTGACAGTAAATGGAACCGAAGAGATTCAAGGGGAGCTCGCCTCGAATCTCGTCGGTTACATTTAATGCCAATATGAAATTTTATGTTTCAGGGGGCCCACCATTCTTTTTATGCATTTCAGAATAAACATTTTGGCTGTAAATGTTAAAAGCCCTCTATGAACAATACAATAAGATGTAGTATACGTTAAAACCACAAGGCCCCGGAAGCTAATCCAAATAGGCATTGAGAATCAGTTACCAGTCGAGATGACTGTTTAAACTATTTTTGAGGTTATGAGCGCATAGTAAATCACAATTTCAGTAGAAAAATACAACGACATTTAGTGGTTATGAGGCTTTGGTGCGGAACATGTCTAACGTACCCAAAATCTGATGTCATGGTGGCAAATATAAAACTAGTGACTCAAAAGAATCAAACTATATAGTGAGATGATATATTTTCGTTCTAAAGACATTTGGATGTGTGTTCTATTAAACAAATCGCAAGTCAATCTCTTTTACATAATTTGGGGCACCTGAAGGGAAACCTCGAAGCTATTCATAACTATCCCTGACATGTGCACTGTAATTCATGGATAATCTATTAATTTCCAAAATTGTTTATCTTTCTCCATGTTGATTTTCGTCAGGTCATGTGTTCCAATTTGGCCTTCTTTAGATTTTTGAAGAGTGGCGTTACATGTGCTTATACACTATCATTGTCTAGCAAGGTAGCGTGGTACAAGCAAGTAGTACAATCAATTTGACTAATTTCATGATTTATATTCTCAGTTGAAAATTTATCGACAGTGGAGGACTAGAGGTGACGGTATATGGCACCAAGAAAGAAAGTTTATTCAAGAAATTAAAGTACAGTTTAGAGCCAATTTTTTAAAACTTGGTTAGATGCCAATAAAAAGAGAAGTGACCGGAGATTGCAATCCACGTATAACCCAAGGGACAAAAGTAAACAGATAAAGTGAATATTTGGGTTATCATTAACTTCAAATAAATACCGTAATTATGATACTGATGGTCATATTTTATGACCTGATAGTTACCTCTGATATCTGATTTCTCCAAACACTTATGTAAAAACAGATAAAAAAACGCCCCCTGGTCATTTGTACCCAATAATATGCCGTCGCAATTTGTCTACACATTGAAAAGTGCGTATATACATTTTTAACATCCCCGTCCTCACGGCCATGACCCAGTGAACGACAACATAATCCAGCTGCGCATCAATATGTCACATTTTGTGCTTTCTGGTATGAATATGTTTAGCATACATGAAATTTTCTCCCTTTTCATGTGTTAATTATCATGCTTAATGAAAAGCGGTTTCGGGCAATATTGAAATTTAGAAATACAAAATCATTTGAAGCATTTTCCTGTAGTTAATAATCAATAAAGAACTTCAACAGAATAATATTTTCTCATCAATATCTGAATCTTGGACAAGGCTCGTATAGTCTACTTTGCGAACACCTCTATTTGAATTGTATAAGTTAAGATACAGTTAGTTATTGATCATTAGATAACATTTTAAAAGCAGGGGCGGCCGAGCGACTTCCAAAGTGGGGGGGGGCACCAAGAAAAAAGGGCACTTTCTGAAAAAGGGCACCTACAAAGGGAAATCTCAAAGCGAAAATATACAATCTTTTAGACATTGGTATATACCCCTACATTGCATGTGATTACATTATCACAATACACCATACAAGATATTGCTTAAGCATCATGCTTTGCAGTTGGGTGTGATGGTCTGAAGAAAAAAATTGCAAGCGAGCGAAGCGAGCAAGGAATTTTTTTAATATTTTTGAGATCGCAGTGCGAAAAATTACATCTTATAAAGAGGAAAAAACCTAATCCCGATGGGGTTATAAGCACATTCTCATAACGGAAGACTAAAAAGACCTTTGATAAGTAATATAAGTATATCACCTATAGATGTGTGAGGGCGGAGCGAGCAAGCTTTGGGAGAAATTGCTCTTAGTCGCTTGAATTTTGGGGCGCGTTTAATGACGAGAGGAAAAGGGGACACTTATCAGAAAAGAAAAGGAGCATGTGTCACAGTACAAAAAGTAATTATCAGAGGTGAAAATTAGGCACTTCTTACACCCTCAAAAAAAGCACTCACCAGAGATTTTAAAAAGTCAGTCATGAGAATAGGAAAATGGGCATTTGTCGACGGAAAAGGGGCCCCCATCAGATTTTGATAGGGGTATTTATAGGAGGTGAAAAGGGGATAGGTCCCTTATTAGAAAGGAAAAGGGGCACGTATCATTGTTATAAGGGAAATTATCAGAGGTGAAAAGTGGCACTTATCGCATCTGAAAAGGGGCGATGACCAGATATGAAAAGGGGCACTTATGTGAATGAAAAAGGGGCACTTATCGGAGGTTAAGGGGGCACTCGAATCTCGTCGGTTACATTTACTGACAATCTGAAATATTATGTTTTATGGGCCCACCATTCTTTTAATGCATTTCAGAACAAACATTTTGGCTGTAAATGTTAAAAACCCCTCTATGAACAATACAATACAAATGTAGTAAAGGTTAAAACCACAGGGCCCCGTAATTTATTCCAAATCGGCCTTAAGAATCAGTTACTCGTGGCAGTCAAGATAACTGCTTTAAACTATATTTGAGGTTATGAGCGTATAATAAATCTCAACTTCAGTAGCAAAATACAACAACACATTATGGTATTAGACTTTGATGGTGGAATATGTCTAAGGTACCCGAAATCTGATCTTATGGTCCCAAATATAACACTAGTGACTCAAAGGCGTCAAACTATAGTGAGATGATATATTTTCTTTCTAAAGACATTTGGAAGTGTGTCCTACTCAGTAAAAAAATTGGCAAGTCGATCTCTAATACATTATTTGGTGCACATAAGGGGCCACGGAAACCTAAAAGCTATTCATAACAGCACAACAGGAAACTTGTGAAAATCATTTATTTTACTGACTGAATTATTAAAACATATATGATGTGTTGAACCCATTGATGAGAGTCATTATACACTGCTGGCATATACAATTCCATTACATTGTATATGGTCCCTATTCTCTCTTAGATTGTAAATATAGGCCCACCAAGGGTTCATTGGTGTTTGCTTGAACAATGAATTGATCATTAAAAATATCACACTTTTTATTGATCGCATTATAAGAAAGTACGAATAAACTACCTTACTTAGAAATTTCTGCTTTCCAAGAGAAAATTGAATTGCTTAAAATCAAAGTTTAAAAACAGCTTTCTTGCGGGCTTTGTGGATTTGTCCCGTATCTAACTATTCACTTATTTGTCAACAGTATCTTTGAATACAAACTATGTATGGAGACTTTCCTTTGATTCATAATGTCCGAATATCAAGATAATAGGCGCTATGAAATGTCTCGTGTAGTGGCGTATCCAGGTCCATGGGGGGGGGGGGGGGGGGGAGGGGGTTGGCCATCCGAGCCATGATGATTTATGTATTTCAATTTTCTTGGGGTTTTTGTGCGTGGGGTATAAGTATGTTGACGGATGCTTCTTTTATTTAATTTATAGTGATTTTGAAAGAGTGAACGATCTCATATTTGAACCACTCCTTGTTTTCATTGTCAATCCCCGACAGATGCATTGTAATTCATGGATAATCTATTAATTTCCTAAATTCATGAATTGTTTATCTTTCTCCATGTTGATTTTCGTTAGGTGATGTATTCAGAGTTGGCTTTCTTTAGATTTGAGGAGAGTGGCGTCATGTGTGCTTAACTATAATTGTCTAGCAAGGTCGTGTGGGGGACCGAATTAAATTGTATTAAGTAGTACAAGCAATTTGAGATTTAAGTACCTTGCACTAATTTCATAATAAAAGCTGTTTTCCTCAGTTGGAATTTATCAACAGGGGAGGTGACGTCAAATTAATAGAATGGCACCAATGTGTCTAGGAATATCTACGTTTATTCACGATTATGCTGTTAGTGACTACCAGAAGAGAAATAAAAAATCAAAGAACACTTTAGAGCCAATTTTTTAAAACTTGGTTAGATGCCAATAAAAAGACAAGTGACCGGAGATTGCAAGCCACGTAAAACTCAATGGACAAAAGTAAACAGATAAAGTGAATACTTGGGTTATAAACATTAACTTTAAATAAATACCTTATGATACTGATGGTCATATTTTATGACCTGATAGTTACCTCTGATATTTGATTTCTCCAAGCACTTCTTTGGAAACCGATAAAAAAAGGCCCCCCTGATCATTTGTACCCAATAATATGCCGTCGCAATTTGTTTGCACATTGAAAAGTGCGTAGGCCTTTATACATGTTTAACATCCACGTCCTCACGGCCATGACCCAGTGAACGACAACATAATCCAGCTGCGCATCAATATGTCCCATTTTGTGCTTTCTGGTATGGATATGTTTAGCGTACATGTACTTTTTTCACTTTCATGTAATTTTTGTGCTTATTCAAAGGCGGATTCGGGCAATTTCGAAATTTAAAAATACAACATCATTTTAAAACATTTTTCCTGCAGTTATTGATTAATATAGAAATTCGACATAGGACTTTACGAACACTTCTATTTAAAATTTGATTTGCTTAAAGAAAAAGTTAATCAATGATAACATTAATTTTGGATAACATTGTACAAGAAACTTGATGCGATTAAGGCAGATCGATTAGTTTGGTAAGATTGATTAGCATTATATACTATGATGTTTTGGAATCACCAAAACCTAAATCTTTGCCAAAGTTCAAATGCACTCACACCGAAAGGAGTGTACGGGACTACACAATCAGCAGGAGGGTTAAGTTCATTCTGTCAACTGTTTCTGGTCACATTTTGAATATAGGGGCATTTGTAGAGCAATCTTACAGGGGATATTTCTACTACGATATTTTTTTTAACTGACTTACAAAAAATGAGACACCCCACACGTAATACCATAACTAATTCTCCTCGTAAACATTCAAACTCTCACAAGGTATTAGCCCCCCGGCCATTGCAAATATCTCCTCATTTAGTAAAGGTATTGAAATGGTAAAATACGTGTAGAGAGAGAGGGAGAGAGGGAATGAGAGAGAGGGGGGAGGTGTGTGTGTAAGAACTGAAATGGATTAGAGGAAATAATAGGCAGTGTAGCTATGATTTCAATTTTTGGTATTTCCTAAAAAGCGTTTCCCATGTAAGAAAGTCATCTTGCAAATGTACTATGGCAACGCAATCGAAATAACAGTAGCTGGTCAAAGCCTTTCTCAGAGAGAACACCCTTTTACAGCAAGCAAATACTAGCTAGTTCCATTAAATGACACACGTCGTTAATTGCATAAGTACATGTATTTTGAATTGATATGCCAGTAGGTATTCAAATATATATAATTCATTAAAAGAGATACACAGCAGTATTGTAAATTTCATATCAGAATAATCTTGATAATAACATTGTGTGTATGCTTGAAGTTCAGTCAGATTTTACTCCGGAACATATCAAACGGTGTAGAACGATAGGGAGACAAGATCAATTTGGAGCCAAATTTTGAAACTTGGTAAGGTGCCAATAAAGAGTGCACATGGATAGATTAAAACTGGAACAGATGGACAAAGGTTGCAATCCACATATACAGGTGAGAAGATAACGATAAGAATTATAGATTGGGATTCGTTATCGTGTGGTGTTTAGTTGGAATATTTTTTTTTTTACACAACCACTTCTTTGACATTAGAGTGAAAGACCATTTTCCATATTTGGTTTACGCAAGTCATGAAATGTATCATACCATTTGTTATATGTTGGCAAAGTAATATACCAAATAAAAGTGATTTTGTAGCATGAAGGGATTTCTGCTTTCAATATACTGGTGTTGGAAAACTACTCGTATTTGTACATTTTAACATAATTAAACAGTCAATGTTACACACATACATACATATTTCAAGTAAAAAATGTTACTTAGTTACCGTGATATGATATAAACATTGAACTAGTATTATTGAAAAGTGACAGCTGTCGGAGTAGTCCAGAATCTGCCCGGTCCTTTATAATTCCCTACACACTTGATTCGATTCAACCCGTCGAAGATGGCGTTATCAACTAACCAGAATCTGCCCGGTCCTTTATAATTCCCGACCATAGAGATATATACTTAATAAGTTAGTAGTATATATCTCTATGTTCCCGACACACTTCATTCGATTCAAGCCGTCGAAGATGGCGTTATCAACAAACTCATAATCATGCTCACCAGCCCAGCCTATTTTTTCGCCGGGCGTCCTAATTTAATGATCACGCCATTATCGGCTGGTAGCAAGTAAGTAGGGAGAGGTAGCGTTGGTGTGGTGGAGATCAAAATTTCGCCGGGCGTCCTTATTTAATGATCACGCCATCATCGGCTGGTAGCAAGTAAGTAGGTAGAGGTCTTTTTATGGTCATACCTTCTTCATGCATGCATGTTTCATGCTTTATTTGATGTAAATAGTAAAACTTTTTTTGTATTATTTAGATGTGAATGCAAAATCATATTCTATATAATATTAACATGCAGATTATTTTATGTATTGATTTTGTTATTTTTGTTATTGTTTGTGAAAAGCAATGTAGAAAATAAAATATCATTGAAAACCAAAAAAAAGCGTTGGTGTGGTGGAGATCAAAATTAAATAGGTCAGATTCTGGACTACTGTCGGAGATGCCTTAGTGTATAAGCAAGACATGCACTAGGCTGCTAGCCAGCACTATCTGTTCAAATACGTTGCTTACAAAATTATGAGTATCATATACATAGTTTTATAAGTGTAATCCATCTTTAATCGTTACGACTAAACAATCGTCAATCTCTAGAACATAGATCAAGCATTTCTATAATCGATAAACTGATGTAATATTAGCATAAACACTGTAAAAAAGTGGAAAATGTGTACAAGTTTTTCAAACTTTGGAAGAATAAAATATACTTAAAATTGGTCACATGATAAAAGGAAAGAAGGTAAACTTGTTTCACTTTACGAGATTATGTTGCATGAATCTGAGAAGCAATGAATTAACAGTACGTTATAAAACGAAGAAAATCAATCCAACTTCCAACCTTTTTCATTCTGTTGATTAGGCGTATGAAAAGTAGTTCAAGCAGTTGAAAATTAAACAATGTGAAGGTGTCATTGTACAGTATAGTGGTTAATTCACTTGACTGAACAGTTAAAAGCTTGATGATTCGAACCCCCAGCCCGGTACTGTCCTGTGGCAAGATATGTATTCCTGTTTAGCACTCCCAACTACTGAATAGGTACCCGAGTGTACATACAGTACATGTATATACAAAACAGGTGACATACCCAAGATGCACCGATATAATTGTCCTTAAAATATTTTTAAAAATAATATAAGTAAATCGTATGCAAATAATCGCATGCTAATGTCTGATCTCCAGGTGGTGTATGGTCTGTAATGAACTATTTGTAGGCAGGTCCCAACGAAGTCATCTTTTATTCTCAATAAAACCATTATCTATCTATCTATCTTTAAATATTTGTTCGTGAAATTGAAGATACACAACAGATTACGGATGAATTCAAAACACAAAACATAAACATTGTAACTATGAAGCCATCACTTCCCTGCAACAAGATAATTGTACCTAAACTTCACAGATTATTTGAATGATCTCATCAGTATAAGCCTATCATATAACTGCACTTATAGAAATATGTAAATCACTGCACAATAGCAAATCAGCACCGTAATTCTGAAAGAGTAATATATTCCATCGTTAATCCCGTAACGTACATTTTTAAACTGCCTTTAATAACATGTATAGTTTCTGAAAAATTAAAAATAGCCGAAATCACCCTTAATCATAAAAATTCCCCTCACGTAGTTAACAATAATAGGTCTACCGTAATATTACCAGCCCTAAAACAATTGCTTTAAAAGTATGTACAGAATCAGTTATATTCCTATTAACATATCCACAGTATATTATCACAAACAGTCATTATGGTTTTTCTTCCGATCACTCAACTGTTACTTCATTTATTAATTCACAGGGTAATGTTGTTTCTTCTATTAGATCAAATACATAAAGGATAGGAATATTTCAAAACCTATCCGAGGCTTTCGATATTGTGGATCATAATGTACTCTTACATCATAATGTACTCTTACATCATAATATACTCTTACATCATAATATATTCATAATATACTCTTACATCATAATATATTCATAATATACTCTTACATCATAATATATTCATAATATACTCTTACATCATAATATACTCTTACATCATAATATACTCTTACATCATAATATATTCATAATATTATACTCTTACATCATAATATACTCTTACATCATAATATATTCATAATATACTCTTACATCATAATATATTCATAATATACTCTTACATCATAATATACTCTTACATCATAATAATCTTACATCATAATATACTCTTACATCATAATATACTCTTACATCATAATATACTCTTACATCATAATATACTCTTACATCATAATATACTCTTACATCATAATATACTCTTACATCATAATATACTCTTACATCATAATATACACTTACATCATAATATACTCTTCCATCATAATATACTCTTTCATCATAATATACTCTTACATCATAATATATTCTTTCATTATAATATACTCTTACATCATAATACACTCTTACATAAACTGAAATATCATGGAGTCCGGGGCGTTCCACTAGACATGCTCAAATGGTTTTAAAGATTACTTGATTATCAAGTATATGGTAATCAATTTGTTTGTATTTACAATGTATGCAGAACGTTGACTTTGAACTCATCATCTGGTTTAAAGCCAATATACTGATAATCAATAAGGAGAAGACTACATACTTTATATTCAATAATAAAAAAATCAAATATATATCAGTTTCACTTGACGCAATAACCCTATACAAACATGTACATTCTACTTCACTAACGAAAGCGATTTTTGACAATTTCCTTGGATTAAGTGGGATGCCCGTATAAATTATGTAATTGGTAAAGTATCGAGATGCACTGGTATTCTGTATAACATAAGGCACCATCTTTTACCATTCATGGTTTCAATGTACGATACTCTTATATTTCCATACTTATCATATTGTATTACAGTTTGGGGAAATTTTGTAAAATAAAGATATATACATTACTTAGATTACACCCCAGAAATGTAAAACGTATATGTTCCAATAGCCATTATCTTGCCCGTTCTTCTCCCCTCTTTATGTAGGTAACTTCTCTCACTATCTCTCATCTATATCACTAATCTCAGTGACAAACATAGATAATAATTAGTCTAGTGTCATATGGAGATATGTTCACCTTTGAATAAAATGAATGAATGAAAGTCTTGTGCCGAATGGGACACGGTGTGCGGATTTTAGTAACTGCTGCACTTTCCGTTTCAAATCTTTATAAAGTTAGACTACTTTGTGTTTGGTCAATTCTTGAAAACATGATGTCTTCATGGTCTTAGAAGTTCTCCTTTCTGAATTCCATGTGGTACTGTAAGCATTTGGTTGAGAGGATCTTTCCTAGAGCAGGAGAGCCACAGAAGAACACAGTGATCTTGCCTTTGTGCTGCTGTTTCAGGTTTTGGAAGACCTAATGTGATCACGTAAATGAGAAAGGAGCGAAAGACATTCATTATGTATGTTTCCCGGTTATACTCGAACTTCCATTTATTTATTTATACAAAATAAAAACATGACCAGCAAAGCTGTGTTCCATTATGTTCCTGATTAAGACCAAACATTATTTTAACAGTATTACAATCATTACAATATTGCCACCTCGTGCCGGTAAAGAAACAGAAAAGGGGAGCCGAACTAAACCAGTCATATTGAATTCGAGATTACATGCTGATCTGGAACCTTAAAAGAAGGATAATTGAATTAAGAGCAAATTAAGACAAAAAGTATTTCATTCATTTTTTAAAGAGGATGGTGCCCAGATAGGAAAAATAGAGCAGGGGCAGAGACGAAAATAGACAGAGAGAATGTGGGTAGGAGGAGAGAGAGAAATGAACATTGTTTTAATTTATCAGGAAAATGTGAAAGGAGGACGAGAAAAAGGGACAGATCTACATGATTGCAAGATCATGTGGAAAACATGGCCTACCTCGTCCCAATCCGGCCTTCCAGCTTGGGTCCTCGTCTTCAAGCCCGTGATCGTATCTCGATTTTTCTTCTTGTGGATGAGATCGAGAGCGACGTGGAGTCCGATGGCCTTCATGTCACTGGGTAAGAGAGCTGCTGTCATGTAAAGATGGATGTCGAGAAAGCGATCTGCTGCGGGTATCTCAGCCTGTTCCAATTCGATGGTACTGATGAGGCTGATAAACCACTCGAAGGAACGTTGATCACGATTGATCCAAAAAAAGTCCACCTTAGAAAAAAAAGGGAATTAAGAAGGAAGTGGAAGATAATCATTCCATCATCTCGATTGTCCCTTAGATGAATATACCTTACATATTATTGAGTATGTGTATTAGCATAATTTTAGTAATCATCCTCGCCATTAACGTTGTCATCACAACATGACTGAACTTTCCTCTTTTTGTATCGTTTCTCTACTTTATTCCCTATCGGTTTATCTCTATCCTGTTTGGTCAGACTTGACACTTAAGAATAAAGAAAGCGAAATATATATTATCGAGATGAGTTTCCAAAGTCCTTTACAATATTAATAAATAATATATACCCATATCACCCCTTCCTCAATCACATTAAAGATGTAAAGTGAACATACTTTGAAATTAAAGTAAGCATTAACAATAATTTGATAGTACGCCGAAACCTATATGATTATGAATATCAATCATGTTACACCTCCTCCTTCGCTGTCATATTTAGACCCCGTCTGTTGTTTACACTTAGTCAGGCGCGGATCCAGGATTTCTTAGGGGGGGGCCCAAATTTGAAATTATGCGAGCCAAATATTGGTACGTAATGGTGACCAACAGTGAGGTAATGCGGGGGGGGGGTCGGTGCAGGGAGGGGCGAGTTTCCCCCTCCCTCCTCCGCGAACGCGGAAGTTTTGACGTTTCATTAAATTATTAGAGAAAGAAGACGATTCGTTGTACCGTTCTCAAAAATAATTCTCGTCTGAATTTAGTTTTTCCCCTCCAGCGCGAAGCGCGGAAAATTTTACGATTTATTAAATTATTACGATTCTTTGGAGAGTTCTCGACTCTTAATCCACGTCTGAATTCAGGTGCCCCAGCTCCCGCGCTTCGCGCGGAAGCTTTTACGATTCATTAAATCATTAGAGAAAGAAGACGAATCGTTATACCGTTGTCGAAAATAATCCTCGTCGGAATTTAGTTCCCCCTACATCCCGCGCGAAGCGCGGAAGGTAACATTAAATCATTAAAGATTCGTATTACCGTTCTCGCCTCTGAATTCTCGTCTGAATTCAGGTTCCCCCCTCCTGCGCTTCGCGCGGAAGCTTTGACGTTTCACAAGAACATTTTACGATTTATTAAATTATTACGATTCTTTGGAGAGCTCTCGATTCTTAATCCTCGTCTGAATTCAGGTCCCCCCTCCCCCCCCCCCCCCCCTCTCGCGCGAAGCGCGGAAGCTTTTACGTTCCATTAAATCATTAGAGAAAGAAAACGATTCGTTGTACAGTTCTCGACTCTTAATCCTCGTCCGAATTCAGGTCCCCCCCCCCTTCCCGCGCGAAGCTTTTACGTTCCATTAAATCATTAGAGAAAGAACACGATTCGTTGTACAGTTCTCGACTCTTAATCCTCGTCCGAATTCAGGTCCCCCCCCTTCCCTTCCCGCGCGAAGCGCGGAAGCTTTTAAGTTTCATAATGTTATGAGAGAAAGAAGACGATTGGCTGTACAGTTCTCGACTCTTAATCCTCGTCTGAATTCAGGTTCCCCCCTGCCGCGCAAAGCGCGGAAGCTTTTACGTTCCATTAAATCATTAGAGAAAGAACACGATTCGTTGTACAGTTCTCGACTCTTAATCCTCGTCCGAATTCAGGTCCCCCCCCCCCCCCCCTTCCCGCGCGAAGCGCGGAAGCTTTTAAGTTTCATAAGATTATGAGAGAAAGAAGACGATTGGCTGTACAGTTCTCGACTCTTAATCCTCATCTGAATTCAGTTCCCCCCCCCTCCCGCGCTAAGCGCGGAAGCTTTTACGTTTCAATAAATCATTCGAAAGAAGACGATTCGTTGTACAGTTCTCGACTCTTAATCCTCGTCCGAATTCAGGTTCCCCCCCCCCTTCCCTTCCCGCGCGAAGCGCGGAAGCTTTTAAGTTTCATAATGTTATGAGAGAAAGAAGACGATTGGCTGTATAGTTCTCGACTCTTAATCCTCGTCTGAATTCAGGTTCCCCCCTGCCGCGCAAAGCGCGGAAGTTTTTAATTTTCATTAAGTCATTAGAGAAAGAAGACGATTCGTTGTACCGTCCTCGAAAATAATCCTCGTCGGAATTTAGTTTCCCCTCCATCCCGCGCGAAGCGCGGAAGCTTTTAGGTTTCATTAAATCATTAAAGATTCGTATTACCGTTCTCGCCTCTGAATCCTCGTCTGAATTCAGGTTCCCCACTCACGCGCTTCGCGCGGAAGCTTTGACGTTTCACAAGATTATGAGAGAAAGAAGACGATTCGCTGTACCGTTCTCTATACTCTTAATCCTTTTTTCAAAGGTGTTCTTTGTCTGCTCCTTTTTCTTCCTACGTCCTCTTCCGATTTGGGGGACCCCCCCCCCCCCCCCTGGCTACGCGCCTGCGGTCAGATAAACACATTTTGATACCTTGTCCGACCCGCAAGCTCAGGGGTTTAAGGCAGTAAATTGCGGTCAGATAAGCATTCAGGGGCCCGCCTTAGGGCCCCTGGTGGGGTCGAGGCGGCTGAGCCGGCCCCGGAAGCTCAGGGGTTTTAGGCGTTTAATTAAGGTCAGATGAGAATTTTTATTTATACCTTATTATTTTATGACACTGGCAGGTCACTATTTGGCGTGGATTCCAGGGGGCGGAGCCCCAAAAAATCAGGGGTTTTAGGCATAAAATTACCGTCAGATGAGCATCTAAGGGCCCGCCGTAGGGTCCTAGGTGGAATCCAGGGGCAGAGCCCCCGGGAGCTTAGGGGTTTTAGGCATTTAATCACGGTCAGATGAGCATATTTAGATGCCTCATTAATTTTTAACACTGGCAGTTACTATTCTTTCTTTCTTGCTCTCATTCTATTTTATTTCTCTTTAATATACTTTTTCAAAAAAGTGGGGGGGGGGAGGGAGCTCGAGGCTCCCAATCCCCGCCCCACCTCGGGCCTGACATGTAGGAATCTCAAGAATCATATTTCTTGCCTGGCTGTAAATTTAGTAATTGTTAATTCTCCAACAAACACATATTAACAAACGTATTTACTAAAAAGTAAGGAAAAATCTCGGAAATTATGTCATTTCTTTCCCTTTCCTTCCTTCTCTCTTATTTTTTTTATTGGGGGGGGGGGGGGTCAACAGCCTGGGAGGCAAGGCCCTTTCGGCCCCCCGATCTCCTTCTTCCCCCTTTTCTTTTTTTCTTCCTCTTCTTTCTTTCCCTTCTCTCCTCTTTCCCTTTCCCTTCTTTTCCTTTCTTCTCTTTTTTTTTTTTTTTTGTTTTTTTGTTTTGCGGGGGGGGGGCCAAGGCCCGCTCGGCCCCCCCTGGATCCGCGCCTGCACTTAGTAGTGTTAAATATTATAGTGTCATATAAAGATATGAATGCAAATTGTGTTGTTTTTCTACCTTCTTGGTTTTCAGGATAGATGATGTATCGGTCACCCAAGTATGGTTGCAGTTTGGACACTGCTTCTTGGCCGCCTTGTATCTCTCATGTATGCTCTGTAGGATAGAGGCAAACGGTGTGATGCCTATTCCTGCCCCGATGAGTACGGCATGTTCAGCCTCCATGATATGCTGCGCAGGTGCCCCATACGGACCATCTAATATAACCTGGATGGGACATGGTGATAAATAAAGAATGATTTTGCCATTCTTACGTATTTGTTACACATTTAAGGCGGCATTGAGTGTTGAGACGAAACTTCAAGGTACTTTCAAATTTTGTGATAATTATCATAATTAATTTGTATAAGAACGCCATCTTGTGTGACTTGATGCCATTGAATATCTTTTCACCCTTGATCTGTTTTCTGTTGTTGATGTCTTACGGTAAAAGCGGAAGTGGAATGATTGTATTTTAAAATAATCAAGCAAACTTGAATGCCTTTTGCAAATATCAGTTGACGTTGATAATAACATCACCCATCGTTGTCAACATTCTCATCGATATACGGTGAACATCGGTCTTAAACAAGCATTTACCATTTACTAGTTTAACCATGTTTCAAAATTTATCATTGATGATTCTTCAATTTTAACAGTGAATTATTTTGTTGGTAGGCCTGCACTTACTTCCAATCCAGTGTGAGGTCTACCGCCTAAATCCTTTGACAGATCCAACGAATGTCTTGGACCGTTCCTTCTTAACGTCACTAAACTCATCTTCCTGTTAACATCGTCGTTCGGCTTTCCACCGACGCTTCTCCTTTGCCGACCAGCTAGAGACTGTCTAACCCTCAGTGATTGTCTTTTGGTGGAATTTCCTCGAGGTGCCTCCTGTACATCAATGCTTTGGCGAGAGGTCAACGATTTCATTTTGAAACTGTTGCCATTGACCGCTAAAGTCATAGATACTTCGCCCAGCTCTTTGTGAGGCATCGGTTGGCAATCACCTTGGAAAGCAGATGGGTGATCAGCTTTACGTGGAAGACTGAATTGTGTTGGATTCACTTTCTGTGTAACTGATTCATCATCGTTTTGACCAGTGTTATATGGTTTGCCCTCTGTTACGGTCTTGGTTCCATCTTTGTCACCGTTTGGTAATTCGGGCACGAAGCCTAAGTTGGTTGCACCACCTGCGGTTCTCCTTCTTTTGTTGTATGTTTTTGACGATCTACGTCCATTATCATTAATAGGTATATCCGAAGTGATGCTCTGCTGGCTGTTAGACTCGACGATGACCTCTAAAGGTGTGTCTTGATCTTTGTCGATCTCGCCAAAGCCTGGTTCGTCTTCAAGAAGAGCGAGCTGACGTTCTCTGACGACATTGTAGAGTCGCTTTGTCCAGTGTCCCACACATCTTATGTGAAGAGTCAAGAAATCTGCGATATAAACAATGCCATATATGGAAATGTTAGATGTGCCTATACTCCAAGCTTCGTTCAGTTGTTTGAAACAACACAAGTACGCAAGAAATTCGTATGTAATATAGACAATGTCTTCAAGGTTAAATATTAGAAGAAGAAAATAGGTATGACAGAAGTATACAAAAATAGCTAAAATGGTCCAATGGATTTGGCACAAAACCTTTAAGACCACTAAATGCAATATAGATCATTCGGTGGCTCTACCATTGCAATGTACCTACTGTGTATCCTCCCCAGGCAAAAAAGAAAAACAAGAAAGGAATTAAAAACATATATAAGAGAGACAAAATTGAGTGAGAGAGAGAGAAGATGAAAAACCGTACCGTGTTGTTCTGGTGCGCTGCTAATGGTGAAAGGATGCCACTCATGAAATGATATGGATGGTATATTAACGTGGATGTATTCTCCAGCGTGGAACCTGAATTTGGCGGGACGCTGGATAACAAGATGTACAACCTGTAACGAAATCGTCAAGAAACGAGTCCGTTTGAATTAAAAAGTTTTTAAATCTATATATTTAAATCTATGAATCTTTAAATTAAGTATACTATTGTTTTCGTTCTCTACCTGACGGCATGGATCAAGTATCAATCTCGTATTCTTCTTCAATCCCTGAGACACAATGAGAAGTTGTACCACAGGCAGGGGCGGCGATTTCTTTTCATGACCGGGGGACGAAATGCAAGGGACCAGTGGCGTAATGAGCAAGAACGAGGGGGGGGGGGAGGCAGAAGGAAGAAAAAAATCACCACCACTCTTATATGTTACATGATTGCCCCGCGGAACGTCTTTCAAAGAGAGGGGGGGGGGCTAAAGTATTAATGATCAAGTAGAGCGTAGCGAGTGGAGCATACATTTGCTTGGGGTCCAAGGACAAAGCCCCGGCGGGAATCAAGGGGTGGAGTCCCAGGAAACTCAGGTTTTTAAAAGGTATTACATTACGAACAGATGAACAACCAGGGGCCCGCCTGAGTGCCCTTGGTGGGGTCCAGGGAGCAGAGCCCCCGGAAGCTGAGGGGTTTTAGATATTTAATTACGGTCATATGAGCATCTAGGGGGCTGAGCCCCCGCAAGCTTAGGGGTTTAGGACATTTAATTACAGTCTGATGAGTATTCAGGGGGCGGAGGCCCGCAAGCTCAGGGTTTTAGGTATTTAATTACGGTCAGATGAGCATATTTTTATTCCTCATTTTGTCACACTGGCAGGTCACTATTCTTTCTTTCTATTTATCTTCAACATACTTTTTCTAAAAAGTGAGGGGGTCGGGGCGGCTCGAGCCCCCTGAGCCGGGCCCTAGAATATAGGCTTCTAAATAAGCATAGTTTTAGCCTGACTTTAAATTTGGGGATTTGTCATTTTCCAATAAACGCAATTATACAAAAGTATAATTTACAAAAGTGAGAAAAAATCCCTGAAAATCATGTAATTTCAGCAACATTTGTAAATCACTGGTATCGAATGAGAAATAAACCACTTTTAAATTTCATGGGAGGGGGGGGGGGGCAACTGCCCCTAAGCCCCCCCCCCCCCCCCCCCCCCCATCAGTACGCTAATGCGAGGGACGAGGGAGCATCTAGTCAATGAGAGAGGCGCAGGTGACGGCAGTCACTATCCCTTTACAGGTCTTTGAAGTTTTGTTGTATTAAACAAATTACATTCCTTAGCAAACTAGTGTATAAAACCAAGCAATATTCCCTTTTTCACACTTCACTTTTACTTTGCAGGTAATTAGTGTGCAGTCCGAAGGGTTGTTAATGACTACACACTGAACAACATTGGGTTGTTAATATCAACTTAGATGGTAAATTTTTGTAAGTAGGGAGCTAGGGCATGGATGGGATTTCTATTTTCCACTCTAGGCCTCTGTCATATACCTGTACATGTATATTTATATCGCTATGGGAGTTGAAATGGCAAATATCAGCCTGGCAAATATAAAGATTTATGTTGTAGTGACTCCGTACTGAAAATAGCAAGCGGAATATTAATTTTTGTAGCACTCATCTATTTCTATAACTCTTAATCTTGTAGACATACAGTGTAAACGGTGCTTACGTAATACCGACAGAATACAGATTTTCTACAATATTTACTTGTATATTTTTAAGGATATTATGCGAGGGAGGTGAGCGACCGAGCGAGATGATTTTGCATTTGTATTAGTCTAAACGCTGCACTCGTGGGCCCTCCATAGCCTTAAAGTGTGTTGCAGTCTTTAGTCAGTATTTGCTAAAAAAAAAAATTGTGCACTTTTTCAAATTTTCCGGGGGGGTGGGGGAGATCCCCCCCTAAAAAAAATTGAGGGGGGGACGTGTCCCCCCGCCCCCCCCCCACCTGGATCGCTGCCCCTGACAACAGGCGTACTGGTGGGGGTGCTTGGGGGCTACTACCCCCTCAACTTCAAGTTTCACGACCAAGAAAAAATATTGAAAGGAAAAAGAGAAAGGAAAAAAAGAAAGAGAAGGAGGAAAGAAAAATAATGCATCGATATATTGTTTTTTTTTAATACAGCTGTTATTTTCTTCCGTAATTAGTCTATTGGTGCCATCAATGATATAACAAGTTTAGGTTCTGAGGTACTCATTAATGCAAGTTTTCACTTCTTAAAAGGTGGATAATCGTCAGTTTCTCGGAGTTGTCTCCCGAAAACGGAGGGAAAATATCTAAATGACGATTGAACCCGGCCTATCATCAATGGAGAGATTGAAGGAGTGATAATTGCCTATATGATCAAAGTGCCTTAAATTGAAAGTTTCAAACTACAAGAAGTAAACAACAAATTCTCGCTCGGTTGCTACATGACCTCACAAAATGCTCGACTTCAGGAAACTTAATTTGCCGTAATATTGCAAATTTTCTGTAATATTGCCATTTGCCACAATATGGCTGGGTTGTTAGCAATTCATGAGATATACTTACATTAGCAGGTAACACGTATCCTTTCTGAATGTAGACTTTACCAAATCGTGCTCGTCTGAAGAATCCAAAACGTAGAAGGCGTTCTGCAAGGTAGATTATGCCTGGTGCGATAAACCATATCCAGAAGTATTTAGAATGTATGATAATCAAGCACCAGAAAACAATACACAACTGATGTGTCCAGTAAAACACCTAGGAAACAAAACAAAAACGAAAAAAAGACCCGAGGGTCAATTACTCATTATTTCTTCATTGGTTAACAAAGGTTGAATATGGATTAGTTATTTAATAAATGCCCACATGGAGGCCATATGAGCTACGAACTGTCAGTGGTAGTAACGACCTTTTTGCGGGTATAGCCGACTTGAATATTATATAGCTAATGTATTTCAGTAGTCAGAACTCTGAATTTAGAATAATGGACAGCAAATAAATTTAAAACATTGGCGGCGTATTGTGTTTTCTTATCAAGCGTTGCTATTTGTATTCTGGCAGCTATTTGAAGTCAATGTAAGAACTAAGGAATTTCAAAACGGAAATCAGAAACGTCACATTGATTGGTGACAATTATTGGCAAATACATAGAACTGACTTTGACTAGAGACAATCAAAATCAATTTATTGTCTAAGGAATAAAAGGTTGAGCTAAAAGAAGATTAAAAGCTCACTTTGAAGTATCCGTTCCTCCTGATAAAGGGTAATGAGCAGATCGTCATAATGATGAGTACGATGATGATCAAAATACCAGTGATGATACAAGAACCTTCAACAAGGCCAAGACCGGGAAAAGGTCGGACCAGGACATTACGAATCCATGCAGCTGTTGTGCCATTTACATGCTCTACCTGGTAGATCAATCCTATTTATGAAGGAAAAAAAAAATTATACTTTAAAATTACAAGGAGGGTATTCACGAGCAACTCTTTATAAAGCAGGTTATCGTTTTTGTTTTCCCATCTTATTTTTGAACAAGATCGTTTAGTATATTGGCTCTGATCTACGTCCAATCGGTCCCATTGGTTCAGTGGTATCATAAAACCCTTACCGTAACCCTACGTCAACACTAATTCTAATTCTAACACAGGCTGCCCCTACCAAGTTTTCAGACAATGAGACACAATAATGTCAAAAATCATGAGTTGGTTTATGGTTTATCAACATATTGCCTTAAGGCTGAATTAAATTCAGTTTACAGGATAGAAACAAATTCAACTTGCAAATCAATGTTGTAACAATTATCATACAATGTGAGAATATTAAACAATAAAACAATACGGCAAGATAATGAAAGTTTATTTCAGTTTTCTTCATTCAATTTCTACTATAAAAAGTTTGCTTTATTTATAAAGGAATTCGTGACTGTCTCACCGATATTTGCAATATGACCGGCTGTATGGATAACAGACAAGATGATGATGAAGATGGCAACAATCTTGTGGATTATGACATGCTGATCGAGAGGGAGTACCGACATCAGGAACGTATTACGTAATATCGTCAGCAGCTTCCGAAGCATCAGGACCAGGACAAAACAACATTCGAAACTAAGACAGCGACCTGTAGTGTGATGTTAGCAAAATTATAGATAAGTATTGCTTCGTTTACAACATGGTAATCAGGCAGTATTTCCAGTGCAGCAAGTCAAGTGAGATAAATAAAGACTCGTTCAAAAATGACTCGGAAAAACCGCGTCATTGTTTGTTTTTTGTTTTTGTAATGACGGCCTAAATGCATTTCATATTTCTGTATTTTATAGTATACAGATTGCTCCCCAAATACGCGGAACTCCTTGTTTCGCTTAGTTGCAATTCATTTACACATAAAAGAACCGCGGCGGCTTTTTTTTGTTTACCGCGCCGTATCTGAACAAGCCTTAAGGATATGGAGAGAACGAGGAGCGCGAGAAAGACTAGTACAGAAGATATAACTAATAAATCAGATACCTGCACTTCTGGCGATGATTATTGCCGCTGGATGCCTCTCATCATTGACGCTACGATAGCCTTCGTACGCACCCCATGCTGCCAGCCCAACGTTGATGATGACGAAGACTATCCAGAAGATGATGACGGAGAAGTTATTGCGGAGTGCATGATAGCTACAACGTGATTGACTTTTAGGTTTCTTCTTGTTAGGGTTCAGCCACTCAGCCGCACTGATAAAAGACAATCAGTTTGATTAATCATGCTTCTGTAAACTCATTGTAACTATTTAATAGGAAATCAAGTCATGAAAAGAATAAGCCAGTTCATAGATACAATCTGCGCATGGGCAGATAAAGGTCATTTGTACCAAAATGGTAAAACCCACAGAGATGAATACTGGATATGCGCTCATGAAAGTTATGTAACATTATTCATTTATGCACCAACGGTACATTCTATGGTACGCAGGTGGAAGTATTTTTTTCAGGAGGTCAAACAAAAGGTATTCATGAAGCACATCTAGAACTTTGGCAGTTATTATTCTAAGATGCTCAAAGTGGAACTTCCCTCCCTAAAAAGGATAGGGCTCAGAAACATTCATGACTAGGCTGATGGATGGTTATCTCGGGAAAAGCGAACATTTCCATGCACTGGACACACATTTGCATTTTTATTTTAATTTGAACAATTTATTAAAGGGTTGTGTATTGTAGATAGTATTTGAGAACATTTAGCAAGTTCATTGATCTCTTTTTATATCCTACCAGAAGCTAAGATTAGATGTGATGCCAGGGTACCGCTGTAGCTGCTCAGAAAGCTCTTCAAAGCTGACCTCACCATCGCCATCGACATCAGCATCAGCGAAAAGGATTTCAGTAAGCTCCGTCAATGTTTCCTCGGGCAGGGTCAATGCACATTCATCTGTGCAAGATCGGAGTACCGTCCTGAGCTCATCAACGTCGATAAATCCGCTACCTGTTAGGATAAGGATTGAACGGAAATGTCAAAGACGTAGTTTTGTTGTTGTGAAATCATTTGTTGTATATTATATATAATAAAGAAATTACCACAATTAATTCAAACATGATTCGGCCGCTTTGTCATTTGAAAAGCTTATTTCGTTGTGTTTTTTAATTATTATTTATGCGGGGTGTTCGTTTGTACTCTACATTGTACATTGGAGGCCAAGAAGGGTTAACTCTTCTTCACTTTTATTACAAAACTTTGCTGCCATTACCATTAGGCCTAAAATAAAAACTTGTTTTATTGCCTTTTGCGACCGACCCAAAAATCTGAAAATCTACGGTCGGCATTTAAAACAAATAACAAATTAAACCGTTTTTTTGAATTTTTTGTATTAATGAATACAAAAATACATATTTTGTTTGACTTAGGATATAAATGCATAGAATCAAATTATTCTAAACAAACTTCACATTGCTAGCAAGTTTTACAGGTAGTTGAAAACCAACTTCGTCAGCAGGAATGCACAGAGTGTTGTCTCAACCCAACATTGCAAACCATGGATTATTATGAGGTGAAAAAGATAGGAATGGAATGATGACTCTGAAACACATGTATTAAAGCATTACAAATTGAGAAATATCAGCCAAAAGACGGCGGGGGAAAAAAACAAGAAACATTCAAAGCTGAAAAATATCGGCCCAAAGAGGACGACAAAAAAAAAAAAAAAAAAAAACCGACCGACCGACCCATGTCTTTATCTTGATTTTGTGATTACAAGATTATTTTCCAACCTTACCATCTACGTCATAAACCTGGAAGAGAAAGTGAAGCTTCTGTTGTTCTGTTCCATTGACAAGAAGCCGCAGAGCAACTATCAGTTCCTCCAAGCTGATACTCCCTGACTGATCCTTGTCATTGAGCTCAAAGAACCGCTCAGCAAAGAAGGACTAAATAGGCAAGACAAATTAATCAGATTCTAATTATAAACACACTTCAATCCTAATCATAAACGAGCTCTGCTTATTAATGCGGGCTCCTCTGTAGGGCCTGTAACTCACAAGCATAGTTTTCATCATAGTTCCTTCCATATTTCACTCTTCTTTTACGTTCGTTCTTTTAATTTAATGCTTTCAAACAAATTTGTATGAGGTATTCACTTAATAGCATTCATATTTATGTGTACTCTTTTTTTAGTACATTCATTACAAAATGTGAAATTCATGTGAAATATAATATAATAAATTGAATCCGAAACGGAAATTCCTCACATTTTACAAGTTGAAAGCGTATCCATTCTTCCTCTAAACTTGTTATTAATTTACCTCACATTATGCTTCTATCTAATCTTGTTTTTTTGTTTTGTAATCTTCTCTTCAGCTTTTATGAACATCAACTGCTTTTGATGTAAATGTGGAATAAATAAACATCAAGCTTCAATACTTGCATCAGTTCTATTTCCCCCAGTGCAAAGAAATATAATCAATCACTATAATAACTATCGTAATAAATGTTACCATTAACATCTCTCTCTCTCTCTCTCTCTCTTTCCCTTTCAACATCAATTTGCATCATTTAAGATTTTGAATACTGATAATGTATAACTTTTATATTGTTGGACGTCTGTAACAACTTTTAATAAAGCTTACGATGATCCATCCATGAACAATAGCATTTCATTGATGAGTTATGATTAATGTATGAAGATGTATATACATTCTTATATGCATATGTGTATGCGAGTGTTGGGGAGGGGGTGTTTGTGTCTGTGTACATCAATACTAATCAAACATATTATGTCCAAAGTGATTGCTAGCCGCGTCACAAATTAGATCGAATTAATGGGTATGGCACAAGTCATGTTACATACCTCCTTCACATTCAGTGCATTTATGAACTCGTCCAAATCAATGAGGTTATCGTCTCTTGCAACTTCGTGGAGGTGCTTCTCCAACCTCACCAGCCATTTCTCATCTTTTTCTTGCCTTAAAAAGATATACAGATAAAATAATCTTTATGGAATAGAAGTAGTTTCTCATGTACTATTAATAAACAGGTTGAAACACGATGAGAATATTGCTTAGTACGTTCCTAAGCAAGAATCTATCTACAATATTAATGCCCCCCCCTCTCTCTCTCTCTCTCTCTCTCTCTCACTCTCTCTCTCTCCAGGTTCATTAGACATGTGATTGGTAGTTAAAAGTAGTTGACTCTTTGGGGACTAGAGTAGCAGGCATTTCAAGTAGTGTTGTATACATATATACCGCTTGATATTAATGACCTTATACATACAAAAAAAACATGTATGGTATCAATGATAACTTAACTTTAAAGCCTAAGTGACTGTAAAGGTTTTTCGGGGTGGCAAATTTCTCTTTTGCTAATTTGCTAAGAGGTCTATGAGTTTCCTTCTATTGATGTATCTTGTAACGGGCAGTAGGTTTATTAGGCTTTTAAAAATAATAGTTGTACACCTACCTTCCTGCCATAGCGTATCGGCTGATACTGTGCGATTCAGAATACGTGTCGTCACCAAGTGGCTCGTTACACACCGAACCCCAATATGTTTCTGTAAGAAATCAGAAATCAGAATATATAAACGCGAGTTTGATTTTTGAATGCATATTTTGTGAGCGCAAGGAATAGATAGCTGAATAAGATGTAGGCCTGCATCATGGCATGTATGAATGTGTTTGTCAGGAAGCTGGCACTAACATTGGCATAACATTCAATTTAAGCTTCTCAGTCTTAAAATGTTAGTTTATTGATTTATTTGGATATATCTACCTGTCTCAAAGTGGTTTATGCGTGTTTTTGTTCCGCTTTTTGGTTTACAGGAGACTTCCCATTGTACGATTGTTATCTGTTTATTTGTTCATACCTTGACACGGTCATGCCTATGGAATGCATGCCTAGGCCGCATATCCATACACTCATCGACTGCCGGTCAATCTTGTTTACTTGAAACCGTACTTTTGCTGATATTGAGCCTTTTCTACTCTTTGTGCGTGAACTTAAAGGTATTACAAAGTTTTGGGAAATTTTGAAAAATGGGTGGATAGTGATTCTTTACAATTTTGCTATATTTGGATGCCCCTGTGGATGCATTATAAGCACTCGAAATGTTAACCCCTAAAACACTTCTGCTTTCGAGAAAATTTGAATTTAAAGATTTACCGGACGGGGCTCCCGGTAAATTTTGATGAATTTCAAATAGCTCCTACGGCCGTACTATGCCGGTAGCTGCGACCATGACAATCTCAGAATATGTAGTTGTGGTATATAATTGGCGAACGGGAATAGCTAATCGGACGATATTAGTCAAGAAACATTGTTTTATAGCTTAATTAATATTCTGACCTTGAGAGGGAGCTATACAACATAAATTGATTATTATTTATAATTGCATAACTTAAGACTCGATTTCGACCGCGACGAAGATCACTGAATACTGTAGGATCGCATATGCTTCCAATATGTTCATTTAAACCAAATTCATGACCCCATACCAAAACTTTGTATTACCTTTAACCCCAAAAATATTATAGCCACAGTCACTGCTGAAACAAGTAAATCAGGTAGCGCTGATGTGATCATTGTCAAGATTTTACGCTTGAAGGAACGTTGTCTATCTTTGCAATATCATAAAGATTGCTGGCCCAAGATTTAAATGCTTATCAGGTGTCGAATACATGGGCTTCGTTAAATATCAAAATCTAATTTCAGTCGATCCCTAACCCTTAAACACACACACATCCCTTCTGGGCTATATGACGGGCTTATACATGCCATAATTCGTATAATACAGCCACCGAATAGATGTATAGTTTAAACCAATTGCATTCTTCGAATTGATGTATAGTTTTATCAAAATCAGAACGCAGGAAATGATCAACGGTACCATGCAACTAAACATCCATAAAATGAATGTATGATTTGTATCCAAATCGGGGCTGCCTAGATCACATTTAACCCGGACGTCGGGCGATGTACCCGATCTTTGGGCAAATCGTGCGATTTGTAGAGGTCGGGGAGAAATCAGGCGACGGATTTGATATCGATGACTATAGAGGAATCGCTGGGTAACCCTAGGATAAGCGGCGGGCAATCGACAGAAATGCTGTCAATTTTTGGAGTAAACATCGGACGGTGTATTGCCGACACCCTTCCGATGTCCCGCCGATTACTCCGCGGTGATCGGCGGGTCGCCGGCCGATATGTACACATTGGGCGGACATCGGGCGGTCATCAGTCAGACATCCGCCGATGTCCGCTGGGCCTCCTAAGGTAATCGGCCGATCATCGTAGGATGTTAACGTTCGGGCCCCCAGTATAAAATCCGCTCGTTTGTTCAACTTTCATCAGTACAGCTTCCATACAAGTCACACAAGTGTGTAGCATGCACAGGCACCAGAGCCGGTGGGGGGGGGGGAGCACAGTCCCCCCACACCTTTTCAAGTACCCATGCTCGTTTTTACATAGGAAAAGTGCCTCCTTTTACTTCAAGTAAGTGCCCCTTTTTAACTTAAGGCCAATTGCCGTAAAGGCCAAAAAATGCCCTGAACTAATGGTGAACTCGTCGCCGTTTAACTGTGACCTAAGCATTGCCGCTGCGAGAAAAACGCCGGCGGGCAGCTTTATCCGGAATTTGCCACGAACAACCTTTACTTCTAGTACACAAAGGAATTGTATGCATGCAGACACTATTGTGCTTATCCCATGGTTTTGCCTGCGGGTTCGGTTATACTTTGTATGCATACATAGAAACCATTTAGTCCCATTGGTTCATAATTCATTCTGTTTTCTTTATACAAGGTAGTCTCTTCAGTACATAAAAACGGATGTGCAAGAGAGCCACCCCCGCCCCCGGCCCCTCCCCCAACAATCCCTTCGTCACGTTCGTCATAGCCATCAGTAGGGACTTTTAGATTGAGTGGACGAGAACACGACGAACGCCGACTGATCATGCGTATCAACGTACTCAACTGCCCATGTTGACTGCAATTAGAAATCTTAGACTCACTCGACAGGGGCGGATCTAGCTTTTTGCTAAGGGGGGGGGGTTTGACCAAAATAATGACGATGCAGAGCATCGTCCACGAGCCGCGAAGCGGCGAGCCGATTTTTTGGGGGGTGTTTATTTGAACCCCGTAAATGATGTTTTCCTGGCATCTATTAACACAATGGAGACCATAAAAAGCAGTGCATGATAACGTCTTCTTAAATCAAGTAACAGTTTAATACACAGTTATATCCAGAGTTATCATGTGTTTGGTTAAGTTACCAGATGAGTTGAATATCTTCTCACAATATTAGCACTTGAAAGGGTTTCTCTCTACAGCGTGCGTTCTTTTTTCTTTCTTTTTTTCTTCCTTTTTTTCTTTTTTTTGTCCTTTTTTTTTTGGGGGGGGGCCGCCCAAGGGGGGTTTAAACCCCCTAACCCCCCCCCCCCCCCGTAGATCCGCGCCTGCTCGACGATATACATGCATATGCATGAAGTAACACTATGAATATGACGGACAAAGAAAGAGGACAAAATATACAGTTCCTCATGGAAGTCATGCAGTCGGCGTATAAGATCGGGCATAGTGTCGAAAGTGCTCTTTTGAAAGTCTCAAACGACATTCTCACTGCTATCGACAAGCACCAAATGGTCTTGCTTGTCATGTTGGACTTATCCGCTGCGTTCGACACCATCGATCATCATGTCTTACTTCAAAGACTATCCGAAAGGCTTGGTGTAAAAGGTTCAGCTTTGCGTTGGATTGAATCATACCTTTCTGGCCGATCTCAGGTGGTGCGTATTGGTGACAATATATCTGAACCTTGTCCTCTCAAGTGTGGGGTACCTCAGGGGTCGGTCTTAGGCCCGGTACTCTTTACTATCTACATATTACCACTTGGAGACATCACTCGTTACCATCAGGTTCAGTTTCATTTCTACGCTGATGACACCCAACTCTATCTCACATTTCGTCCACGCGATGCTTCGGCTACCTTCGATCAGATGGAATCGTGTATAAGTGACATACAAGCATGGTTGAGTTCTAATTTCCTTAAACTGAACCCAGAAAAGACTGAAATGTTGGTGCTTGGATCTCGTCACAATCACTCAACTTTTCACCCTCGAAACCTGAACATTGGTGGTCACACTATCTCTCCATCAAGTTCAGCTAGGAACTTGGGAGTCGTCTTTGACCATCTGTTCAATATGGAAAAGCAGGTTTCATCCATTTGCAGAAGTGCAAACTTCCACCTTCGGAATGTCAGGAGAATCCGTAAATACATGTCGAAGCAGACTACAGAACAGATCATCCATGCCTTGGTAACTTCTAGATTGGACTGCTGTAACGCCCTCCTGGTCGGTGTCCCTTCCTCAGCCATTTCTCGATTGCAGCGAGTACACAACAACGCAGCCCGTGTTCTTACTAAGGCAGGGAAGTATGCGAGAATAAGCCATATCCTTCGTCAATTGCACTGGCTACCGGTACAGAAGAGAATCGTGTTCAAGATTTGTCTGACTACCTTCAAGATTCTGCATGGGCAGGCCCCCCAGTACCTCTCTGAGATGGTATCAGTAACGCAGTCAGTGAGGTCACTGAGGTCTTCAGAGGCTACGAGATTAGTCGTGCCAATGACAAGAACAGTTACGTATGGAGACAGGTCCTTCGCAAAAGCTGCACCCACCCTCTGGAACTCTCTTCCTTCTCATCTTAGACAAGTAGAATCCACAGAACAATTTAAATCCCAGTTGAAAGCGTTTTTATTTATCTGATGTTTAAGTTTAATTATCTAAAGAATTATATTATGTTGAACTGTATTATGTATTTATATTTGTTTTTCCAATATTTAAATTTCTGTATATGTAAGATTTGAATTCCTGTTTATCTAAGATTTAAGTTTAATTACGTGTAGAAATAATATCTGTTGAACTGTTTTTATGTAATCTGCATCATTTTTGTCTGTCGCGCCTTGATCGGAAGTTCCGGATACGTGCGCGTTATAAATTTATATTATTATTATTATTATCATTCTACCCTCAACAATTGCTGTGGTAGACAAAAAAAATCCCTTCACTGCTATAGGATTTCCCGGCCAAATTCGCGTGTTTGTCATTCCAATTCATTTACTTTGCATTTAAGTTAGCGCAGATAGGCTTTGCCATGCCAATTATCATTCAATTTTCCAGTTTTTGTATTTAATTTAGGAATTTGGTCGAAGGCTTTCATAGATCTGTCATTCAATTTAGAAACTGCTCAACTAGCATTCAAATTAATATTCACTTGTCGAAGCGTTATTTTTATCATTCAAATTAACACCTGTCATGCGTATTCGTAATATTTTTATTCAAGTTAGGAATGTTAGGGGAAAGAATTGCAACAAACTTTTACAGTTTTTAAATAATGCAGTTAAAATGCATGATTTGCCATTGGGGTCTAAGCTGTTATTCCATATATTTATTTTCAGGACAATGCAGATGGGTGTAGTCAGACATAAAGTAAAGAATGGGCGAAATCAAGGGATATGGCATTTCTGCACGGACATGTTCATATACCCGGGAAAGGTGGGGGTACCCTCAATCGCTCCTTTTTACTACAGACTCGGAATTTTACAAAAGTAATTCACATTGTCTCTTATACCCGGCACGCCCCTCTGTTTTTCTTAAAAAGGCTAAATAATGAATCATGTTCAAATTGTTGACTCAAGTCCCTACCCCAGTCACAACATTGTACCCTTCTTCCATAATGAAATTATGATGAAATTATGATAAATTTATGATGAAACATAAGACAAACAACTTCCTTACATGAACATTTACAAATATACTGAGACCATCAGGTCCGTAGATGCAAGTCGTTTTTTTCTTCTTAACAATCAAACTTAAATGCTGATGAATATCAGATAAATCTAATAAGTATAAGTGTATAAATGCAAGAAAATGAAATATGATGAAATACACTTGAAAAAACAATCTTGAAAGAAAAAGAATGAGCTATAAAAAGTGTGTAATAAACGAGAAATGTATATTGACAATCAATTTAAGTGGACAAAGTGCTAATTTGAATGCTACAAATGAATTAGAATGCTAAAAGTACACCGTCGCGTTGTCAGAAAATCGTGGTGCGCCAAATCGAATGACCAAATAGCGAAAGAAGCACATTGTTCATTAATTTGAATGAAACATACGTAGATTCTAACGAAACTTCCATAGGTTTGAAAACTAGAAAGGGGAATATAAACCCGAGATATACCTGACTGCACTAAAACCGTCGAATTTGAACGCAAGACAAATTAATTTGAATGACAAACTCGCGAATTTGGCCGGGAAATCCTATATTATGTAAAAATGTGTAGAACAGGTGAATATGCATGTGACACATGTTCCTTTGTCTACCTGAGGAACTGTATATTTTGTCTTCTTTCTTTGTCCGTCATGTTCATAGTGTAAGAGTGCACGCGCGCGCACGCGGCATACTAGTGCCGTACTAGATTTAGGAAAATCAAGGTTGACGCATTCTCGATCGCCGACTGAGACGACATGACGCATGCGCAGTGCCTTAAATGACGTCACACGTTGCAGTCAAAGCTGTCGACGTGCAAATCTAAAAGTCCCTATTTTGGCCTACGATTCACGATCGAATTTGATTGAATTTATTGAACCATATATATCGTGTGTGTGTCGGCCTGTGCGTGACTCGGCTCTTTTTTTGTTGCAGATATTGATCATTCCGTGCACAACATATTATATTGTTACAAATGAGTAATAAATTACAACAGTTTACTGTATATAATTATGATATGTTTCTGTGATAGTGAGTAACTATACGTATATATGCTTTGTTAAGTATTGGTAATAGTTTGAGATGGAAAAATAGAAAAGTTGCGATTTATTACACATAACAGCAGTCAGTTGGTAGAAATAGCAATTTTGGTAAATTTATTTTTAAAAAACTGAACAATATATTTAAATTTTTATTTCACATATCTTTCAAGCATACCTTTTAACTACAATTCTGTGTAGTTTCATTGTTATAGGCATGTGGGAAATATGTTAAATTATTAATTAGAATATTTAGAATATTTTTTCAGCCATGTGTGACATGGCCCGCTGATCGCCCATTGACTGTTATTCTGCGTGGTGAAAATGCACTTCAATGTATAAAACTCCCCTACAAAAATGAAATATCCTCATGTGTTTCACTCATTGAATCAATTTGTTATTTACACTCAAGGTAGCCACAACTGTATTGGGGTCACCAAATTTTGTTTTTCTCTGAAATTCAGTCCCTATGGAATGTCCTGTTGAATTGAATGGTTTCTCGGAAAATCGTCATAAATCCTCAAATCTGACATTTAAAAAAGAAAAACTATACTGTGATGTAGCTGAAAGTCTGCAAATTCTTATCATTTGTTCGGTTTTTCTGAATAATTAGTGAAACATATGAGGAAATAGCTGTAACGGTGATCCAAGTAATTTCCATCGCCATATTTTATTCGCATTGCAAAAATATTTGGAATTTAATGTATTAATATATGGTGTAAATATGATCTATAAATATATGATTTTAAAAAATGCCAACAAAATGAACAGTTTGACTTTCCTATATATATATAATTAGCTGAAATGACCTAATTTGCATATTTGATGAATATTCATGAAAAAAAAAATCAAAAAAAAAATGTTTCCATACCTGTCTGATATATATAGGTTTTATTGATGTATCATGTTCGGTTTTTGATTTGATTACATATGCGCATATTCAGTAGACGGACTTAGTTATTTCACAACTTTTTCATATCTGCAGATTCGCAAAAATGGCAAAAATTACTTATTAGTTTGTTTGCTTCTGTTTTCAAAACGGTAATAGATATATTAATTTTCTTTTTTGTATTTTTTACCACAAAGATGATATTTTAGTGTCTGATAATTTAATTTATTATTTGTGTCCGAGAAAGTGATGAATTAAGTTGTCAACTTTGTCGAATTTTGCCATTTTTGCCAATTTGACCATTTCTGGCAGGTTTTTCGGTAATTCTGCGATATCAAAAAAATGGTATAAAATCACAACGCATTGACCGATTTCAATTCTGTTTTTTGTTTTTTGAAGCTTTCATAAAGCTTGATCATTTGCAATCATCAAATAACATGTGTTTGTTGTACTTATTTTTGGTGTGCTATACCTAATATTACTACTGCTATTAAAAACAGACGTACACGTAACAAATATATCAAATATATAAAAATAGAAAAACATACTTGCTCACTTCCACTGATGAATCATTAAAATTTGGCGGCCATTTTTTACACTAACTTGGGTTAATTTTCCAGGTTTCCTGCCTGCTTTAAAGGGACTTGGTAACATTGTTCAGATGAGATTAAATGTTGCTAAGGTAGTGACGTCAATGCTAGATGTACAATTACAGATAATCTGAAAGTCTGAGTAAAAACAGACCATTATTAATGATAACAATTGGTAAAAACTGTTCTGATCGATTCCTTACGTATTCTAACTATATTATTACAATGTAATTACATTTTAGGTAAATGTAAATCATCATAATTAAAGCAATGAATTGGCTCTATATACCATTCCAGACATATAAGTGTTGAAAGATTTTAAAAGCCTGTCTTATGTTTTATTTTCATGGAAACATGGTAGGGAGAATTTATTGTATTAAAGAGGGTGTTGCACAGTGTCGCCTTCAAAGAAAACCATAAATATCTTTGTGGTTTGAGAATTTTTTCAGGACTGTTGGCATTTTAGAGGGTTAGTACAGTAGAAGAAATATAATGAGTAACATTCCTTACACAAATTACGCAGTTTTTTCATTAACCTTCAACAATGTTACCGAGTCACTTTAAAGGTACTATGTCCCATTTGCAGGCCAAAAAAATGAAAAGGTTAAATTCCAACGGCATTTGAAAGATAATACTAATTTAGAACTTCCCTATAAAAGGTTGGGCTTGAAAATTTCTCCAAGTGGGAAAATTACGACTATTAGTTGTCAAATCGACTTAAGAGCTATAGAGCCAATAAGTAATAGTCTTGATTTTCAGACCATTGTACCGAATGGTCATACCTTTTATGCTGCGCAAAGATTCAATCAGTTTAATTTTGGCCATCACAAGAAGTGGGTTATTGATGTAGACAAATGCTCATGTACCCTTTACAGCTCATGTTATGTATGTTATTACCAAAGAAGAAAAAAGCCAGTCAGTCACTCAATAGTGTCTGAGAGTGACGTCTAGCAAGTAAACGGGTTTCCTTGCATAATTTGAATATTAGGACACTGCTAACGTTTAAATTGCACAGATAGGACGTACATGACATATTCATAATTCCTGCAAAGTTCTACAGAATTTGAGGTTGGCTGCAAAAGGGACATAGTACCTTAAATACATGTCAGCTAGATCTAGTCTGAATATATTTTTAACCCTCAAACCCTGATTCCTGGCCAAAATTAGGTGTTGGAGGCCATTTTGAATTAATCAATGACAGCCATCTTGGATACAATTTTCCATGAAATGCTACACTTTATACTTAATTTTTCGTTCATCAATGAATATCCTTTACTGTACTTTTACATTGGGCGCCACCTTGGACTTCCAGGTTTCGATCCTTACCACCATAGCAAATTTTAAGCAGTCTAAATGGATTTGTCGACCTTGGAAACTTTTCTTTTTTCTTTATGTTAATGCGCCAATCTCAACTGTGTTCTTTTGTATTTACAATACACTTGCCCACATGCCACTAGGCCTTTATAGGTGGACCTCGCAAACCATTTCTATTGTAGAACACAATTTCATTTACTCCCAATATTTATTTTAACCAATGTTTTTTTGTATGTATTACTTTATTATGTTATACAACTTTGTACTTTCTGTCAACAACCAAGTTTAGATATATATATATATATATATGTGCTATATTTATACATGTAATATCTGTTTTAATCATGGTTTGTGAAATAAAGACGAAATTAAATGAAATGAATCCCCTATGAAATACAGTTTATTTGAAATAAAGTTATTTACATAATTTGCATCTTATTAACTCTTTATTGATACATCTTGAAATCTGATAAATGCAGTATTTATGCATATATCAATATGTAAAAAGAAAATTGCCACTAACCAATTGAAATAACTTTCATGATGATTTTTAGGCTAGTCAGGCTGATTTCCTCCATGTAAAATTTCATATAAAAATTACGTAAAGTTCTGCAACAGTAACTCACCATTCGACAGAGGTGTCTATTCAGTACGCTCTTCCTCCACCAAGTTAGAAATGCAAATAAACAGACGTAAAATATTTTCGGGCTTTGTGAGATATTTTATGCCCTCATTTCAATTAGATTTCATTACGATTCACCCTATGGTTTCGTATTATGTTATCTGTCGCCAATATTGGTTTAAGCAGGTTTAACCCGATTCGTTTCAGTGAATTTCATGAGTCTGCCCCTTTTTTTTTTTGGAGATATTGTTCATATCGTGCACAACAAATTATATTGTTATAAATGAGTAATAAATTACAACAGTTTACTGTATATAATTATGATATGTTTCTGTGATAGTGAGTAACTATACGTATATATGCTTATGCATTTGTAATAGTTTGAGATGGAAAAATAGAAAAGTTGCGATTTATTATTGTATATTTCATTTATGTTAAAGTAATGTAACTCCAATATCTTGTAATATTTTGAAAATGTATGTATCTGTTTTCATTCTGTTATTATTTCTTGTGCATTGAATGAACAATAAAATAACTTTCGAAACAAGGGGGCCGTACACCTTGAAGGGGGTTATTACGATAAGATTTATTCATTCAAAATAATTGAGTTGTGTATATTGTGTACTCTATATGTTATGTAATGCAATTTGAAATAAGTTGTATGATGTGCGTGTATTGAATGCATGTACTCTTATGTATTGTAATTTGAAATAAGTTGTATGATGTGCATGTATTGGATACATGTACTCTATATACATTGCAATTTGAAATAAGTTGTATGATGTACATGTATTGAATGAATACAAAAAAAGAATACTACAAAACAAAACAAATATACATGTTAAAATCAAAACATACAAAAGAAAAATAAAATGCAAAAGGAATACAAATCAAATGGTCAGGGCCACAACAGAGCGAATTACTTATAAATAGGGCCCTCACATGAAATAAATTAAATAAAATATGATTCAGTCACCATACCCACAAACACACACACACCACATAAAAAATACTGCATACACACAAACCTACACGAAAGTGTTTTCTACAAAGCAATCAACTTTAAAAAGATGTGTTTTATACTTCACACTATATTGTTACAAATTTACAAATAGGTGTTTTCTATTGTCAGAATGCTTGAATTTGTATATCTTTACCAAACAATCGTTATGTAAAGTACCCCCTTCTCCGATCAGTATTTCTTCTTAATCCTAGGCCCTCACCCCCCCCCCCCCCCCTCTCCTCTTAATCTTTATCTCTCTCTCTCTCTCTGTCTCTCTCTTTCTCCCCCACTCCGCAATATTTTCTTGTAATCTTAATTCATTGGATTTTTTCAGTAAGCTTTGAATAGCTTATGACAATTCATTTACTAGGTAATTACGATTGAGGGTCTATGTACGATGATGATGTACATAAACATGAAAAATCAAACCAAATCGAATCTTGCATGAACTTTTTATGGTAATTATTAATTATTTGATCCATAAATAGAATGAAAATATCAGCCTCAGAAAATAATCGAAATGCACAGTCGACATCAAGTCTTCCCAAAATTCCTCATTACACTGCCCCTGGAAGGTGAGCCCCTGACTTAGTTACATGGATACGCTTAAATAATTATGGTCGAAAGCTAATACCAGTAAAACACACTAAAAGGGAATACAAAAAAAAAGAAAAAGTAAAAGTAAAAATAAAAGTAAGATAAATATAGTAACAGAGAGAGAGAGAGAGAGAAAGGGGAGAGAGCAAGAGAGCAATAGAGAGCGAGAGAAAGGCAGGAAGAAGGAGATGGGGACAGGAGGCAGGTACACCACCAAGTCGTTAGGCTTGTTTAGATTATTCTTAAAAAAGAAACAAAAAAGGAGGAATAACAAAAGGAAAGATTTGTTTTATCTTTCCGTAGGTTTAGATTTTTGAGCTTGGCTTGTTGGTGGGGAGTATTGGCTGATTAATGTTTTCCTAAGTTTACGTTTAAAATTGCTAAGACTAGGGGCTTCTTTTATATCGTTGGGAAGAGAATTCCAATAGGCACATCCAGCGATTTAGAGTTTGTAAATACCACCTGTTTCTGGGTGTATGTAGTAACCCGGTGCGATGATGCATGACCTGCTAAGCCTTTTACACAACTGTTTAGCCACTTCAGTCAAATAAACTGTGCAAACGACTAGAGACAGAGTCTAGCATTACCCTTAGCAGTTTTGTTGGATTGATGGAGCTGTACATGACTGTGCTAGTACATACTCGATATTTGTTTCGGGTTAAATCTATCCTCTCTTCTATTTCATTATGTATTTCTGTGTTCCTCTTCCATCTATATCCTTTTTCTCCTTCGTCATATATTATTTCCTTGGCCTTCAATTATATCTCCCATTCTCCTTCATTATGTATTTCTTTTGTTCTCCTTTATTCTAACGTCTTCTCTTTTGTTTCATGTATTTCTTTGTTTCTCCTTCAATCTATCATTTTCTCGAATTCGTCAGTATATTTCTTTGTTTTAATCTGATAGATTCCCTTTCTCCTTCATGTATTTCCCTGTTTTTCCTTAGTCTAGATCTATGATCCTCTTAATAGCTCTTCAATGATTCTTCCTTTGACTTATCCTCTTCTCTTTCCTTATGTATGTCCTTGTTTTTCCTTTTCCATATCCTCTCCACTACTAATACTATCCTTGTTCTATCGTGGATTCTATCATCTTAATTCCCTTCCCTGGGTGTACGTGCTTGCACATATTGTGCTGACGACCTAGACTCTTTTACCAGAGCACTTCTTGGAATTTTTTCGCGAAAATGGCTAAACACTTGTGTAAAAAAAATATGCGCTGACCGGCGTATACGACAGCACTGGGCGTTGACTCAACGACTTGACGCGAGTAGGTTGCCTGAGCGTGCCGACTACGAACACATGTCCATTCATTGATGGTGCCTAGGATTATGGCTACAATAGACTGTAGTGTTATGAAAACCGTCAGGCGGACGGTTTTCAAAATTTGTAATTCCAATCATAAATATCTTGATATTCAGACAGGCGATCGGCTTGTAAAAGTCATGGGGTTCCTGACTGACTTAAAGGTTTATAATTAGCATTGCATCATGAGCTAAATCCAGAATTTTGTTTCAGAATCTGAGACAAAGTTACCGGATCCCTTTAATAAGCCCTATTCATCTTTATTATACATATACCACAGTCTGAATGGATTTGTCGACCCGTAAAGCATAGGTATTGACACAATATGTCAGATTTAAATACTGTAAATTACTATGGTCTGACGATAAATTAGGTTCTGATGAAATGAGTATGTATCACAAGAAAATCAAGCAACTTCAAGAGTAAAATATAGTGTACAAATAGTTTATTTAAGAGCCATCGGCTCAATATAGATAAACATGCAAATAAATGACAAAGTAAGTGATTTGGAATCACTATGAAATTAAAGTATAGGAGTATATCCTAACACTGTATATATAGTCTTATTGGTACTCGATTATATCCCAATATATCACTCCATACTTCCCGGTTCCGACACTTATATATTTCCCAAGGAAAATAGATTACCTGATGACCAAGTCATCCTTCGAGGTATAACATACAACTTCAATCATCCACTGATTCTAGCCCGGTCCTTGCATATAAAGTAAACTGCCGATTTAGAGTTTGTAAATACCACCTGTTTCTGAATAGGCGGAACGAAATACTCTGGGTGTATGTAGTAACCCGGTGCGATGATGTATGACCTGCTAAGCCTGACCGGCGTGTACGACAGCACTGGGCGTTGACTCAACGACTTGACGCGAGTAGGTTGCCTGAGCGTGCCGACTACGAACACATGTCCATTCATTGATGGTGCCTAGGATTATGGCTACGAGCCCAGCTTGTCCAGTTCCGATGTTCAAACAATGATTCAAGATGAGGCGAGAATTTTGTTTCAGAATCTGAGACAAAGTTACCGGATCCCTTTAATAAGCCCTATTCATCTGTATTATACATATACCACAGTCTGAATGGATTTGTCGACCCGTAAAGCATAGGTATTGACACAAAATCATGACATCACTGGCATAGATGTTTCCTAATTCCAGGTTCCGGCAGCCATCCTAAATTGAAAAATGGCGGTCACTTAAGGTGAGGTATCGAATATAAGGCTACTCTAATTCTTTATAATTTTTCAAATTTTTTCAAAATTCTAGAATTTACAGGTCTCCGTCGAATTACTCGTATTGCTTTTTCAATTTAATTCATCTTTATTCAACGATATAATAAGAAAATAGTACAATACAATAAAACATATTGACATAATCATATACATGTATAAAATATCGTTAGGGGCAACCAAAAAAGATCAAAATCTTGTGGACTGGTGCCCCTTCTACAAAATTAACAATTATAAGTAAAACATTAATAATAATCACAAGCGGACACATCCAACACACACACACACACACTCCCCCAAGAGAAGGGAAGGAGAAAGAAAGATTACATGTACAGTGTACACAGGGGCGTCGCTAGACCTTTTTCAGTGGGGGGGGGGGGGTGTAGAGGCCAACGATTACCGACAAAACTAGCCACCAATTACCGACAAAATTAAATGTCCAATATCTACAAATTCAACCATATAAACCTGGGGCCGAAGGCTATAATTGTTTTTCCTATGGACTATCTATAGTACTTCCATATGCGCAAAATGGTCATTTTCCTTGACGACATAAATATACGAATTATTTCTTCAATTTAGTCAGCATCATAGCTATATATTTTAATGCAGGCGCGGAGCTAGGATCTTATTTTTGGGAGAGGCGGTAGTGACCAAGAGAATCACTTAAAAGCGCGCTCATTAGGGGGTGTGGGTGATGGGCCTCCCGCGCGAAGCGCGGAAGCTTAGACGTTCCCTTAAATTATTAGGAAAAGAAGAAGATTAATTGTACCGTTTTCGACTGTTAATCCTTGGCTGAATGAAGTCCCCCTCCCGCGCGAAGCGCGAAAGCTATGACGTTTCATTAAATTATGAGAAAAAGCAGACAAATTCGGTGTACTGTTCTCGACTCTTAATCCTTGTCTGAATTCAGTTTCTCCCTCTCCCGCGCGAAGCGCTGAAGCTTTGACGTTTCATTAAATTATGAGAAAAAGCAGACGATTCGGTGTACTGTTCTCGACTCTTCATCCTTATCTGAATGAAGCTTCCCCCTCCCGCGCAAAGCGCGGAAGTTTTGACGTTTCATTAAATTATTAGAGAAAGAAGACGATTCGTCGTACCGTTTTCGACTCTTAATAAGCCCTATTCATCTGAATTCAGTTTCCCCCTCTCGTGCGAAGCGCGAAAGCTTTGACGTTTCCTCATATTATTAGAGAAAGAACACGATTCGTTGTACCGTTTCGACTCTAAATAAGCCCTATTATTTTTGTCTGAATTCAGTTTTCCCCTCTCGCGCGAAGCGCGGAAGCTTTGACGTTTCCTTAAATTATAAGAGAAAGAAGACGAATCGTTGTACTGTTCTCGACTCGTCTAATTGAAGTTTTCCCCTTCCGTGCGAAGCGCGGAATTTTGGGCGTTTCATCACAATATAGAGAAAGGAAGACGATTCATCGTACCGTTTTCGACTCTTAATAAGCCCTATTCATCTGTATTTAGTTTCCCCCTCTCGCGCGAAGCGCGAAAGCTTTGACGTTTCCTCATATTATTAGAGAAAGAACACGATTCGTTGTACCGTTTTCGACTCTAAATAAGCCCTATTAATTTTGTCTGAATTCAGTTTTCCCCTCTCGCGCGAAGCGCAGAAGCTTTGACGTTTCCTTAAATTATTAGAGAAAGAAGACGGTTCGTTGTAACGTTCTCGACTCGTCTAAATGAAGTTTTTCGCTTCCGCGCGAAGCGCGGAATTTTTTGGCGTTTCATCACAATATAGAGAAAGGAAGACGATTCATCGTACCGTTTTCGAATCTTATTAAGCCCTATTCATCTGAATTTAGTTTCCCCCTCTTGCGCGAAGCGCGAAAGCTTTGACGTTTCCTCAAATTATTAGAGAAAGAACACGATTCGTTGTACCGTTTTCGACTTTTAATAAGCCCTATTTGTCTGAATTCGGTTTCCCATTGTCGCGCGGAAGCTTTGACGTTTCATTAAATTATGAGAAAAAACAGACGATTCGGTGTAGTGTTTCGACTCTTAATCCTTATCTGGATGAAGCTTCCCCCTCCCGCACGAAGCGCGGAAGTTTTGACGTTTCATTAAATTATTAGAGAAAGAAGACGATTCGTCGTACCGTTTTCGACTCTTAAAGGGATCGTTTAACAATGTTAAATCGGAGATACACGGCCCTACGTGTTATCAGTGTCTGTGATATAGTGTAATATTGAAGCCCTAACAAAATTGCGCTTCAAAATGATCAAGAAGTGCTTCAAAAAAGTAAAAATCTTTGAGAGACCGGTTTTACCATACTCGTTTTCCCCAATAGACTGTAGTGTTATGAAAACCGTCAGGCGGACGGTTTTCAAAATTTGTAATTCCAATCATAAATATCTTGATATTCAGACAGGCGATCGGCTTGTAAAAGTCATGGGGTTCCTGACTGACTTAAAGGTTTATAATAACCATTGCATCATGAGCTAAATCCAGAATTTTGTTTCAGAATCTGAGACAAAGTTACCGGATCCCTTTAATAAGCCCTATTCATCTGTATTCAGTTTCCCCCTCTCGCGCGAAGCGCAAAAGCTTTGACGTTCCTCATATTATTAGAGAAAGAACACGATTCGTTGTACCGTTTCGACTCTAAATAAGCCCTATTATTTTTGTCTGAATTCAGTTTTCCCCTCTCGCGCGAAGCGCGGAAGCTTTGACGTTTCCTTAAATTATAAGAGAAAGAAGACGATTCGTTGTACTGTTCTCGACTCGTCTAATTGAAGTTTTCCCCTTCCGTGCGAAGCGCGGAATTTTGGGCGTTTCATCACAATATAGAGAAAGGAAGACGATTCATCGTACCGTTTTCGACTCTTAATAAGCCCTATTCATCTGTATTCAGTTTCCCCCTCTCGCGCGAAGCGCGAAAGCTTTGACGTTTCCTCATATTATTAGAGAAAGAACACGATTCGTTGTACCGTTTTCGACTCTAAATAAGCCCTATTAATTTTGTCTGAATTCAGTTTTCCCCTCTCGCGCGAAGCGCAGAAGCTTTGACGTTTCCTTAAATTATTAGAGAAAGAAGACGGTTCGTTGTAACGTTCTCGACTCGTCTAAATGAAGTTTTTCGCTTCCGCGCGAAGCGCGGAATTTTTTGGCGTTTCATCACAATATAGAGAAAGGAAGACGATTCATCGTACCGTTTTCGAATCTTATTAAGCCCTATTCATCTGAATTTAGTTTCCCCCTCTTGCGCGAAGCGCGAAAGCTTTGACGTTTCCTCAAATTATTAGAGAAAGAACACGATTCGTTGTACCGTTTTCGACTTTTAATAAGCCCTATTTGTCTGAATTCGGTTTCCCATTGTCGCGCGGAAGCTTTGACGTTTCATTAAATTATGAGAAAAAACAGACGATTCGGTGTAGTGTTTCGACTCTTAATCCTTATCTGGATGAAGCTTCCCCCTCCCGCACGAAGCGCGGAAGTTTTGACGTTTCATTAAATTATTAGAGAAAGAAGACGATTCGTCGTACCGTTTTCGACTCTTAAAGGGATCGTTTAACAATGTTAAATCGGAGATACACGGCCCTACGTGTTATCAGTGTCTGTGATATAGTGTAATATTGAAGCCCTAACAAAATTGCGCTTCAAAATGATCAAGAAGTGCTTCAAAAAAGTAAAAATCTTTGAGAGACCGGTTTTACCATACTCGTTTTCCCCAATAGACTGTAGTGTTATGAAAACCGTCAGGCGGACGGTTTTCAAAATTTGTAATTCCAATCATAAATATCTTGATATTCAGACAGGCGATCGGCTTGTAAAAGTCATGGGGTTCCTGACTGACTTAAAGGTTTATAATTAGCATTGCATCATGAGCTAAATCCAGAATTTTTTTTCAGAATCTGAGACAAAGTTACCGGATCCCTTTAATAAGCCCTATTCATCTGTATTCAGTTTCCCCCTCTCGCGCGAAGCGCAAAAGCTTTGACGTTCCTCATATTATTAGAGAAAGAACACGATTCGTTGTACCGTTTTCGACTCTAAATAAGCCCTATTAATTTTGTCTGAATTCAGTTTTCCCCTCTCGCGCGAAGTGCGGAAGCTTTGACGTTTCCTTAAATTATTAGAGAAAGAAGACGATTCGTTTTACCGTTCTCGACTCGTCTAAATGAAGTTTTCCCCTTCCGCGCGAAGCAAGGAATTTTTTGGCGTTTCATCACAATATAGAGAAAGGAAGACGATTCCTCGTACCGTTTTCGAATCTTATTTAGTCCTATTCATCTGAATTCAGTTTCCCCCTCTCGCGTGAAGCGCGAAAGCTTTGACGTTTCCTCAAATTTGTAGAGAAAGAACACGATTCGTTGTACCGTTTTCGACTTTTAATAAGCCTTATTTGTCTGAATTCAGTTTCCCATTCTCGCGCGAAGCGCGGAAGCTTTGACGTTTCCTTAAATTATTAGAGAAGAAAGACGATTCGTTGTACCGTTCTCGACTCGTCTAAATGAAGTTTCCCCTTCCGCGCAAAGCGCGTAATTTTTGGCGTTTCATCACAATATAAAGAAAGGAAGACGATTCGTCGTACCGTTGTTGACTCTTAAACCTTGTTTGAATTTAGTTTCTCCGAAAATTTTAAACCTCTGATTTCTTTAGCTGATATTATAGGAAAGTGAAACTTCGAGAAAATACAAGTATTGTAGTTGTAGTCACTCTCGAAGTCGTCACAGCGGATAAGAACTTGGCGGCCGACCGACAATATACATCTCACCGACTTCAAACTTCTGCATTGATATAGTACACGAGGATCGAGCAAGAATACCAACACAGCAACATATTTACCCGTGTCTTTCTTGCTCCCTCGACGAGACGACTCCACCCAACAACCCCCTTCTCTCTTTTACTCCCACTCCTCCTCTCTCAGACTCTTACCTCCCCTCTCTCTCCTCTCTTTCATCCCCCGTTCCTTTTGTTTCCCTTTCACTCTTTTTTCTTCTTTTTTTCTTTTCTTTCTTTTCTTTCTTTTCCTTTCTTTCCTCTCCTCCCTCTTTTTCTTTTCTCTCTTTCTTTCTTCTCTTTTCTTTCCTTTCTTTTCCTTTCTTTCCTTTCTGTTTCTTTCTTTCCTTTCTTTTCTTTTCCTTTTTTTTTCTTCTTTTCTTTCCCTTTCCCTCTCTTTTTTTCCCTCTCTTTTTTTTCCTCCCCCTTTTCCCTCTCTTTTTTTCCCTCTCTTTTTTCCCCTCCCCCTTTTCTCTTTTTCCCGACGGTAGCGCAATTTTACCGACAATATCCTGACAGGTGGGGGGGGGGGGTGTCGCACCACCCACACCCCCCCCCCCCCTTTGGCGACACCCCTGAGTGTACATATATGAGGTAAACTTATTAAAAGGATATATGGAAATCAAGAAGTATATTTGAATAAGATCAACATTTTTAAAAGTACGGACAAACAAAAGGTGGGGAAGAGACAGATAATTTCCAACAATCCCCCTTAGATCAGATATAGACTTAGGTCTATATCTCATTTCTTCAATATACAAGTGTCAATACTGTAAATTTAAGGAGTAGATTGTCCGAGTCTGAAACAAAATTGAATAATGTTTGAGTCGTGCCGGATTTCCAGAAATCGATTGTACATTGTTCTACTTAAGTTTAATTGTACGATTTACTTTAAGAATTGTTGGGTCAATGGCATCCCATATTCCCATAAAACGTTTAGTGGAAAATTCGTAATAAAAATCAGGTCCTGTCATCGGACAGAGTTGTACAGGAAAATTGTTGCGACATTTTCATGTTAATAGACAGTGCATAATAACATGAATTTAGACAAAATATTACCATATTATTACCCGTATCAGACATCTGAGCTGGTCATTTACAAAACCGTATTGCCCTAGTTTTCATTATATACCTCATTTTAAGATTCTTTACTAATCCTGTCTTCTGATTGGTTGAAAATGCATTCATGTTCTTAACCATGCCCGCTAATTGAAATTCATAGTCATTTTCCCCGGCTCTACCGGTTTATATCCATTTTTCATAGCACTTTTTCCATGGCTGTGAAACGTGACGTCATTTTGCTGCGATCCCCATTTTGGTTTACGTGTTACCGTATAAGTTTCTTTTGTGCGATGACCGATGCGCAATACCGTTAACGGTGTTTGAGTGCAATTCGATTTTGGTCGCTGCATTTTGTCTACAACAAGTAGACTAGACGCACAGTCTGTGTAAATATGTTGCGAATTTGTGAATTTATAAAGTTACTGTTCATGTTCTACTGTTCTACTGGAGCACGTACAGCTTGTTGGTGATATCATCCTGTACAAAAGTTACTGTTCGTGTAAACGTGTTTGGTATTCCCTGTTCTACTGGAGCACAGCTTGTTGGATTTCATACTGTACACAAGTTATTGTTGGTGTTAATATTCATGACTTCAAAGAGATGGAAACATTTTCCTTTTTTTCGGTATATAAAATATATATTGACTGCTTTTAATATTCGAGGCATAGTTGTTTCTATAGGGTCTCGGGAAACTCACAACATGCTATGACCCCGCGGCGCAAGCGCCTTGGGGTCATAGCAGGTTGTGAGTTTCCCTTGACCCTATAGAAACCACTATGCCTCTCAAAGCAGTCAATATATCCTTACTAGCAGTGGGACCGGATGGGTATATTCTTTGTATTTTCCTTGGTCTCCCTGCGCGTATTGACTATGCGTGTAGAGACGAGTGAAAATATACCTTGGTATTTTCCACGGTCTCGCATCCGGGCATCTTGTATTGACCGCGCCGTATTTTGTCATTTTCATTGCGCATCTATTATGCGTAGGAGAACCTGAGCACATTGCGCGCACTCTATTGTGACGTAATAATCACACCAAATGCACACTGTTTGCAGTGTATCGAAAATTGTGTCAAGCACTGGATGCACAGTGCTGGTTTGACAAAGTTTGTTCAGTTCTTGAGATTGTCATGGTGGATTTCTGTATTTGCTCAGTAGATGTTTGATTTGGATAACAATAAAAATATTGACTGGCTTTACTTTCAGGGGATATCAGAAATATTGACCGCGCTAAGACCATATTGCCCTCGTCTTTCGACTCGGGGCAATATGATCTGAGCTTGGTCAATATTTCTGATATACCCCTCAAGGCCAGTCAATATTATATAAATATTAAACTCCAGTCCAGGTCAACTTCAGACCAAGCAATTATAGCTAAACTACTTTCTCTAATAATTAAATGAAAAGTCAAAGCTTTCGCGCTTCACGCGAGAGGGGTAAACTGAATTCAGACAAGGATTAAGAGTCGAAAACGGTACAACGAAGTTCTCTAGTAATTTAAGGAAATGTCAATGCTTCCGCGCATCGCGCGAGAGGGGGAAACTGAATTCAGACAAATAGGGCTTATTAAGAGTCGAATACGGTACAACGAATCGTCTGCTTTCTCTAATAATTTAAGGAAACGTCAAAGCTTCCGCGCTTCGCGCTAAAGGGGGAAACTGAATTCAGACAATTAGGGCATATTAAGAGTCGAAAACGGTACAACGAATCGTCTGCTTTCTCTAATAATTTAAGGAAACGTCAAAGCTTCCGCGCTTCGCGCTAAAGGGGGGAACTGAATTCAGACAATTAGGGCATATTAAGAGTCGAGCACGGTTCAACGAATCGTCTACTTTCTCTAATAATTTAATGAAACGCCAAAACTTCTGCGCGAAGGAGGGGGAGAACTAAATTCAGATAGGGATTTAGAGTCGAGAACAGTACACTGAATCGTCTGCTTTTTCGCATAATTTAATGAAACGTCAAAGCTTCCGGGCTTCGCGCGGGAGGGGGAGAAACTGAATTCAGACAGCTCCCGTTCCCTCCCAAGCCGCCACAGCTGAACTCTACCAGTACGCCTTCCCTCCGCTACGTCCATCGAGCTACATTAATCCTCCATACCCGCCAAAACCTCATCCGAACGCCTACGCACCATCGCATCATCTTCCACCCCCGAGGATGTTCGAGAACCCCCAGCCACCACGCTCCACATTTCAACCATCATTGTTCACGCCAAGACAACGATCAACTACCCAGGGGCGGATCCAGCTTTTTATAAAGGGGGGGTTGGGGTGGTATGCGAGGGAGCGTAGCGACCGAGTCCAAGCGAGCGGAGCGAGCGAGGGGGGAGGGTGTGGGGAAAATAGGGAAAATTTTTGAAAATCTGTGTGTGAAAATGGCGTTTTCTTGCGATAAGTTGCAACCCCCCCAACCCCCCCTAGATCCGCCACTGCTACCGCGACGCGTTTTGGTCCCTATGGAAACAGAGAATATGCATCAGTAGTCCGCGGAACATCTACAATGTACGGGACATGTTGCGAATACTGCGGTGAACCCAATCATAGAGCTCACACTTGTCGACATGGAATCCAACTCCAATGTCGCCGATGTAACCAGCTTGGTCACAAAGAGAAGTATTGCACTTATTAAAAGACTGGCCAAGAAGAGAGTGCCAATGTTGGTCACTCGCCTGTGCACCTCGACGAGCCTAATATTAAAACATGTACTCCATATTTTGAATATGACAATAAAAATAATCCAAACAATCTAAAATGTATATCCTTAAATGCAAGAAGCGTTGTGAATAAGATCGACGAAATAAGAACAATTATTGAACATGATAAACCTGATGTTTTTTGTATTACGGAGACTCATTTATGTCCGGAAATTTTATCTTCTGAGATATTTCCCCCAAATTTTAAGGTAGTACGAAAAGATAGGAATAGACATGGTGGAGGAATTCTTATAGCATATCATAATATTTTGTTAGTACTCCATAGAGAAGACCTTGAGACAAACTGCGAAATTATTTGGTGTGAATTATTTTTTAAAGAAACAAAATCTATTCTTCTTGGAGTTTTTTATAGACCTCCAAACAGTAAAATAGAAAGTATTTATGAATTTGAAAAATCTATGTCATTAATAACTCATAATGGTAAAAAAATATGCAATGTTATTCTGACAGGAGATTTTAATTTACCCAGTTTGAAATGGGTAAACGGATATAATGTCACATCCGAAAACTCTGAGTTAACAAAATATTTTATATCAACATGTAAGTCAACCAACAAGAATTACCGATAAGACTTGTAACATACTAGATTTATTATTTACGTCTCATCCATCAGATGTGTCTAAAGTTAATATAATTCCTGGTATAAGTGACCATGAGGCTATAAGTTTCATTATTTGTTGTATGAATAACAGTGAATTAAAAAAGAAACATATATATTTGTATTCTAAAGCTAATTTTGAACAATTCCGAAAAGATTTGAAAGAAGCACCTTTATCTGAGGAAAGCAGAGATGTTTATGTGAAAGAATATTGGCAGTTGATTAAATCTACAATAATAAAGATTCGTGATGCAAATGTTCCGCATGGTAATTTAAGAAAAGGATCAAATGTTCCGTGGGTAGATAAGGATTTAAGGAAATTGATGAGAAAAAGAAATAGAGCGTTTAAGAAAGCTAAAAGAACAACTAAGAGAACCCATTGGGAAAAATACAGACAGTTGAGAAAAGAAGTAAAAAAGAAAGTTAAATCGAATTATGTGAATTATTTACGCAATGATATATGCAATAGTCTTAAACGTAATCCTAAACTTTTTTGGAATTTTATTAAGTCCAGAAAGTGTGACCGTGGTAGGATAGATTGCTTAAATGTCAGTGGTAGAATTATTACTGAAGATCAACAAAAAGCTGATGTTTTTAATGAACAATTTAATCAAATTTTCAGTAATCGTGAAACCCTTTCCCAGCCAGAATCAAATAGTAATGCTCCTATTATGGAGGATATTCAATGTACCGAAGCTGAAGTCTTAAAGTTGTTAAAGAATGTAGACATTTCAAAAGCGCAAGGACCCGATGAATTAGCCCCATGTTTGTTGAAAGAAGGTGCAGAACAATTGGCACCTGCTCTTTGTAAACTTTTTAATCTGTCTTTGTCATCAGGTGTATTGCCAGCCGATTGGCAAAAAGCTAATATATGTCCATTGTATAAAAAGGGTAACAAACAGGATCCGGGTAATTATCGCCCTATATCTCTTACGTCCATTACATGCAAGATCTTAGAACGCATAATTTGTAAACGTCTTATTGAACATTTTAATGAAAATAATATACTATGTGACAATCAACATGGTTTTCGGGAAAAAAGAAGTTGTGAAACACAACTTATAGAAGCAATTAATGATTGGAGTTATAATATGGAGTCTGGTTCAAGCGTCCACATTGCTTTCCTTGATTTTGCAAAGGCGTTGATAGTGTACCTCACGACCTTTTAAGAACAAAACTTGAAATGTATGGTGTAAGATCTCAAAATTTAGAATGGATAATGAATTTTTTACAGAATAGATATCAAAGGGTGGTTATAAATGGTGAATGTTCTTCATGGATCAAAGTTAAATCAGGCGTTCCGCAAGGAACAATTTTAGGCCCGATATTGTTTTTATGTTTCATTAATGATATGCCTAATAATATTTCATCAACTATTCGATTATATGCGGACGATTGTATATTGTACCGTCCAATTTTCAATGTAGATGATTGCAAGATATTACAAAATGCAGGCGCGGATCCAGGG